>JAQQSO010000085.1:0-26302 GCA_028658305.1 Pachyuromys duprasi | reverse complement strand
GTCTACCTCCGTATGTTACTTGACCCTTTTCCCTTGCTGCCTTTAATATTTTTTCTTTGTTTTGTAGGTTTAGTGTTTTGACTATGATGTGACGAGAGGTATTTCTTTTCTGGTCTAGTCTATTTGGTGTTCTGTAGGCTTCTTGTATGTTTATGGACATTTCTTTAGGTTGGGAAAATTTTCTTCTATGATTTTCTTAAAAATATTTTCCAGTCCATGGAGCCTGGAGTCTTCTTTTTCATCTATTCCAATTATTCTTATGTTTCGTCTTTTCATGGCATCCTTAATTTCTTGGATGTTTTGTGCTTGGGATTTTTCAGATTTTTTATTTTCCTTGAGTGAGGATTCCATTTCAGCCAGCGTATATTCAGCTCCCGAGATTCTCTCTTCCATCTCTTGTATTCTATTTGTGATGCTTACCTTTGTGGTTCCTGATCTTTTCTCTAAGTTCTCCAGTTCCAGGTTCTTCTCCCTTTGTGTCTTCTTTATAGCTTCTAATTCCATGTTCATGCTTTGTACCGCTTCCTTCAACTGATCGACTGTGTCTCCTATTTTGGTTGTTTCCTTTTTGTCTATCTTTGATTGTTTCTCTATGCGGGCAGTTAATTTCTTCTCCATTTCTTTGAGGGCCTTGTTCATTTCCTCTTTTTGTCTCTCCTCTTGTTCCTCCAATATTTGCATAATCAACGCTTTAAGATAATATTCCTCTGTCTCCGCTGAGTTAAAATCTCCACTGCTTTTGGGTGTTTCTGGTGGTGCCATGGTGTCCTGATTTTTGTTGGGTGAGTTCTTTCTCCGATTTCTGGGCAGTTGTTTATGTATAATCAGGGAGCTGTTTGTGCTTTAAGGCTGTACTTCAGTCTGAAACTGTCCATCTCTGTGTCAGGAGTATTCTTCAAGAAGATCAGTGATTTCCTGTGGTTTGTTATTGTTTGTTGTTGTCTCAGTTGAACTCTATTGTGGGCTCTGTGTGCCTGGCTTCGTGCTCTGTGCTAGAAGCTGTGAGCACTGCAGGCTGGTCACCCCTCTCGTCTGGACATCTAGCTCCTCAGTCTTTTGAGCTGTCAGCTGGGGCCTTTGAGCTCAGCCCTGTTCTTGTTGCTAAGGGCTCTCCCCTGGAATGGAGATTTGGTGCCCCCTTCTGGGCCAGGTGCTGTGTACGATGGTCTGAGATGATATTATGGGCCACACACAATGGGTTTGGGTTGGTGTGCCTCTGCTGAATGCAGGCCTGTCTGAAATGGTGCCCAAGGCCTTCTCTGTCTGTCCTGTGGACACACACAGGGACTGAGGTTTTTGCTGGCGGATACGTGCAGTGATCGCCCTTAGTGTGTGGGCTGGTCATGATGGTGCCCGGACCTTCTCAGTCTGGGTTGGCTCCGGCGATTGGTACACGCCTGCCGCGCACCTGTGGGTTGAAGCAGAACCCAGGTCCCTCCCAGACTTGCCCGCGGACTGGCACACGGACTGAGGTTTTGCTGGCAGAAGCGTGCGGCCTGCGCCTGCAGAGTGCAGACTGGTCAAAAAGGTTCTGTCCTTTTCAGACTGGGGTGGTTCTGGTGATTGGTCCATGCTTGCCGCACACCCGTGGGTTGAAGCAGAACCCGGGTGCAGTGTGCGCTCACAGTGTGCGGGTCAGTGAAAATGGTGCCTGGTTCCTCCTCAGACTGCCCTCGAGACTGTGTGATCCAGTCTATTATGGTGGATGTGGGCGCCCAGCGTGGCTGCTCATTCAGATCAGAGCTGTGGGCTGCTGGTCACCCGGAGATTTTTCTGGGGAATAACTGGGTGTCCCTAGGGTTTTCCCACTTGATTTTCTCACTGTGGGAGTTCTGCTCACCTGGCAATCACGAATGCTGGTGTTTTAGGTCCCAGAGTTCAGTCTCCTGGTCGCTGCGTTGTTTCTGCTGTCCTACTCCTCAGACACAGTGTCCTCTAGTGGCAGCCATCTTGGATCTCCCCCTACAAAACTTTTTCAACCAAACTCAAAAGAGTATCTCTTTTTCTCAGCACCTCATGGAACCTTCTCCAAAATTGATCATATAGTCAGGCACAAAGCAAGCCTCAACAGATACAAAAAGATTATAATAATACCTTGTATCATAGCAGACCACAATGTTATAAAACTAGACCTCAACAATAACAGAAATAGCAAAAAGCCCACACGTACACAGAAACTGAGCAACTCTCAATTCAACAGCAGCTGGGACAGGGAAGAAATAAAGAAAGAAATTAAAGACTTCCTATAATTCAACAAAAGTATAAAGACACAACTTACCCAAACTTATGAGACACAATCAAAGTAGGGATAAGAGGAAAGTTCATAGCACTAAACTTCTTCATAAAGAAATACGAGACATCACATACAAGCAAATTAATGGCAAAACTGAAAGCACTAGAAAAAAAAAGAGCAGCCACACCCATGAGGAGTAGACAGCTGGAAATAATCAAACAAAGAGCTGAAATCAATAAATTAGAAGCAAATAAAACAATTCAAAGATTCAAGGAAACCAAGAGCTGCTTCTTTGAGAAAAGCAACAACATAGACAAACCCTTTGCAAACTAACTAAAAGGTACAGAGACACTACCCAAATCAACAAAATCAGAAAAAGAAATGGAGGGACAATGACTAACACTGAGGGAATCTAAAGAATCATTATGTTCTACTTCAAAAACCTTTATGCTACAAAATTCAAAAATCTAATGAAATGGACAATTTTCTTAATAGCTTCCAGTTACAAAAGTGGAATCAAGATCCAGTAAATTAATTAAATAGTCCATATCCCCTACAAAATAGAAGCTGACTCCAAAAGTCTCACATCCAAATAAAGCCCAGGGCCAGATGGTTTCAGTGCAGAATTTTACCAAACCTTCAAAGAAGAACTAGTTCCAATACTCTTTAAACTATTTCACAAAATACAAACAGAAGGAACATTACCAAATTTATTCTATGTGGCCTCAATCAACTTGATACCTAAACAGCACAAACACCCAACAAAGAAAGAGACTTGCAGAGCAATCTCTCATATGAACACTGATACAACAATACTCAATAAAATACTCACAAACCAAATCCAAGAACACATAAAAAATAACATCCACCATGACCTAGGATGCATCATTCCAGGCATGTAGGGGTGGTTCAACATAAGGAAATCTATCAGTGTAACCTACCAAATAAACAAACTAAAAGAAAAAAACCCACATGATCATCTCCTTAGATGCTGAAAAAGCATTTGATAAAATCCAACACCTGTTCATGCATAAAATCTTCATGAAATCAGGGATACAAGACACAAAATTCAATATAGAAAAGGAAATGTACAGCAAGCTTATAACCAACATCAAACTAAATGGAGAGTAACTTAAATCAATTCCACTGAAATCAGGGACAAGGCAATGCTGCCCACGGTCCTCATATCTCTTCATTATCGTACAAATTAAAAAGAAAAAAGTCAAAGTATCACTATTTGTAGATAATATGATACTATACCTGAGTGACCCTGAAAATTCTATCAGGGAACTCCTACAGCTGTTAAACACCTTTAGTAAAGTGGCTGAATACAAAATTAATGCCAAATATCAGTAGCCTTCCTGTATATAAAAGACACATGGACTGAGAAAGAAATTAGGGAAAGAACACCCTTCACAATAGCCACAAATAACATAAAGTACCTTGGTGTGACTCTAAGCAAAGAAGTGAAAGAACTGTTTGGAAAAAACTTCAAGTTTTTGAAGATAGAAATTGAACAAAATATCAGAAGTTGGAAAGATCTCCCATGCTCATGAATTGGAAAGATTAACAGAGTAAAAATGGCCATCCTACTAAAAGCAGTCTACAGGTTCAATACAGTTCCCATCAAAACACCAACACAATTCTTTGCAGACTTTTAAAGAACAATCCTCAACTTCATAAGGAAAAATAATAAAAAAACCAGAATACCTAAAACTATCCTGAACACATATTTTCTGAAGGCATCTCTATCTCTGATCTAGAGCTGTATTTTAGAGCAATAATAATAAAAAACAGCATGGTGCTAGCATAGAAGCAACAGACTGGAGAATCAATGGAATCAAATAGAAGAACCAGAAATAAAACCACACCTACCTGATTTTTGACAAAGAAGCCAAAACCATACAATGGAAAAAAAGATATCATCTTCAACAAATGATGCTTTCCTTACTGGATATCTACAAAGAGCAAAATGCAAACAGATCCATAATCATCACCCCGCACAAAAGTAAGCTCTAAGTGGATCAAAGAAAAAAATACAAAACTAGACACACTAAAACTGTTAAAAGAAAAATTGGGGAAGAGCCTGGAACTCATTGGCACAGAATGAGAACTTCCTGAACAGAATGCCAACAGCACATGCTCTAAGGTCAACAATCAATAAATAGGTCCTCATGAAACTGAAAAGATTCTGCAAAGCAAGGGACACTGTCATCAGAAGAAATGGACAGCCTACACGCTGGGAAAATATCTTCACCAACCCTATATCTGACAGAGGGCTAACCTCCAGAATATATCAACAACTCAAGAAATTAAACACCAACAAACCAAATAATCCAAAAAAAATGGGGTACAGTTTATATCAATGTATGGTCCTTGGTTGGAGAATCAGTCTCAGAAAAGATCCCTGTGTCCAGATGTATTTGGTCCTTGTGGAGCTCCTGTCCTTGTCAGATCATGCAAACTCCCCCTTCTTTCATATAAGTCCCTGCACTCTGCCCAAGGTTTGATTATGAGTCTCAGCATCTGCTTTGATACAATGCTAGGCAGAGTCTTTCAGAGGCCTCCTGCTCAAATATAACCCATGGCAGCTAGTATCCAAGTGGGTACCCTTGTAAGGGCAACAGGGACTGTCTCTGACATAAACTCAGTGGCTGACACTTTGACCCCCCCACCCACCAAGGGAGGAACAGCCTTGCTAGGCCACAGAAGAGGAAATTGCAGCCAGTCTTGATGAGACCTGATAAGCTAGGGTCAGATGGAAGGGGAGGAGGAACTCCCCTATCAATGGACTTGGAAAGGGACAGGGAAGAGATGAGGGAAGGAGGGTGAGATTGGGAGGGAATGTGGGAGGGGGTTCCAGTTGGGATAAAAAGTAAATAAACTGTAATTAATATAAAAATTAAAATTAATTTTAAAAATGGGGCACAGAATTAAACAGAATTCTCAATGGAGGAATATTGAAAGACAGACAAACACTTAGAGTAATGTTTAACATCCTTAGTCATCAAGAAACTGCAGATCCCAATTGGCCCTGAAATTTCTCCTCACAGCCATCACTAAAATAAAAAAATTCAAGTGACAACACATGCTGGAGAGAATGTGGAAAAAGGGTAACCCCTCCTCCATGGGTGGTGGTAATATAAACTTGTATAACCACTTTGGAAATCAATCTGGAGCTTTCTCAACGAGTGGGAATAGTGCTACCTCAAGAGCCAGCTATACCACTCCTGGGTATATACCCAAAAGATGCTCAACCATACAAGGACATTTGCTCAACTATGTTCATGGTTGTTTTACTCATAATAGTCAGAATCTGTCCCTCGAGTGAAGAATGGTACATTTACACAATGGAATAGTACTCAGTTATTAAAAAAACAAGGACATCATGAAATTTGCAGGCAAATGGTAGGAACTAGAAAAGATCATCTTCAGAGAGGTAACCCAGAAACAGAAAAACACATGTGGTATATACTCACTCATAAGTGGATATTAGCCACATAATATTGGATAAACACACTAAAATCTGTATACCTAAAAAGGCCAAGCAAGAAGGAGGACCCTAGTTAAGATGCTTAATCTTCATTCAGAAAGGCAAATGGGATAGCTATTGGAAGAGTGCGAAAAAAAAGAAAAAGACAGGAGCAGTTCACAGAGGGCCTCTGAAAGCACTCCACCAAGCAGGGTATTAAAGCAGATGCTGAGACTCATAGCCAAACTTGTGCAGAGTGAGGGAATCTCATGAATAAAGGGGAGATAGGAAGACATGGAGGTGACAGGAGCCATACAGAGACCAACAAAACAACAACAATAAAAAAAATCTAGGCCCAGTGGGGGACAGCACAGACTGATGCATCAACCAAATGCTATGCATAGGGAGGACATAGACTCCTTGCTCAGATGTAGCCCATAGACAACTCAGTCTCCAAGTGGGTACCCTAGTAAGTAGAAAAGAAATAATCTCTGATATGAACTAGGCTGCCTGTTCCCTGAGCACTTTTCTCTGGTGGCAAGACCTAGCCAGCCCACAGAGTAATAGGATCCAGGCAGTCCTGATGGGACATGATAGGCTAGGGTCAGACAGTAGAGGAGGAGGACTGCCCCCATTTGTGGACTAGGGAAGAAGGATAGGGAAGGAAGAAGGAGAGAGGCTGAGACCATGTGCAGATGAGGGAGGGGATACAAAGCAAATAAACTGTAAATAATAATAAGGGTAAAGAATATAAATAAGACATATCCATCTGTGCTTATTTCGGCATTCGTATCTGGAAACTTACACTTAGGAAGCTGGATTACTACATCATTCATGGACTATATTTTCACTTCTACTAGATGTCAGGATTTCATAATTCTCTGGAAAAGGCCTACAATTTACCTGTATTAATTACATTTGTTCTTTTTGTTTTGTAAAATGGAAAGAAAGGAAAGAAGAACAAAAGAAGCAAAGAAATAAAGAGAAAAAAGAAAAAGAAAAAATACCCAATATGGGAAAAATAGAGGGTTAATAATACCTTTTGAGGATTTTTTTTTTATTGCATAGGAATGGTTGCACTATGTGAATGGAATAATTAAACTTGATCTTTAAGCAAAAACTTTTTCCAGGTGATGGGGTGGGGTAGGGGAAAGAATAGCACCCAGAATCTGTAATCATCCTATGCTCCCCCAAAATTAATCTCTCTGTCTCCCTCTCTCCCCCTCCCTGTTTCTATCACATCTTTTGTGGGTTATGGAGTATGTGACCCTGAGTTTGAAGGTGTCCATTGGAGACTGATGAGTGTTTTAGTTTCCTGGATCAGATCAGATGGGGTGCATTCAGGGTGGCATGTTCTTAGATTTGATGAGTATTTGAAACTTCTCTTTATGACTCACGTTCTGCCAATAAGCAGGAAATCATATGATGTTTACAACAATACTATAACACATAAGATAATAAGTAATTAATTTGCTGTAGCCAGTTTTTAGCCATATGTCAATGTTTATTTGAGATAGGAACAGAAATATCAGCTTCCATATTCCTACATATATATGCAGTCTGTGTTGTGCATACATAATAGCTGTACATGTTTAGTATCTTCAGGTAGCGACTGGAAGATTGAAGTCCTTTTCTTCCACTCTCACTTTTTTTGCTTTTTGGTGGTGATTACAATGATAAAATCAAAACCGTTCCTTTACCAAAACCCTGTAATGAACCACCCAAGTAAATTACATTTTTAGTAACAATACTTGATCACTAAAAGGTGCTTAAAATCCATACAGGATAACCAGGTAACATTAAACCATTGTGCAAAAATACAAAACAAAACAAAATCCTCACTGACACCTTTAATATAGAAAAAAATGAGATCTTATTTATTTTTTATAAAATTACTGAAATTCATAGAAAACCAACGGGTGGCTATTGAATTAGTTGAAACTGTAAGGCCATGGTCACTTAGAGAATGTTAGCATTCATCTTTAGTAGTTCATTGAATGCCAGACAAGAGCTCAGATGCATCCATAAGCATTCAGATAGTTTCTGTCTTGCTGATGAAGAACACAGAGCTCTGTCATTCATGCACAATGATAAAATGACTCCGTGAATTTCTATGTGCAGACAGTCCAAAGGTTAAAATGCGTATTCAATGGACAACTCATTCAGCTTTCATATTGTCTTATGATTTTGAGGAAACATCTAGTTCCTTTACCTAAATGTCTACTTCAGTTACCTCAAATGTGCTGTAAGAAAAACACACGTTAACATTCTCAGTTTACAAATAAAATCCTAAAAGTAAAATTTATGTCATATTAACTTGTCTTCATTCCTGCACCTCTCTTTCTTTGTCTTTGTGCAACACTCTCCCTCATCTCTCTCTCTCACACACACAGTATTTTGAGGTATTTTGTTTTTATTCATTCACTTTAATATTTATTCTCTATTAGATTTACTTGTTTAATCTTTATTTTTGTTGTCCACGGACTGCATGATTCATGCTGAGCTACCATCATATTTTAATGTGTCAATTGTCAATGTATGTATCATGCTATGTATTTATTTGTTTATTAATCTATATGTAAACATATAAAAATAATGATATATCATATGTCAATAAGTACAAGTACCAAGTAAATAACTATGCATATTTCTGTCAACTAATTTATGCAAATGTATACCAACAGGTTTAAATACAGAGTACAGAAAAGAAAACAATAGTGTTTAAACACACTCACACCTGACATTTATGATGAGCATCCTCAGGGCAAGGGGTTTTCCTAAGTGAGACTGGATATTATACCTTGTAAGCCTGGCTGACCCTCACAAACTACTTCTTCCCACAAGCTAGTTGCACATAGCTAGGAGACCATCCACACAGGAGCACATACCTCGAGCCCATCCACCACTTTCCATTTCTTTTCTGATACTGAGCCATTGGAACATTGCTTCCAGTTTATAGAGGGATACTTTAAAGTCCGATTAATGTCCCCCTATTCTTTCTCTCTTTCTTTCTCCATCTGTGTTTCTCAGGAACTCACTATTATTTTATTCCTCCCATATCAACCATTCAATTTCAGTCTGTGAATCCTCAAAACTTCCTCAAAAAATTAATACTAATGCATCTGATTTTCCAGATTTTCCTGGAATGATCACTGGGGCCATGAAATAAGAGCCTCCCCAAAGGGTGGATTGCCATATATCTGGTATCATTTGGACTGTTTTGTTATGCATAACTTCCCCCACCTCTGAAACAAACAGACATTATCACGCACTTAATGGTATTTGGTTTTACATTTCCTTTTATTGCAAATAATAATAAGATAAATTTATTTATTTTTTATTGGGCATGAACAACATGTTTGGATGCCAAACCTTGATAACATTTGGATATGTCAGTCCCCTATGTATCTTTGAACACATGAATCCACAGGTTTATCTGATAAAATATATGAATGCATATAAAAAAATAAACATGTATCAATCTAAACATATTCATGTGTATACAAGTTGTACAAAAACAAGAGAAATGAAAAAAATGTTCATTAGCGTTCAAACGAACACACATGGCACTTCTCTTCAGAATTTCTCCCCTAGGAAATTGTTTACCTGGCCTGGACAACCAGAAAGTTTTGAGAAACCTAACTACGGTCTTGCCTTTCTGGGTTATGCAGGGATCCCTTTGACAATGATATATTTCCCAATGAGCGCTCTCTCTGTCTCTCTCTCAAACACAAAGACACACACACACACACACACACACACACACACACACACACACACACACAGAGAGAGAGAGAGAGAGAGAGAGAGAGAGAGAGAGAGAGAGAGAGAGAGGCAATCAACCATCTATGTCTGTGTCCATAAAAGACTCTTTCGTTCCAATCATAATTTATATATAAACACACGAGTTCATTCATGAACAGCTATGTTTACAAAGGAGAGAAATGAACACAATATTCATTAGATCTCAAAGGAACAATCCTGGCACTTGTCCTAAGCAGTTCACCCCGAGACAATTGCGTACCTTGGCCTGGGCAAAGAGGGAATGGGTGAGAAACTAAGTACGGAAAGAAGCTCTATCCAAGCCCAGGAGAACTCTAAATGGGAAGTGAGGTCAAGGATGGGTTCTGCACAGCCCTCCCGAAGAGGAGGTGAGAATTCCAGGCAATCCATCCTCCCTTTCCAGTTCCAGCAGGTGTGCATCCAGAAGTGGCATGGGCGTGTCTGCCAGTGAGTCCCTTGGGGAGGTGAAGGCCACGGGGTGAGATCTCGTTGATGGAGTTCTATCCTGAAGCCAAGACCTTGAGCGGAGACTTAACCAGAGTTCTTGGGTCCTGGGTGTCTGGTGGGCAAATACAAGAGGGAGTACATGCTCGGGGAAGATGTCTGCAGCATAGGCTCTCATGGGTGTATGGAAAGCGCCAGAAGGTGTGGAGAGCAGGCAGAGAAACCTACGGAGAGAGTCTCCTGTGAGGTAGGCCCTGAGCTCCAAGTGGGATCCCAGGTGCAAGCACTGGAAGAGTGGGTGTGTCCAGTGTCTTGGAGAGTCCAAGGCATGCCAGAGCAGAGAGTGTCCTTCCAGGAGGGGGTTCACCTGCGAGAGAACCGGTTTCAATATCCAGGAGAGAGCTGGCCATGAGGGTGGCGAGTCTCTTCTTAGCCTGGGTCTTGTTGCAGAGATCCCACTGGGCTGGGCCTTGACCAGAGGCCTTGGGGAGGAGGTGCTTTTCGGATGAGGGACCCCGCGTTGGGGGTCCGTTCTCCTCCTGCTGTCCTGGGCTCCTGGTCGGGGTGCGGAAGGTGACCATCTGGGATTGTTGGAGTCCTTGAAGCCTCTTGGCCTGTCTGCTCCGGATGCGGGCTCTCAGGGCTTGCAGCCTCAGCTCTAGCTCTGCCTCCTCCTTCTGCCGCTGTGTCTGGGTCTCAGTCTGGCTGTGGGTCACAGTCTCGCAGAGGCAGTGCTCGTCCCCTGGGTGCCTAGGATCACATTGTTGGGCTGCACACACTGCTTCAGCTGAGTCTGCTGCCTTGGCAGCATTGGCCTCTGAGGCTTGGCAGTGAGCATCCCATGTGCCCACGGGATCTGTGGCAAGAAGGAACCCTCCTGGCGATTCCTGCAGGAGACCCGCTGGCGTGGGACCTGAGTAGAGAGGCATCTTGGAATCCATTCCTGACAGACCTCGGCTGCACTTCACTGTCTGTGTGGCCCCAAGAGGCCTCCAGGACGCCCAGGGGGCATCAGGCTTGGTCAGAGTTGAGGCAATACCCCAAGGAGCCCACGGGGCCTTCCTCCTGGGACCAGCGGAGGCTGCTCTGCATGCACCCGTGGATCCTCTTGGCTGCTGGCTCCTGGCTTCCATTGCGAGTGTCACTTGCCTCTGGCCTGGCGCCTGTGCTTCGCCTCCTGCTCGGGCTTGGTCTGCCTCTGCTCACCTGGAAGACCTCTGCCTGCTTGTCTAGGGATTCTCTGGACGAGGGGGCTTAGGGTTCCTCTGCCCGAGATGTTCTAGCTTGCTCTGCCTTCATGATTATCAACAAGACGGAGTCAGGAGAGTCCGGGTCCAGCTCAGGCCAGGAAACCTCATGAACATACATCCCCAGCCACCTGGCTGCCACGTCCTTGGCATAGGGCACTAACAGCTGCTGTTTCCTCAAGACCTTGATGGTCTGCCTGAAGCCTATCTCTGCCAGGCGTTCCAACAGGATGGGCAAGGAAGCCAGTTTCTTCAGGGCTTTGTAGAGATTGCATGGCTCTGTCTCCCTGCACAGGCGCCCATGCAGCTTCTGCAGGGGTACCTGGGGCCAGCCAGCCTCCATCTCCACGCCTGATGACAGGACTGGGCCCCTCCCACGGGGGACAGCACGTAGCATTGCTCTCTTCCTCTTCCTCTGGTGGTGGCTAGCTGTGTCTTCAGCTGCAGCTTCTGGGCTAGGGTGCTGGGAATCTTGCAGCCTGATGCCTGGCTTTGCCTCACTGTGGTGGGACACTATACTCACCTAGATCTATATATAGTGGCTGGACCACGCCCTTGCCTCAAATCTGCCCCATCAGCCAGCCACGTGGCAGGTTCTGAGCTGGCCCCTTGTGACTTTGGCTTCGGTGGGCCACGCCCCCTGCCCAGGTCTGGAAGCCTGTTCTTGGATCCCGGAGCCCACGCTGGCTGACTCCAAGGGGTTCACAGCCCTGCCTTGCTTCCAGGCGAGCTCCGACAAATGGGGGCTTCTGCAAGGTCTTTGCTGGCACCCTCAGGATAGCCTGCTCACAGCTGGGGGACGCCAGCTTCGGGAGCCCCCCCAGAGACAGGACAGGCTCACACAACAACAGGGAGAACAAAAAATGTGGAAGCTGCTCTCTGATCCGATTTTGCACAGTGCACGGGGTGGAGGAGCAGAGCAGGGACAACACTTTCCTCTCACGCCTGTGAGTTTGAGCAAGTGCATTGCTGCTGGCTCCCTGGATGTCTTGTCTTGCACACCTACCACATCACCTTGCAGGCCTAGCTCCTCCTGCCCACGAGCTAGGCTTTCACAGGTGTTCACCCTTCCTGCAGATCCCAATAGCCCAGCCACAGCTTTTCATTTCCGTTCTGATCCCTGTCAATTGGTCTTAGCTTTCTGGGTTATGCAGGGATCCCTTTTCACTCTGATATGTTTCATAATGCTCGCTTGCTCTCTCTCTCTCTCTCTCTCTCTCTCTCTCTCTCTCTCTCTCTTTCTCTCTCTTTCTGTCTCTTCCCCCACCACACACACACACACATGCACAAACACACACATGCACCGAGGCAATCAACCATCTATGTCTGTGCCTATGAATGACTCTCTCTTTCCAATCATAATTTATATATAAATACACGTGCTTATTCATGAATAGCTATGTTTACAAAGGAGAGAAGTGAACACAATATTCATTAGATCTCAAATGAACCATCCTGGCACTTGTCCTAAGCAGTTCACCCCTAGACAGTTGCATACCTTGGCCTGGGCAAAGAGGGAAAGGGTGAGAAACTAACTACAGAAAGAAGCTCTGTCAAAGCCTAGAAGAACTCTAAATGGGAAGTGAGGTCCATGATGGGGTCAGCACAGCCCTCCCGAATAGGAGGTGAGAATTCCAGGCAATCCATCCTTCCTTTCCAGTTCCAGCAGGTGTGCATCCAGAAGTGGTATGGGCATGTCTGCCAGTGAGTCCCTTGGGGAGGTGAAGGCCACGGGGTGAGATTTCGGTGCTGGAGTTCTATCCTAAAGCCAAGACCTTGAGCAGAGCCTTTGCTAGAATCTCTGGGTCTTGGGTGTCTGGTGTGCAAATACATTAGGGAGTACTTGCTCTGGGAAGATGGCTGCAGCCTAGGCTCTCACGGGTGGGTTGAAAGTGCTGGAAGGTGTGGAGCACAGGCAGAGAAGCCTTCAAAGAGAGTCTCCAGCAGATTCAACCCTGAGCTCCAAGTGGGGTCCCATGTGCAAGTGCTGGAAGTGTGGATGTGTCCACTCTCTGGGGAGTGAAAGGCATGTTAGAGTAGAGATTATCCTTCCAGGGGGGTTCAACTGCTAGAGAACCACTGTGATAATCCTGGAGAGCCTTGGCCATGAGCGGGGCAGAACTCTTCTTACTCTGGTTGTTGTTGCAGACAGCCTTTTGAGCTGCGCCATGGCCAGAGTCCTAGGGCAGGATGTGCCTTTCAGAGGAGGGTCCCTGTGCTGTGGGTCAGGTCTCCTCCTGCTGGAGTGGGCTCTGTGTTAGGGTGTGGAAGGTGACCATCTGGGTTTGTTGGTTTCCATGCAGCCTCTTAGCCTGTCTGCTCCAGATGTGGGTTTTCAGCGATTGCAGCCTCAATGCTTGCTCTGACTTCTCTGTCTGCTGCTTGTTTTCTTCTCAGTCTGGCTGTGGGACAGAGTGTCGCAGAGCCATCTTTCAGTCCTGGGTGCAAATGGGGCCTTCTCCAAGGTCTTTGCTAAGGCTCTCATGATAGCCTTCTCATTGTTGTGAAATGCCAGCTTTGGGGTCATGTGACGAAATGGTCTCTTTTTAGTCTGGGCAATGCTTCTGTGGTTTTCTGAACAGGGCAGGCATGGATTCCTCTGGCATGCAGTGTTGGAAGAGGCCTCATGGAGGAGGTTCTTTGAAGAAGAGCCTCACCCCCCTTGCTTGAAGCACAGCTGCTAGATTGGACTTTTTGCCTGGATGTGGAAAGTGACCAGCTTTGTTTCTGCACAACCTTACAGCTTCTTGGCTTCTACAGCTTCTGGATGGAGGCTTGCAGGGCTTGCAGCTTCAGATCTTGGGACTCTGTCTTCTATAGGCCTGTCTTTGTCTCAATCTGGCTGTGGGTTAGTTTTCCAGGCTTGGACTCCTCTTCTGCATGCTCAGGTTCAGCCTCCTCCACCATTTATATATGTGATATACATTCATGCATATATATATGTGTGTATATATATATATATATATATATATATATATATCACAGGTAACTTGCACCTCTGTGATGCCCACATACATATTATGTATAAAAAATATATATGTATATCCCGTGTATGATGGCTAATGTGTTTGTGATCACTGTTTGATACTTAATGTAGTCTTCCATATGTTATGGAGACCCTGTGAGGCCATGGGATGATTGATACTATGAGATGGCTGTGACATGATGTTTAACCTCATAGTGTTCACTGTAATTGCATCCATGTGATGTTTGTGCCAGGGCTATGTGTAATGATCATTGTATGATGGTGACAATGTAATGGCCCCTGTGAAATGGTCATAATTACTGGCTACTGCACTATGGTGTAGTAGCCCAGGTGTGATGGTTACTGTGTTATGGCCACTTTTTGATGACCTCTCATTAACAGTAATGTGTTTTTTGACACTGTTTATGTTCACTGTATACTGGTGATTTAATGATGACTTCTGTGTGTTGGTCACTAAATGATAGACTCTATGGGATCCCACTATGTGATGATCAAAGTATGATATCTCCTGTGATGGCCACTGTGTGATAGCCATTATCCAATGGTTACTGTTTGATGGCCAACTGTGTGATTTATATGGTGTGATGATCACTGTTTGGATTTGACCCTGTGTTGGACAATGTGTGACTGACACTGAGCTTTGTTGACTGTGTGATTATCAGTGTTTCATGGCCAATTCATGATTGTCATTGCTATGGCCAGTGACTGATGGTTGTTTTGTGATGGCCATTCCCTGCTGGCTAATATTTGATGGTTAACTGTGTGATTTAATTGAATAATGGTCACTATGTAATGGCTAATATGTGATAAATATTGTGACTAGACTGTTTGATGGTCACTGTGTGTGATATTCACTATATGATGGCCCTATAAGATAGTCATTTTGTCATAAACATGGTGATGTCCAGAGTGTGAACAATGGCATGGGATGGATACTGAGTGATGGCCAACTCTGTGATGGTCACAGAGTGAGAGACACTGTGTGAAGGCCATGATGTGATGGTCACTGTGGTGGTCAATATATGATTATCAATTTGTAATGTCCACATATTCATACCCATTGAGATATGAAAACAGAGTGATAGCCATTGTTTAACGGCCACAGCAATAATGGTCACTGTGTGATGGCATCTTGTGGTCGTCTCTGAGTGATAGATACTATAATATCCACTATGTTGTGACCAGCATGTGATGGCCACAATGTGATGACCCGTTTGTGATGGTCATTGTGATGGTCCCAATGTGATGGCCAGTTTGTGATGGTCATTGTGTGTTCCAAAAAAATTGGAGAAAATGAGTCAACCCATAAAGAAAGCCAAGAAAAAAAAAAACAGTTGAATGAAACAAATTAGGTCGAGACCAGAAATTGGAAATAGAATCAATAAAGAAAACACAAACTGAGGGGATTCTGAAAATAAACTATCTAGATGAGCAAACAAGAACAAAGAGATGACAGCATCACGAAGAGCATAGAATGGATGGAATAAAGAATTTCATGCACAGAAGAAACTATGGAACAAAGACATACGTTGTTCAAAGAAAATGTTTAATCTAAAAAATTCCCATGAGAAAACATCCAGAAGACTTGGACACCATGCAAAGTCAATATCTAAGAAAAATAGGAATGCAGAAAGGAGAAGAATAGAAGCTCATTCGCACAGAAAATGTTTTTAACAAAATCATAGAAGAAAACTGTCATAACCAACGAAAAAGAGGTATATAAATATACAAGGAAATATACAGAGCACTAAATAGATTAAACCAGAAAGCAAAGTCTCCTTACCACCTAATAATTAAAACATTGAAAGAATATTAAATGCTGCAAGAGAAAAAAAGTACCATGTGAAGACAGACCTATGAAAATTTCACCTAACTTCTCAACTGAGACTATAAAGCCAGAAGGGCTTGGGAAAGATGAACTAAAGACTAAAGAGACCACAGATACCAGCCAAGATTACTAAACCCAGCCATACCTACAATCACTAGAGATGGAGAAAATGAGATCTTCCATAAATAGAACAAAATCTATCTACAAATCCAGCCCTACAGAAAGTGTTATAAGAAAAACTCCAAATCAAGGAGGTTAAGTACAACCATGAAAAGACAGGAAATAATCTCGCACCTCAAAAATGTAAATAAGGGAAACACACATGCAAGCCTCAACTACCACCACCACCAACAACAAAACTACAGGAATTAACAACCATTGGTCACTGATATCTCTCAACATAAAAGGCCTCAATTCCCCAATAAAAGACTCACACTAATAGAATGAATGTGAAAATAGGATTCATCCTTCTGGTACATACAAGAAACACAACTCAACATTAAAGATAAGACATTATCCCAGGAAAGGATTGGAAAAACTTTCTTTCAACCAAATGGACCTAAGAATTAAGCTGGCGTAGCTATACTATCTATCACAGTATCTATCACAATACACTTTAAACCTAAAGGAACTGAGAAAGACATTTCATATTCATCAAAGGAAAAAATACATTAAGCAGGCATCTCAATTCTGTACATCAATGCCACAAATGCAAGGACACCCACATTTGAAAACAACAAAAACAACAACAAAAATATCACTTACACTTAAACCACACATCTATCCTTACACACTGTCAGTGGGAGACTTCAATACCCTACTTTCACAACCCAACACGAGAGCTAACAAATATTACAAACCAAATGGAGGTCCATAGAACATTGCGTCCAAACACCAAAGAATATACCTTCTTCTCAATACCTCGTGGTACTTCAGACAAAACTAACCACATACACAGTCGCTTAAGAAGTTTCCACAGATACAAGAAAACTGAAATAATCTCCAGTATCCCATTAGCCTCCACAGATTAAAGCTAGATTTCAACAACAACAAAACAGCAAAAGGCTTACAAACTCATGGAAACCGAACAACTCACTTCTCAATGAATATTGGGTCAAGATTGAAATAAAGAGAGAAATTAAAGATTTCCTAAAAAAATAAAAATGATTGCATAACATTCCCTACTTATGGGGCACAATGAAAGCAGTACCAAAAAGAAACTTAATACCACTAAGAGACTACATAAAACAAAACAAAATAAAACAAACAAACAAAAATAAACTGGAGCCAGCTCATGCCAGCAAATTAGCACCACATCTGAAAAGTATAGCAAACATACCCAAAGGAATAGGAACGAATACAAACATTACTTTTTTTAAAAAGTCAAGGAAACAAGAACACGGTTCTTTGAACAAAAATCAAGAAGATGGACAAACACTTATCCAAACTAACTAAAAGACAAAGGGAAAATGTACAAATTAACAAAATAAAAAATGAAAAGCACATAACACACAATGACAATATGAAATGGCACAATTCAGCAAAGAAAAGAAGACTACCCCAAATCAGAGTTAGCAAATGCTGCAAGACTCAGCTGGATTGCTACAAGAAATTGTCTGCTCTGGAGTGTTTCTCTCCGAGAAGTGTAGAAAAATGAAGATCATCAAAGTGTAGCAATACAAATGAATGTCTCCATGTGTGTGGGCTTCTGATTATCATAGCTCACACAAAGCTGTTTTATGACCTGGAAAACACCATGTCCCTTGCACACGACAGCCTCTAGCAAACCAAAACTAGCTCTCTCACATGTCTGTTTTCAGCTGGCCATGATCATGTGTCCTTTCATGAGTTTGTTATGAACTGAGGGTAAACTACAAACATTTCCTCTTAAAAATTTTCCAAACCGAAAGACTCCCATGTCCCCATGGTTTTAATGCAGAATTCTACCAGACATTCAAAGAAGAGCTAATACCAACACTTCTCAAATTATTCCACAAAATAGACAAGTATATTTCCAAATTCTTTTATGAGGCCAGACTCAATCTGATACACAAAACACACAGAGATTCCCCAAAGACAGAGGATTACAAAAAAAGCTTCCCTTATAAATATACATGCAAAAATACTCAAAATAGTTTCAAATCATATTTAAGAACACATCAAAAAAGATCATCTACAATGATCAAGTAGGCTTCATCCCAGTGATTTGTGGGTGGTACAAAATATAAAATCTGTTGATGTAATCTCCCATATAAATAAATTGAAAGAAAAATGCACATTGTCAAATCATTAGATGCTGAAAAAGGCTTTAAGAAAGTAATACCCCTTCATGATAAAAGTCTTCTGGGAAGTAGGAAAACACAGGGTATATATAAATATAATAAGAGAAATTAAAGCAAGCAAATAGCCAACAACAAATTAAACGGTGAGAAACTCAAAGCAATTCCTCTAAAATCAGGAACAAGTCAAGCTTGCCTCCTCTGTCCATATCTATTCAATAGAGTCCTTGAAGTTCCAGCTAGGGCAGTAAGATAATTAAAAGAGATCAAAGAAATACAAATTAGAGAAAAAGTAGTCAAAATATCCATAATTGCAGATGATATAACACTATATATGAGAGATCCCAAGAATTCTGCCAGGGAACTCCTACAGTTGATAAATAACTTCTGCAAAATGGCTGGGTACAAAATCACCTAAAAATGAACAAAACAAAAGAAACAAACTAAGAAAAAACAGTAGCTCTCCTACATATAGGTGACAAACAGGCTCAGGGATACATCAGGAAAACAACACAGTTGTTCACAATAGCCACAATTAATATAAAATATCTTGGGCTAACTCTAAACAATCAAGTGAAATACTTCAATGATAAGAATGATACAGAAGTTTTCTTTAGGCTTTAGCAAATGAAATTTAAAAAGATATCAGAAGATGAAAAACACTCTCATATTCATGCATGGATAGGATTAACATAGTAAAAATGGCCATCCTACCAAAAACAATCTACAGTTTCCACACAGTTTATATCAAAATGTCAACATATTTCTTTTCGTGGAAAATCAAAAACAAAACAAAACAAAACAAAACAAAAAAACCAAAAAACAGGATAGCTAAATACAGTACTGAGCAATAATAGAATTTTTGGAGGAATTGCTCTCACTGCTTTCAAACTGTACTACAAAGTCATAGTCATAAAAATTTCATGGTATTTGCATAAAAACAAAAAGGTCAATTAAATAAAATTAAATCAAAGACCCATACATAAATGCACACACCTACAAACAATTGAGATTTTATAAAGAAGCTAGAAATACTAGTGGAAAAAAGAAAGAATCTTCAAAATATTGTGCTAGTCTAACTGGATTAATAACTGTAGAAGAATTCAAAGAGATCAATATTTGCACAAACTTATGTCAAAGTGGAGCAAAAATCTCAACATATAAACAGACCCATTGAACCTGACAAAATAGGAAACAGGAAGCAGCCTTGAACACATTGACACAGGAAACAACTTCCTAAACAGAATACTGATCATGGAGGCACTAAGCCAACAATTAATAAATGGGACCTCAGGTTACTGAAATGCAAAGGACAACATCTATTAGACAACATAGCAGCCTACAAAAGATTTTCATCAAATGTGCATCCAATGAAGGGCTAACATACAAATTAAAAAAGAACTCAATAAATTAGACAAACTAAACAATCCAATTAAAAAATGGGGCAAAGAAATAAACAGAGAATTCTCAGAAGAGGAATCTCAGATGGCCAAGAAACACTTACAGAAACATTCTTAGCCTTCAGGAAAATGCAAATCAAAACTCGTTTGAAATTCCAACTTACACCTGTCAGAATGGCCAAGAACAACATAAGTGACAAGCAAGGATGTAGAAGAAGGCAAACACCTATTGCTTCTTGTTGGGAAAGTGAACTTTACATCAACTATGTAAATCAATTTGGTGGTTGCTTAGAAATTTTGGAAATCGAAACCTCAAGATCCAGCTATACCACTATTGGGTATATACCCAAAAGGCACTCCATCTTACCACAAGGACACTTGCTCAACCATATTCATAATGGCTTTATTCATAATAGCCACAATCTGGAAAAAAACCTAGATGTCCCTCGATGGAAGAATGGATAAAGAAAATAAGGTGTATTTTTAAATGGAGTATTACTCAGGTGTTAGAAAAAAGAAGATCATGAAATTCGCAGGAAATGTATGGAACAGAAAAAAAATCTTCCTGAGTGAAGAATCATATAAATTTGATGGGATGCTTGATCTTTCTGTGGGTCCTCTAGCAACTGGAGGGGAGCCATCAATAACTTGGGCTCTGTTGACTGCCTTTGGATCCCTTTCCCCTAGCAGAGCTGCCTTGTCTGTCCTCAGGGGAAGAGGAGGCACTTAGTCCTGATGAGACTTGATGTGCCAGTGTGGAGTGGTATGTGGTGCAGGGAGACTCCATTCTCTGAGGAGAAGCTGGGAGGGGGACAGTGAAAGTGGATGGGAGAGTGGGAATGAGAAGCTTGTTGAGGCCCCCTGCTCCTTAACATGAGGATTGGCTTGTGGTGGATTGTAAACCAGTTGTCTGCTTTGGCTATGGTTTGGACATTCTCAGTGAATGAACATATTTTATAGCACCTAAACTTTAACAGGACTGGTTAGCATACTACATATTTTGGGGTGCTGAAGATTCCCTCCCTGCACTAAAGTCCACATTGTGTGACTATTCCTAAGTATTGGTAAATCCTTTCCATCACCAATACTAATCTTGTACATCACAGTTTATTAGTGGAGTGCTACCCAACACATGAGATTTCTTTACCTACGTCCACAACGTTAAGTCCTAATGGATTTCACTCCCTCATCAGCACAGAGCTGATGAAGTCAGTCCTGGGAGGGTAAAGGGGAAGACTGCCTCTTTTCATTGCCGTTGACCTGGGCTGCCAGGGCAGGGACGGTGACCCCGTTTCATTCCCATGGCTGGTGATACCCATCTTCTAGCCTGTCATAATCCTGGGGCAGCTTTCTCACCTGCAGGCAAAGGCTCATGGTGCCCTGAGTCAGAGTCCATGCTCTGGCCTCTGGGCTCATGACCGGTGTCATACAACTGGATGCCTTTGTGTTGGGACCTCATACATTCTTACCACTGCTATTCTGCCATAATCCTTTCTGCTTCATAGGGCTCCATTTAGCCAGTACTCTGCCCTTTCCCAATTTGTTCTTCAGGTCATTCTTGGCATCAGAGTTATCTAAGTCATCATCAGCTGTGGTCTTCTTGTCTTACTGGCCCACTCACCTCTGTGTGATGGACAAAGGGTGCTGGACATTGTGTGATGGCTACCTTGCAGTAGAAATTATGGAATGGTCTCTCTGTATTATCACTCTGTGATGGATACCATGTGGTGGTCACTAGGAATGGACATAATTTGAGGACAAATGTTTTCTATCCACTGTGTGATGGTCATGTACCATAACCACTATAGGATGGCCACTCTGTTATAGACACGATGAGACAGCCAACTCTGTGATGGTTACTCTGCATTGGCCATTGTGTGAACATTGGGTGATTTCTATTATGTGATGGCCTCTGAAAAGGATCACTCTTTAATTGAAATATGTGATGAACACTAAGTGATAATCACTATTTGATAGCCACTCTAATGGGCTCTGTTCTATGGACACAATGGGAAGGCCAGTGTGTGATGGCCACTGTGTGATGCCCACTGTTTAAGGGCCAACTCTGTGATTTACATTGCCTGCATTGTTTGATGGTCTCTGTGTGATAACTTGGTGCTGCTCTATGTGTTAAGGATCCTATGCTATGTCCAGCTGTGTGATCATCATGCCGAGGGACACTATGTGATAGAAATCCTGTGAGGGCCACTGTGTGATTGCTGCTACATGAGGGCTACCTTTTGATGAATAACAATGTGATAGTCAGAGTGTGATGTTCACTATGTGCTGCCCCACTCTAGGTGATGTCTGCAGAAGTCCTGCTACAGCATTGTTCTGGAACCATGGACAGATGTGTGCAATTTGTGAGAATGAAGACACTGGTCACCAGTTTTTGTTCAAGCAAGTGGCCTGGAACAGCTTAGGCCATCATTATTTATGCAAGTTATAAAATATTGAATCAGTCCTTACACCATATGCACACACACACACACACAGACAAACACAGACATGACTTAGCAGGGTGTAATCATGTATTAGGACATCCTTATTCATACATAACAAGGAAGAAGTCTGAAGTGAAGATTTTGGAAGGCATGGATGGAAATCAAGAAAGGGGGAAAGCCATGTAATATATTTTAATCAAAGAGTATAATCACAAATTTAAATTAATAAAAGAGAGTCTAGAGTTGGCTCAGCAGTTAACAGCCTGGGTGCTGTCCTGAGGACCCTGGATTTATTTCCAGAATGCAGATGTGCTGTAAGACCAGTTGCTGGGATCTTACCCTGCTCTTGCCTCTGTGGGTACTTTACAGAGACACATGCAGGCAAACACGCAAAAAATTAAAATAAAAATTAAAGGTAAAACATGAAGAAGAATGAATTCTCTACAGTGATGTCATACTCCTGAGACAGCACCCAAGGCTAGTTAAAATGAACTCTGTCTGGTCTTGCATGGAAGCAGCTGTAACCTTCCTCTGATCCAGTCTGCTCAGTGGCAAAAGCAGCCTTGTTTTGAGTCCACACTAGCTCATCACAGCCATCCATTGTTGAACAATGTCTACAGTGCTAATTAATAAGAGACTATTCCTAGATGTTTTCTGTAGTGGTGATTTTGGACCTTCATAATTGTGAGAATTGTGACATTGATGTCTCTACATTTAGATCATATGTCATGGTTAACAAAAAGCATTGGCTCAAAAGCAATTTACTGTCTCAGTGTCATTTACTTGTGAAGAAACTGTCTGATTCCATTTTCAATACAGGATATATGTCACTGTATTTTTAAAGATAAGTTTACATTTATTGTATGAGCTGAGTTGCTGCTTTTAAATCCATTTTCTGGAGCCATCCTTGCCCCAAATCATGACCTTGACTTGTTTTTGAGAACACCCAATTCCCCCAATCACTTTTCCTAATCACCTGGCAGAAAATTGCTGTTGTTTTGAGATGTTCTGTATGTATTTACTTCCCCATTTTTCCAGTTTTTTAAACTGGTTTGTAAGTATCTGTGACTTTACTCCTTAAAATGGTCCCAGGAAATGAACCCAGTGCTGCTCTGTTAAACTTGACTTAGGAGCAGTCCTAGCCAGTCTTTGGCTAACCCCAATACAGTCAAGCTTGCTTCAAAAATCACTCAAAATTGTGGTAGTGGTATTAGTCTTTCCTGATGTGATTATCACTTGATTATCAATTAGATGTTACAGAATGAGATGAACATGGCAGAGACATTTCTTTCTATCACCTTTATGTATGACTTTGATTTAAAAATGCCCCACATACCAGCTTTTACATTGTGACCATGTTCAAAAGTGGAACTGTTAACTTAGCATGTTTAGGAAGAAGTAGAACTCTACATGAAGATACCCAGAGATTCTCTAAGTAAAATCACCACACTTTCGTTATTTTAATTATTTTTTAATATTAGTTACAGTTCATCATTTTGATTCCCAGGTTTATCCCACTCCCCCACACTTTCTTTTTTTGAGAAAAATCATTTCTTTGGGAATGACTCCATGCTTTCCTTGCTTATTTCATGTAGGAAATGTGTCTCAGCTGTTCTGAGTTGGCTCTTGTGATAGCTAAGCTTAGTAGTCTCACAGCCTACATCTGGAATTAACGCACACAGTTGGGTATACTTGTGAGTGGCTTTTCTTTTTCTTAATATTTATTAATTTTACCTTCTTGTTCTAGGCTGAAGTTATCTATCTGATACAGCATTTTAAAGGCCTGGGTCCAGTTCATTCATTGTCCTTGATTGATACTTCAGTCTCAGCAGGTAGCTCTGGGCCCTAGTAATTTGTCTGTGTTGGTCTTCTTGTGGAGTTCCTGACCCTTCCAGGTCCTTTTCCCTTTTTTCCCTCTTTTGCACAAAACTCCCTATGTATCACCCAATGTTTGTTTAGAATCTCTGCATGTGTTTTGAGGTGCTGCTAGGTAACACCTCTCAGAGGATAACATTGTCAGCTTCCTGTCTGCAACTTTAGCAGAGATATCATTCATAGTATCAGGGGTTGGCACTCTCTCATAGAGTGGGTCTTTTGTTGGGACAGGCATTGTTTGGGCATTCCCTCAGTCTCTGCTCTTTCTGTTTTATCTTCATTCCTGCACATATTATAGGCAGGATAAATTTTGGGTCAAAGTTTATGTGAGTGGGTTGGTGTTCCCTTCCCTCTGCTAGGAGACTAGTATAGTTAGTGGGTGTCCTTTTCAGTCCCTGTTGTCTCTGCCACTAGGAGTCTCTGCTTGAATACCCCTCACATCCTCCAAAGAGCCTACCCTGACTTAGGTCTCCAGTTTGTCACAGACATACCCCACCCTCAGTTTCTCTTTTCTCTACAGCCCCTCTGTCCTCTTGCCCTTGTTCTTGCCAGGTCTGACCTCCACCTCTTATTTGTCTGTGATCCCTGTACCACCTTGTTCCTGCCTTCAGAATATTACCTCTATCTATTGTATCCCTCTTTCCATGTGGGATATGCGCCTACTCTTGAAACTTCTGTGCTCCTTATTTTCTTTGGTTCAGTGCCTTACAGTATGCTTATCATGCACTCTATGGCGAAAATCCACTTGTAAGTGATGACGTACCATGTATGTCTTTCTGGGTCTGACTTACCTCACACAGAATGAGCTTTTCCAATTCCATCCATTTGCCTGCAAATTCCATTGTTTTTCATAGCTGAGTAGTATTCCATTGTTTGAAGTGGTCAATTTCTTTATCCATTGTTTGGTTGGGGGACATCTGGGTTGTTTCTAGATTCTGGATAGTACAAACAAAGCTGCTATGAACATAGCTGAGTAAGTGTCCTTCTTGTCTGGTGGAGCATCTTTCAGGAATATATCCAGGAGTGGAATAGATGGGTCCTGAGATAAAGCTATTCCCAGTTTTCTGAGAAGTTGCCAAATTGGTTTTCAAACTGGTTTTACATGTTTACACTCCCACCAGCAATGGAGCAGTGTTCCCCTTTCTCCACACTCTTGCTAGTGTGTGCTGGTGCTTGAAAATTTGGTCTTAGCCAATCTGACTGGTGTGAGATGGAATCTCAGAGTCATTTAGATTTGCCTTTTCCTGTGTGCTTCTCAGCCATGCGATTCCTCTGTTGAGAACTTTCTGTTTAGTTCTGTACCCCATTTTTTAAATGGGTCATTTCTTTTTTTTGTTGTTTACATTTTTATAAAATTTTATTTTCACAAGCACTTGCAGTTTCCATCGTTCATCAACTATTACTGATAATTTTCAAGTCACGTGAGAGTTCTAACAACCATATTAGATGCACATATTAAATCTGCAGTACCCAAGGGGGGGGGCAGTTGGGTTAGCTTTACAGGCTAATATCACTAAGGAAAGCTTTTAGAGATAAACATTTTTTTATTATTTTTTAAATTTTTTATGTCAATCAGAGTTTAGGTACTTTGCATCCCTGGCATGGCCCCCACCCTCTTTCCCTCCCACTCTCCCCATCCCTCCCTCATTTCCTCCCAGCCCACTCCACGTCCAACTATAGGGGAGGATCTCTTCCCCTTCCATTCAACTCCAGTTTATCTTGTCTCCTCAGGGATGGCTATAATGTCCTCCCCTGGGATCTAGTCAGGCTGTTACTTCCTGGCGTTTATCGGGGAGAGTCAAAGAGCCAGCCATCCAGTGCATGTCTGAAACAGTCCCTGTTCCCCTTACTAGGGTCTTCAGTTGGATATCGAGCTACAATGGGCCACTTCTGAGTGGGGGTTCTAGGACATATCCATACATGGTCCTTGGTTGGAGAAACTGTCCCATAGAAGACCCCTGTGCTCTGTTCAGTTTGGTCTTTGTGGAGCTCTTGTTCTCCACAAGTCTTATTAACTTCCCCTATTTTTATTATTATTTCCTGCCCTCTGCTGAAGACTTGGTTGTGATTCTTAATATCTGCTTTGATACATTGCTATATTGATTCTTTCAGAGGCCCTCTTTGGTATGCTCCTGTCCTGTTGCTTGTATTATCCTCTGTTCAATGTCCATCCCATTGGTTCATCTAAACAAGCATTGATCATACCAACCTGGGGTCCTCCTTCTTGTATATCTTCCATAGGTGTATAGATTTCAGCATGACCTTCCTATCCTATAGGTCTATATAAGTGATATGTTTCTTTCTGCTTTTG
>JAQQSO010000084.1:0-26383 GCA_028658305.1 Pachyuromys duprasi | reverse complement strand
CTGCTCAGATGGGGCCCATGATAGCTCGTTGTCAGACTGAAGACGCTAGTGAGGGAAACAGGGATTGTTTCAGTCATGAACTTGATGGCTGACTCTTTGACCCTCCCCCATACAAGCCGAAGAGTGACAGACCTGCTATATCCCAGGGGAGGACATTGCAGCCAGCCCTGAGGAGACAGGATCAGCTGGGTTTGGATGGAAGGGGAGGAGGTCCTCCCCTGTTGGTGGACTTGGAGCGGGCGGGGAGGAGGGAGATGAGGGAAGAAGGGGGAGGGTGGGAGGGAAAGAAGGATGGGGTCTATGCCTGGGATGCAAAGTACCTAACCTGTGATTGATATACAAATAAATAAATTTTAAAAAATTCTAGAAAGAAGGAAAGAAAGAAAGAAAGAAAGAAAGAAAGAAAGAAAGAAAGAAAGAAAGAAAGAAAGAAAGAAAGGAAGAAAGAAAGGAAGAAAGAAAGAAACCAGTGTGTTCTCCATCTCAGTTTGTTCTTCAGAAGATACTTTGGAGTGAGCTGCTATCTTCCTTTCAGAATTCCTATCATCCTGCCCTTATTGTTCCTTTGGAAAATTTTAGGAATGAACTAGCATGTTTTACATCTCAATTTTTCCTACAGATGAGTCTTGTCAGAAGCTAGTACCTGTATCAGAAACTATGTTGTCCTATCCTTGATAGGTCTTACAAATAAAGACATACCTGAACTATTGAACTCTTCAATTAATTGTATTCTATAGATGAGGCTTGTAGGGAGGAAGTATCTATCTATCAGAATCCGTGTCATACTAACCTTTGTCAGCACTATGGAGGAAGGGAGAAGAGAACTAATGTGCTCTTCAACTCAGATGGCTCTGTAGACAATGCTTTGAAGGAACTACTGTCTGTCTTCTAACATAAATGGTATCCTAAATTTTTCTTGCCTAAGGATAACTTTAGGAGTGAACAAAAGTGCTGTCTGTCATAGGAAGGAAGCTTAGATGGACCAAGTATTTTTTTTTTCTTAGAATCCATGTTGTCATATCCTTGTTCTATCCTATCGGAGATAAGGAGTAAACTAATCTGCTCTCCACTTAAATCTGTCCTACTGTGTAGTCTTTGAGGAGCTCAGTTTCTCTTACAGTTGTTCCAACTTTGAACTGTCCTGCATATAAAGTTATGAGCAAACTATGGGTTTGTCCCCATGTATCATTCTTTCTGAAGCATCTTGGAAGGACCTAGTGATAATCTCTCAGAATCCATATTGTGATAAGCTTGAACTGTGCTGAGAAGGAGGTTATGGGTGAGCCAGTGTATTTAATACCTCAGGTTGGGATATACAAAAAAACTTAGTGGCAATTAGTGTCTGTCTCTCAAAATCCATGTATTCACATTGATCTTTCCTATAGAAAAGGATAGAAGTGACTATCATGCTCTAATCCTACTCTATCCTGTGTAAAACAGCTGAAGGGAGATAGTTTCTGTTTCCCACAATTTATATCTTTCTAACTGTATGTCTAATAGAAGAGGAAAGAAGTAAACTAATGTTCTAGTGTTCTTACCATCCCAATCTGTTCTATGAGAGGATTCTATCTCTCAGAATCCATGTTGTGATAACCTTGATTATACTTTTGTTAAATTTAGGAGTGAAACACTGTGCTCTCCAACTCAGTCTATCCTACAGAAGAGGCTTGGATGAAACAAGTATCTATTTCTGATAATCCCCATTTTCCTAAACTCAGTATGTCGTACTGAGAAGGATATAAATGAATGAGAGCTCTAAACATCAGTCTATTGTATGGAGAAGGCTTACAGAAACCTAGTGTTTGTCTCTTTCAATTCATTTTGCTCTTGACAATTAAAGAAGTTAGTTTTTCTTGACTGCTAATGAAGTTAGGGATGGAATAACTGGTTCTACACTTCAGCTTGACCTATAGAGGAAAATTGAAGGGAGTTATCATCTGTTTCTGAGGATCCTCAACATTCTAACTCACTCTGTTAAATAGAGGAGTTTAGAAATGAGGTTCTGTGCCCTCTACCTCAGTATATCCAATGGAGGAGGCTTGGAGGAAGCTAATTTCTGTCTCCCAGAATCAATGTCACTGTAACCTGAAATGTACTAAGGGGCAATTTAAAAGAGAAATGGTGTGATCTCCAACTCAGTCCCTTTTACTAAAGAAAATTGGAGGAATCTACTGTTTTTTAAATGTCATGTTTTCTTATCCTTGATTTGTCCTACTCATAAGGAAGAATGACTTAGTATGGTTTATGCTTCAATATATCCTGAGAAGGAAGACAGGAGAGAGCTACTGTCTGTATGTTTGAACCTATGCTCCACTATCCTTGATCCGTCCTACATGAAAAGTCAGGAGTGTCTTAGTATGTCCTCCTCAGTCTGTCTTACAGGGAGATTTTGTAGGGAGCTAGTGTCTGTCTGTAAATCAATGTCATCCTAACATGATATCTACTGCAAAGGAGGATAGGAATAAATTAGTGCACTCTCACACAGAGTCTTGTCCCAGGATGATTCATGTGAGTTAGTGTCTATCTCTCAGAATTTAGTTTTTTACTCAGTTGCTCTCTAACACAAGAGGCTAGGGATGAAGTTCTGTGCCCTCCACCTAAATATGTCTTAGTGAATAGCCTTGGAGTGAGCTGTTATCTGCCTTTCAATAAACTTGTCCTGTCTTAGAAAGATTATAGGATTTCCATAGTGTGCTCTTCTCCTCAATCTGTAACATAAAGAAATAACAGGAGGTATGTAATGTTTGTTTCAGTTTTCATGCAGTCCTAGCTGTGATTTATCCTTTGGAAGAGATTAGGAGTGAGCTAATATACTCCCCTTAATTATTTTCTGCTGAATACTCCTGGGCATAGTTTCTCTCACTCAGGACTCATGCTGTCCCAACTTTGATCTGTTATAAAAATAAGGTTATGAATTAACTAGTGCTCAGTTCTCCTGTCTCTTTCATACTGAATATTCATGGAAGGCACTACTGTTATTTTCTCAGAATCCTTGTTATACTAACCTTGCTCTATTCTACTGAAGAGGTTACAAGTGAATTAGTGTGCCCTATATCTCATTCTTTTCTACCAAAGTGGCTTAGAGAAAGCTAATGTCTGTTTCTCAGAATGCATTTTGTACTAATCTGAATCTGTCTTTCAGTTAGATACAGGAGTGATAGTATACTCTATACCTCAATCTGTCTTAGTAAGGAGTACTGGAGAGAGCTTGAACCCTTGTCATATTCAAACATTGATTTGGAATACAGAAGAGGTTAGAAGTGAACTAGTGTGCTCTTCACCTGTTATTCCATCGGAGAAGGCTTGGCGGGAGCTTGTATGTCTTCTAGACCCCATCTCTTCCAAATGTCGGTTGGTTTTATGAAGCAAATTAGGAGTCAACTAGCTTAGGAGTTAAGTCTATACTTAAGCCTATTCTATGGAGGGAGTCTAGGGGGAGCTACATCTATCTTTCAGAAACCCTGCTGTCCAATTCTTGATGTATCTTATTTTTAATGTTAGGAGTGAACTATTGTGCTCTCTAACTTATCCAGTCCTGCTGAAGAGGCTTAGAGGGACCTAGTGCCTATCTCTCCTGAGGCAGATAGTGGTGAAGTACTGTCAGATTGAACGGGGAGCTAGTACCTGTCGCACAGTATCTATTTTGTTCTAACTTGATCTCTACTACAGAAGAGTTTAGGAATGAAACACTGTACTCTATCTCTCAGTGTGTCCTACAGAGTAGTACTGTATGGAGCTAATGTTTGACTCTCAGAATCTGTGTCATCTGAACATAGATATATATTACAGAGATTAGAAATGAAACAGAACTCTTAACTGTAGTCTGTCTTATATTAAGGCTTGGAGGGAGCTAGTGATCCTTCTCAGAATCCATGCTATCCTATTAAGGAGGATAGGAATGAAATAGTTTGCTTTCCAACTTAGTCTGTTCTAAAAAGGAGGTTTGGTGGGAGCTAGTGTTTGCCTCTCAGAATCCATATTCTACTGTCCTTGATCTGTCCTATTCATACATTTATAAGCAAACTAGTGTGCTCTCTACATTAGTCTGTCCAACTGAGTAGACTTTTAAGGAATATAGTCTTTCTCACAAAATCCATGTTGTGCTAACCTTTTCTATTATGCAGATAAGGGAAGGAGAAAATGGTTTGTTTTCCTCATCAGTCGGACATGTAGATAAAGGTTGGAGGAAACTACTGTTGTTCAGAATCCATATCGTCATAACCTTATCCACACAATGGAGGAGGATAGGAATAAACAAGTGTGACTTGCATATGACATGGTCTTAAAGCGGACGCCTGGAAGGAACTAGTACTGAGTCTCAATGTGCATGTTGTCCTAACACTGAGTTGTCTTAAGGGTAACTTTAGGGTTAAATAGGTACTCCTTTTCAGTCCCTCCTAAGGTAGAGACCTACTTTCTGTCTCTCAGGATCAATATAGAGCTGTTTTTATATGTCCTATGGAAAGACAAGCAATGAACTAATGTGATCTCCATTTCAGGCTGTCCTACTGAGTTATCATGTAGAGCATTTCTCTCAGAATCCTGGATGTCCTGTATTTGATCTGCTCTACAGACATGGTTATGTTCAGTTTACCACCCACCCCCTGTCCTTCCAAAGAATCTTAGATAGACCTGGTCTTTATTTCTTTGAATCCATAGTTTCCTAATGCTGAACTGTATTACTGAAGGGGATAGGAGTGAATTTGTATGTTCTCCATCTCAGTGTGTCTTACATAATATCAGTGAGGGTAGGGAATAGTGTTTGTCTCTCAGAACCCATCTTGTACTAAGCTTGACCTGTCATGTGGAGAAGGTGACAAGGGAACTAGTGTGCTTTTCACCTTAGCTTGTCCTATGGAGGAAGTAGATAGGAGTTAGTATTTTGTCTCTCAGAATCCATGATTTTTTTAACATGGATTGTTTTTACAAATAAAACAAAGAAAAACAGGGGCCTGGAGTGTCCCTATGATCTTAGCACTCAGGGAGGCATAGGATTGCAGATTCCTATGAGTTTGAGGCCACCCTGATCTACAAAGTGAGTCAAGAGTAGCCAAGGCTACACAGAGAAACATTGTCTCACAAAACAAAACAAATGAACGAAAGAAGTGGCCTAGCATTTACTCTGTGGAGAAGTGTTAGAAGGAGCTAGTGTCTATATGTAAAAATTCAGATCTTTCTAACTTGGACTCTCCAGCAGATGAGGTTAGGAGTAAACTAGTATGATCACCATCTTAGTTTATCCTACAAGAGAGGCTTGGATGAAGTTAGTGTCTGTGTCTCAGAATCCTGCTTGTCCTAATTTTCATCTGTTTTACAGATAAGTGTATGATTGAAGTAGTGCTCAATACCGGTCTCTCTGTCTTACTGAAGAGTCTTGGAGGGTATTTGGATCTGTCTCTGAGTATCCATGTTGGCCTAAGCATGATCTGTCTTTCTGAAGAGGACAGGAGTGAACTTGTGTGGTCAACAGTCTGCCCTATGGAGCCATGGGGATAGCTAGCAACTCTCTCACAGTCTATTTTATGCTAACCTAGACCTTTTCAATGGGTAAGTTTAGCAGTGACCTAGCGCGAACTCCACCTCAGTCTGTCCTATTGAAATAGCCAGGACAAAACTAGTGTCTGTCTCTCTGAATTTATTTTTCCCTAAATTGCTCTCTCCAAGGGACAGAAGTGAGCTACTGCACTCTCCACCCAAGTATGCATGGTGGACTAGGTTTGGAGGCAAGCCGTATCTGTCTCTCAGGATCCATGTTGTCCTAAGTTGATATGTCCTTTGGAGGATTATAGGAGAGACCAATAACTGTCCTGGAGATTGTGATTCCCTAATGTCTTAACAACAATAAGTCTTATGGAAGAGATTAGACTAGTGTGTTCTCCTAACTAGTGTATTGTCCTAACTTTGATCTATCCCACATATGAGGTTATAAGTGAGCTGCTGTTCAATTGATCTTTGTCCAATCAAAAAGTCTTGGAGGGTCCTAGTGTCTGCTCTGAGAATCAATGTTGTCCTAATCCTGTTCTGTCCTACTGAAGAAGACAGGAGTTAATTAGCATGGTCTCTACTTTACTGTGCCCTATAGAGGAGGATTGGTGGAATCTAGCTTCTGTTCCTCAGAATCAATACTCTGCTAAACTAAACCTCTGCTCCAGAGGATGTTGTGAATGAGATATTGTCTTGTTCCATTCACTCTGTTCTACTGTCTTGGATGAAACCAGTGCCGGTTTCTCAGAATCCATGTTGTTTTAACCTTGGACATGCCTACAAGTTGGGATAGAAGTAACTTAATGTGATCTATACCTCAATATATCCCATGGCAGAGAGCTAGCCTGAACTAGTTTCTTTCTAACAGAATATATATTTTTGTAAACTTAATGGGTCCGATAATTTAAGAGTAAATTCCCGTGTTCTCCACCTCAGGCTGTCCTACAGAGGATAGATGGAGTGAGCTAGTGTCAGTATCTCAGAATCCATGTTGCACAAACCATGATTTTTCCAATGGAGGAGAGGAGAGGTGAGCTAGCTTGCTCTCCACTTCAGCTTATGAAACAATGAGGAAACTTGAAGTCAATTATTTTTCTCTATCTTAGAATCCAGGTTACCCTAAACATGATCTTTCCCACTGATAAGGTTAACAAAGAACTGGTGAACACTCCACCTCAGTCTGTCCAAAGAGTTTTAGAGATAATGTCCATCCCTCAGAACCCAGGTTTTCCAAATTTGACCCATACAACTGAAAATGTAAGAGTGCACTAGCATAGTCTCAATTTAACTTCTTCCTATATAACTCACATGGTCAGTCTTAATGTCTGTCTCTTAGAATACATGCAATGGTAAGCTTGACCTGTCTTTCAAAGGAGATTAGGAGTGAACTATGGTGTTCTTTTTATTTAATTTTTAATTTTTATTTTTACTAATTACAGTTTACTCACTTTGTATCCCCCCTGTAGCTCCCTCCCTTCTACCCTCCCAACCCCACCTTTCCTTCTCCTACTCTACCCATGCCTCTCCTCCAGTCCACCGATAGAGGAGGTCTTCCTCCCCTTCCTTCTGATCCTAGTCTATCTTGTTTCATCAGGAGTGGCTGCATTGTCTTCCTCTGTGGCTTGCAACCCCATCACGGGGAGGTGATCAAAGAGCAGGCCAATCAGTTCACTTCAGAGACAGTTCCTGTTTCCATTACTATGGAACCCACTTGGACACTGAACTGCCATGGCTACATTTGAACAGAAGTTCTAGGTTATCTCCATGAATGGTCCTTGGTTAGAGTATCAGTCTCAGAAAAGTCCCCTGTGTCTAGATTTTTTAGTTCTGTTGTTCTTGTGGAGCTCCTGTCCTCTCCAGGTCTTACTATCTCCCCTTTTATTCATATGATTCCCTGCACTCTGACCAAAGTTTGGTTATGAGTCTCAGCATCTGATTTGATACACTGCTGGGTAGAATCTTTCGGAGGCCCTCTGTGGTAGATTCCTGTCCTGTTCCCTTTCTTCTCCCTTTTCTGATGTCCATCCTCTTTGCCTTTCTGAATGGGGATTGAACATCTTAGCCAGAGTCCTCCTCCTTCTTAGTTTTATTTTTTCCAGTGAGGAGAGCTTTGTGAATCATAGTATCTGCTTGTCAGAATGCCTGTTGTCTTAAAAAGATCTTTCTTACAGATAAGGATAAGAGTGACCTAGCATATTCTACTCCTCAATATCTCTGTAGAAAAGAACAGGAAATAGTTTCTGTCTCTCAGAATCCATGTTGTCCTTTCTTGTCTTGTCCTACAGAAGAAGTCAGAAATGAAATAATTTGCTCTACACCTCAATATGTGCTACAGAGGAGGACTGAAGGATGCTAGTGTATCACTCAGAATCTTTTTCATTCTAACTTGGTTTGTTTAACAGAGGAAGTTTGGAATGAAGTAGTGTTTCTTCCACCTAATTATGTCCAATGAGGAGGCTTTTCTGAAGATATTGCTTGTCTATCATATGTCATGTCATTGCTACTTCATCTGTGTTATGGAGAAGCGAAAAAGGGAAGTACTGGGCTTTCCACCTCAATCCATTCCACTGAAAAGGCATGGCTCTAGGTAGTGCCTGTCTTTGAAACCATCTTCTCTTAACATTAATCATTTCCATGGATATAGAAAGGGTTAACTTAATGTTAGCTTGTATTTGACTCTGAATATTCATGTTGTCCTAACTTGATCTGTATTACAAAGGAGGCTAGAACTGACCTAGTGTACTCTCCAACTCAGCCTCCCTTAAGTGGGAGAATTGAACAGAGCTATTTTCTATCTCTCAGGACCCTTCGATTCTATTCTTTTTTTTTTTTTACTTGATTACACTAACATAATAGGTTAAAGTAAACTGATGTGTTATCCACTGAAATGCATCCATTTGAATAGATCTGGAGAGCACTGGCATCATCCTTTCAGTATCCATGTTGTCCTAACTTGATCTATCCTAGTAAGGATTGTTGGAGTGACTTAGTATGCTATCAATTTCAATCTGTCATATTAAAGAAGTTTGGGTGAAAATCATGTCTCTATCACAGAATATATGTTGTTCTATCCTTGATCTGTCTTATGGATGAGGTTAGAGGGGATTCATGTGCTCTCCACCTCAATCTGTAATATAAACAGGACCAGAAGGTGTCTGACTCTCAGAATTCATGTCTCCGGAACCTTTGTCTGTTCCACATAAGAAATTAGGAGAGAAATAATGTGTTCCATACTTCTGTCTCTTCTACTTAGCAGTCCTGGAAAGAGTTAGATTCACTCACTCAGAAGCTCTGGTGTTCGAAAGATAAGGTTGTAAGTGAAGAAGTTACAAGTTATCTCAGTGTGTTCTACCAAAGGGTCATGATGGCAACTAATGTCTGTCTCTCAGAATCTATTTGTCCTAACCATTATCTCTCTTAGTCAAGATGATAGGAGTGAACCAATGTGCTCTCCAACTCATTCTTCTTACAAAAGAGGCTTGCTGGGAACTAGCGTCTGTCTCTCAGAATCAATGTGGTGCTAACCTTAATTTGTCCTATGGAAAAGGATAAGACTGAAATAGTGTGTTCTCTCCCTCAGTCTGTATTGTTAAGGAGGAATAGAAAGTCTAGTGTCTGCCTCTCAGAATCCAAATTTTCTTAACATTGATCATTCCTACAGATAACAACTGCAGGGACCTAGCATGCTCTATAGCTCAGTGTATCCAAATAGAACAGAGCTAGTTGGAGCTAGTGCATGTTTCTCAAAATCCATGTTTTCATACTATTGATCTCTCCTATATAGGAGCTAAGGGGTGACTTAGTGTGTTCTTCAACACAATTTGCTCTACAGACCAGGAATGGAGTGAGCTCATTCCAGTCTTCTCAAATGATGTTGTGTAAGCCATTGTCTCACCTACAGAGAAAAACTAAAATAAACAAATGTGCGTTGCACGTCGGTCTGTCCTACTTTGCATTTGGATAGTGTCTTAATTACTTTCTCTCAGATTTCACTTTGATTTAGCCTTCATATGCCCCATGAATGCTTTTAGGTGTGAACTAGTGTGCATAGCCTTTATATGTCTGTTGGAAGAGGTTAGAAGACATTAGTTTGCCTTCTAATTCAGTCTGTACATCAAGGAGGAGGGAGAAGGAGTCATCATCTCTCAAAATATATGTCCTGCTATGTCTGTTCTATGGAAGAGATTAGGAGTGAAAAAAGTGTGCTCTGTCCTACTGACTAGTCAGTTTATCTCACTCAAATCCATGCATCCTCTGATTTGTCCTGCAAATAAGGATAGGAGTGAGGGAGTGAAAATACGTTTTAGTCCATTCTACTTGAAGGTACCTCCTTGTCTGTATCTCAGAATCCAGGTTTAAATAATAAAAGAATGTCCTACAGACAATAATAAGAGTGTTCTACCATGTCTATTCACAGAATCCAGGTGGAGAGACTGTATATCTGTCTCAAGGGATCCATGTTTTTCTAAACTTGACTTTTCCAATAGAAAATTATAGGAATGAAGTAGTGTTTTTTCCATCACAGTGTTTACCTTATGGATAAATCTTGGAGGCTTCTAGTTTCTCAGTAAGGATCAATATTCCACTACAACCTTAGGAGTGATCAAGTCTCTTCTCCACCTTACTCTTTCCTACTTAGAAGGCTAAGAGAGAATTAGTGGCTGTCTCTCAGAATCCATGCTTTTATTAACCTTGCTGTAAAAACAGATAAGAGTGACCTAGCATGCTCTACATCACAGTCTGCCTTATAGATATTTTCTACTTAGAAGGATTAGAATGAACTAGTGTGTTCTCCATGACTGAGAGGGAGCTACTGCCTGTCTCTCAGTGTCCATGTCCTCTTAATCTTTACCGGTCACATAGATGAGTTAGGGATGAAGTAGTGTGCATTCCATCTATCTCAGTCTGTTTTAAGGATAATATTTGGAGGGAATTAGTGTCTGTCTCTCTGATCCCATTTAGCTCTATGCTTTATTTACTCTATATATGATGACATAGGTGCTCACTATCTCGACCTGGCCCCTCAAGGATTCTTGATGGAAGCTGCTGTCTGTTTGCTGCAATCTTTGTTGTCCTGGCTTGATATTTCCTATAGATTATACTAGGAATGGACTAGTGTGCTGTCCACCTCAGTTTGTTCTGTGGAGGAGACTTGGAGAGTTCTACTTCAAATTTTCAGGAACTGTGTCATCCTATCCTTGATCTGTGCTATAGATCAAGTCCAGTAATGATACTGGGGTAATAAATGAAAACTGGTGGGAAGTAGAACTACAGGTATATGCACTCATAAATCAGTGCACTGTGGTCACACTGGCTACCTTTTCAATTAGCCTAGAATTTTTCCTCTCAAGAAGCTTGGCTGAGAGAATCAAGGAGGACTTGAAAACTTCCAGTAGTGCCACCTAATCTCATTTTCACTGTGCTGATGGAGTCTAAATCTTCCAAAATTCCTTCAGGTTGCACACTTGTCATATTTTCAACTGTCCTTGTCGATAAAAAGAACAAGATTATTTTTCCCACCCACCACATAGAAGAGTATTATAACCAGTGTTAAAATGGTCTGTATATTTCTTAATTAATCCTCAGACATTATACTTAATCATGTAAGATATTATTTGGGTAACTAAATTTCACCAATGATTATCTTCCCAATAACCTTACCTGTTTTTAGAAGGATACTTTCTCATAGCTGTAATATGATGCTAGCTATCCTAACCATTCATGTACTCTGACAAAAAAGAAAAAGAAAAAAAAAAGAAAAAGAAAAAGAAAAAGAAAGGCTGCCAGAAACCCTGTTCTGAAAGTTATCAATGGTGATGTCTAGTTGTGACTTCAACAAATGGAACCTTGATTTCACTCATGTTTGGCACATATTGTCCACTTCCACTGGACACTACAGCTGGTATATGGGCAGAGGCATCTCTTGTTGGTAAGACAGTGCTTTCAAACCTTATAAAGGATTTTGTTAAAAAGTTTCTGGTAAACAGTCTTGTGGGCTACAAAAGTATTCTTCATCTTATTAAAAAGGGAAGAGAAAGAAAAGAAAAAATGTATGTCAACCATGATGTATAGGAATTTGTCTTATTAATCTATTAATACTCCCCATAAAGTTACAGCATAAGAAAACTATCACCCAACTTCTGAATTCGCATTGGCTGATGAATAGGTTCTGTAAACTTTTAAATTACAAAATGGCTCCAGACATGCTGTATATTTCATTGTAAACAAATGATGGTGGCAGAGTAATCATCAGTCTAGTAAATACATATGACAAAGCCTGCCAAGGATTCTTTGGAAGGTTTTCTTCCTTTCATAGGGGCAAAAATGCCTCAACTATTTTTCTAATTACACTCTTAGTAGGAATGTCAGTAATACGGAAAACCTCACTTTTGTGTTCTAGATATTAATGCCCTTGTATGACAAATTCAATATACACATTAGTACCACATTACTATCTAATATTCTGTTTACTGGCCATCAATTAAGCTTTATTGAGGCCACTAGATAGACACTCCTCTGAGGCACCCTGACTTGTTAGATACTTTGGCAGGTGAAAACAGTTAAAAGCAGTCAGTGTCCCAAAGCCTCTAACAAAAGTTTGGGTCACCTCTGATGTTGAAATGAGAGAGCAGGTGTTTGTGAGACTCCCTGGTAGGGATATATATATATATATATATATATATATATATATATATATTTATAGCCATGGCTAGGCTATAAATGTGACACACTCACAAAATGGTTGGCTTCTCCTTCACCTTCCTGACTTGAGACAAAAGCCTGACAGCATAAAACAAAAAGCCTTGTGGGCTTTTGTCTCCCAATAGCAAGACTCTAGCTCTAACTCCATAAACGCAAGGATAGATCACAATATGTTAGCAATAGTTGCTAGTCAATCAACCATCCTGTATGTCTTCCAACATATCAACCTTAAATTTGAGAAGGAAACATTTTCAGAGGCTTTCAAACCACTCCATGAGAAGAGACTACAATTTTCAGATTTCTGATTCTCCCCTCTGATTTGCAGAGGTTATTTTCCTCTGTGTGCTTTCTGTTTGTGTGTGATCTTCATCCTGAGTAGTTACCTTCCTTAAGTTACTGCATCTGTTTCTTGTTTTCTTTGTTGCTGCCCATTTCACTTGAAAGCTTCATGACTTTTAATTCATTAACTGGCACAGAGAATAAACCTGATCAAGACCCATAGATTTTATCATTTTCTATATCAAAACTATATTACAAACATATATAAAATTCTTAAAGAGGAGATGAAATGAAATCATTACTTTAAAAAAAGTTTCCTTAATTGTTGCTAAATATGCATGTATTTCTGTATTCCTACACACAAACACCACACAATATGCGTGTACAGCAACACACACACACATACATTCCTAAATTCAAAAATCTAATATGATTAGTCCTGATCACATTATTGGTGTACATATGTTTTCAGGGCTGACAATTTGGTATTAAATTATCAATTCTCCTACTTTTAGCCCTTCTTAGGTGCCTGTAGTTCTTTGTCAAGAATTGAAACCTTGGGGATACAACGCACACCATATCTGAGAGGCAGAGGATTTGAAACTCCAAAATTGGTGGGTGGAGGGGCAGCTGAAGCCAGAAAATCGACAATGTGACAGCTTCCTGATTGAGAAGAGACATCACATGAGCTGAGACCGTTTAGATTCAGGCCTCCCATGGACTTCTCTGGGAGGCAGAGAGCAGTGAACATTTGAACGCCTTGCACTTCCCCTTTGCACAGAACTCACTCTCTGGGGAGTGAGTCAGCAGAGTCAGGACTCCTAGTTCCTCAGCAGAGACTGCCACCTGTACCAGGTTTCCAGTTCCAACGTCCATGATACCAGCCTTCCAGGACCTGGGTCTGTGAGCAGCTGTCCAGGGACGTCCAGCCAGTGACTGTATGGGCTGCCCAATCCCTCAGTGGTGGATAGCCGGCTATAGAGACACCAAAGTCCACCAGACTTGCCAAACTACCCAGGTACACAAGACATGCCGGGCCACCTAGGTCGGTGGACCATCGTTGTGACTCCCCAGGACTTCCCAGCAGGCACCTGGACAGGCATCCCAGTTCCACAGCTGCAGCTGGACTCCCAAGGTCTACAGCTACAGCACCACTGAGCTGATGGAGCTCATCCTCCCAGATTTGCCCCAGAAGTCCTAAACCTGAGAGTAAAGGGGGAACCCCTGTACTTTCAGATTTGACCTGCTAGAGAGCTAGTGTTCCTTCTAGAGCCTGCAGAGCCCAGATCCAGGGACCATCTAAAATAGCAGCCAGACATCAGATCCCTCCCATGCACACACCAACTGTGGGCAACATAGGGATTCCTGGGACAGTGTTCTCAATATTTAAGAAACTGTACTACAAGTCCACCAGTGGAGTTCAAGCAAACAACTCCTGGGTCTCAGTCAGAACTGGATACCAGTAGCCTGTAGGCCACTGAGGTATTCAAGGAAGTTGAACAAGCAAATTGAACCTGTGATCACCACAGGCAACTGCAAACACCTTCAGCACCTGCAAACACCTTCAAGTCCTGCAACCCCTTTAACCAGTTTGGGGCCTGCACAGCACCCCTGTCTCTCACTCCAGGCTTCTATATTCTCTAGCACCCTGTAATTCGATGCACATTTCCACACACACAGGCTTGCCAACATTTGTTCTTCTGCACACCTGAACTTTCCTCTCTTAGATACAGCTGAAACACCAATGCACATCTGAAATCATTGAACTGCTCTCATCTTTCTGAAGAATTCTCCAGACACCAGGGAAAAATGATAACAGTCTGAACTACAGAATCCAGGAACAAGCAGTGAAGGCTATGGACAAGCAAATGGCCCGAGGTCAGTATAAGAACACATCTAACCAAAATCAGGTCATCATGGCTTCATCAGCAACCCCCAAAATCAATGTATACTCTAATTCATTTGAAACACAGTAAAATTATTTTAAATCTATGCATATCCAGTTATTAGAGGCATATAAAATGGAAACAAACAAATCTTTCAAAGAAATATCCACACAAATGGAAACAAAAAGAGGAAATGAACAAAGCTCTCAAAGAAACAGACAAACATAGACAAAAAATAGAGGCACAATTAGTGGCATATAGAGAGGAAACAAACTAAAAATAAAGAACATCATAGAGAGCCAGGAATCCACATTCAAACAGATGGAGGAGATGGTGAAAGGCATGAAAACAAAATTAGAATCAATAAAGAAAACACAAACAGAGAAAACTCTGGAGCTGGAGAACTTAGAGAAAAGATCAGGAACCACAAATGTAAGCATCACCAAAAGAATACAAGAGATGGAAGAAAGGATCTCTGGTGCTGAATATTCACTTGCAGAAATTGATACTTCTCTCAAAGAAAAAGTAAAATAGGAAAAGTCCCAAACACCAAACATCCAAGAAATCAAGGAATCCATGAAAAGATGAAATCTAAGAATAATAGGAATTGATGAAAAGAAGATTCCAGGCTTCAGGGTCCAAAAATATTTTCAAGAAAATAATAGAAGAAAATTTTCTCAACTTAAAGAGATGTCCATAAACATACAAGAGACCTACCAAGCACCAAATAGAATAGACCAATAAAGAAACTCCTCATTTCACATCCTAGTAAAAACACTAAATCTATGGAAGAAAAGATATTAAAAGCAGCAAAGGAAAAAGGTCAAGTAACATATAAAGGCAGACCTACCAGAATCACACCAGACGTCTCATCAGACACTATGAAAGCCAGAATGGCCTGGGCAGAAAACATGTAGATTTTAAGGACCACATATGCCAACACAGATTATTATACCCAGCAAAACTTTCAATCAACATAGATGGAGAAAACAAAATATTCCATGACAAATCTAAATTTATTCAATATCTACACAGCAACCCAGACCTAAAGAAGATACTAGGAAAAAAAAAAAAAAAACCTCCAATCCAACGGAAACAACTTCACCCCCAAAAAACATAGTATACAGATAATTTCCCAGCAAAAATTGAAAGAAAACATGCAGTGAATCACAGTGAGACCACCAACTCCACAATAAAAGGAACTAACGTTCATTGGTCACTATTATCTATCAACATCAATGGGCTCAACTCTCCAATAAAAAGACACAGAATAACAGAATGGTTGCATAAACAGGATCCAACATTCTGCTGCATCCAAGAAACCTACCTCTGCAACGAAGATAAACTACCTCAGAGAAAAGGGCTGGAAAAATATTTTTCAAGCAAATGGACCCAGAAAACAGGCTGGGGTAACTAACCTAATATCTAATAAAATAGACTCTCAACCAAAATTAATCAAAACAGATGAGGAGGGGCATGTCATTCTCATCAAAGGAAAAATCCACGAAGAAGATTTCACAATTTTGAACGTCTTTGCCCCAAATACAAGATCACTTACATTTATAAATGAAACATTACTAAAGCTGAAATCACACATTGATCCCAACAACTTTATAGTGGGAGACTTCAATTCTCCACTGTCACTAACGAACAGATCATCCAGACAGAAGCTAAACAGGGAAATAAAGGAACTTGTTGAGGCCTGAAATCAAATAGACCTAATAGATGTCTACAGAACATTTCACCCTAACTCAAAAGAGTATACATTCTTTTCAGTACTTCATGGAACCTTCTCCAAAATAGACCATATTGTTGGTCACAAAGCAAACCTCAGCAGATACAAGAAGATTGAAATAATCCCTTGGATCCTATCTGACCACCATGGTCTAAAGCTGGACCTCAACAACAGCAGAAATAACAAAAAGCCTACACATACATGGAAACTAAACATCTCACTGCTCAATGACAGCTGGGTTAGGGAAGAAATAAAGAAAGAAATTAAGGACTTTCTAGAATTCAATTAAAATGAAGACACAACATAGCCAAACTTATGGGACACAATGAAATCAGTGTTTAAAGGAAAGTTCATATCATTAAGTGCCTTCAAGAAGAAATTTGAAACATCACATACAAGCAACTTAATAGCTCACCTGAAAGTACTAGATAAAAAAAGAAGCAGACACACCCAAGAGGAGTAGACCACTTGAAGTGTTCAAGCTCAGGGCAGAAATCAGTAAAGTAAAAACAAATAAAACAATTGAAGGAAACAATGAAACCAAGAGCTGCTTCTTTGTGAAAATCAACAAGATAGGCAAGCCTTAACCAAATTAACTAATAGGCAGAGAGATCCTGTCCAAATCAGCAAAATCAGAAATGAAAAGGTGGACATAACAATAGACACTGAGTAAACCCAAGCAATCATTAGGTGTTACTAATAAAGGCTATATGCCACAAAATTTGAAAATCTAAAAGAAATGGACAACATTTTGATAGAGACCATTTACCAAAATTAAATCAAGATCAGGTAGATAGATTGGATAGTCCTACATGCCTGAAGGAAATTGAAGCAGTCATCAAAATTCTCCCATCCAAAAAAAGCTCAGGGCCAGATGGTTTCAGTGCTGAATTCTACTAGACCTTCAGAGAAGAACTAACACTAATTATTTTCAAACTATTCCACAAAATAGAAGGAACATTATTAAACTCATTCTATGAAGCCACATTCACCTTGATGCCTAAACTACACAAAGACCCAACAAAAAAAGAGAACTTCAGGCCGATCACTCTTATGAACATTGATGAAAAAATGTTCAATAAAATATTTGCAAAACAAATCCAAGAACATATACGAGATATCATCCACCATGACCAAATAGGCTTCATCTCAGGCATGCAAGGGTGGTTCAATATAGAGAAATCCATCAATGTAATCGACAGTATAAACAAAATGAAAGAGAAAAACCACATGATCATCTCCTTAGATGCAGAAAAAAACATTTTTAATCATCCAACACCCATTCATGGTTAAAGTCTTGGAGAAGTCATGGATACAAGGGACATGCTTAAACACAGTAAAGACAATATACAGCAAGCCTATAGCCAACATAAAAGTCAATGGCTAGAAACTTAAATCAATCCCACTGAAATCAGGGAGAAGGCATGGCTGCCCACTCTCTCCATATGTCTTCAACATTGTACTTGAAGTCCTAGCTAGACAACTAGAAGAGATCAAGGGGATACAAGTCCGTAAGAAGATGTCAAAGTGTCACTATTGGAAATGATATGATAGTATACATGAGTGACCCCAAAAATTCAACCAGAGAACTCCTTCAGCTGATAAACACCTTCAATAACGTGGCTGGTTACAAAATCAACTCAAAATCCCTCCTATATACCAAAGACAAACCAAACAGGCCAAGAAAGAAATCAGGGAAACAACACCCTTCACAATAGCCACTAATACCATAAAGTACCTTTGAGTTACTTTAACCAAGCAGGTGAAAGACCTGTTAGAAAAAAAACAAAAAACAAAAACCCAAAACAAAAACAGACTTCAAGTCTCTGAAGAAAGAAATTGAAGAAGATATCAGAAGATGGAAAGATATCCCATCGTCATGGATTGACAGGATTAACATAGTGAAATTGGCCAAAAGATTGAACACAATTCCCATTAAACTAACAACACAATTCTTTACAGACCTTGAAAGAAAAATATTCAACTTCATATGGAAAACCCCAGAATTTCCAAAATGATCCTGTACAACAACAAATCGTCTGGAGGTATCTCCATCCCTGATCTCAAGCTGTGCTACAGAGCAATAGTAATAACCGCTGCATAGAAACAGAATGGTGGAATAATGGAACCAAACAGAAGACCCAGAAATAAACCCACACATCTATGGATACTTGGATAGTTGATTTTTTTTTATTCTTTCTTTTTTTATTAATTTATTTATTTTTATATCAATCACAGGTTAGGTACTTTGCATCCCAGGTGTAGCCTCCTCCCTCATTCCCTCCCACCCTCCCACACCCTCCCTCATCTCCCTCTTCGCCGCCCACTCCAAGTCCACCAACAGGGGAGGACCTCCTCCCCTTCCTGGATAGTTGATTTTTAACAAAGAAGCCAAAACCTTCCAGTGGAAAAAGACAGCATCTTCTACAAATGATGCTGATGCAACTGGATATCTACATGCAGAAAAATGATCCATATTTATCAACCTGCACAAAACTAAAGTCCAAGTTGATCAAAGACCTCAACATAAAACCAGACACATTAAATTGGATAAAAGAAAAACTGGGGAAGAGTCTTGAACTCATTGGCACAGGAGACAACCTCCTGAACAGAACACCAACAGCACAGGCTCTAAGATCAACAATCAATAAATGGGACCTCATGAAATTGAAAACTTCTGTAAAGCAGAAGACAGTGTCATCAGAACAAAATGACAGGCTACAGACTGGGAAAGGATCTTCACAAACCCTATATCTGTCAGAGGGCTAATATTCAGAATATATAAAGAACTAAAGAAGTTAAAGAGCAACAAATCAAGTAATCCAATTAAGAAATGGGGTATGGAGCTAAACAGAGAATTCTCTGCAGAGAATTATAGAATGGCAGAGAAATACTGAAACATGCTCAACACCCTTAGCCATCAGGGAAATGCAAATCAAAACGACCCTAAGATGTTACCTTACACACATCAGAATGACTAAGATCAAAAACTCAGGTGACAACGCATGCTGGAAAGGATGTTGAGATATGGGAAACCTCCTCCATTGCTGGTTGGAATGTAAACTTGTGCAACCACTTTGGAAATCAATCTGGTGATTTCTCAGACGGTTAGGAATAGTTCATCCTCAAGAGTCAGCTATACCATTCCTAAGCATATATCCAAAATATGTTCAAGTATACAACAAGGGCATTTGTTCAAACATGTTCATAGCAGCTTTATTCATATTAGCCAGAACCTGGAAACAACATAGATGTCACACTACAGAGGAATGGATAAAGAAATTGTGGTACTTTTACACATTGGAATAAAACTCAGCAAATAAAAACAAGGAAATCATGAAATTTTCTGGCAAATGGTCATATCTAGAAAAGATCATCCTTAGTGAGGTATCCCAGACACAGAAAGACATACACGGTATATACTCACTTATAAGTGGATATTAGACCTTTAGGGTAGGATAAACATACTAAAATCTACACACCCAAAGAAGCTAAACTAGATGGAGAACCCTGGGTAAGATGATCAATCCTCACTTAGAAAGACAAATGAGATGGATATTGGAAGAAATGGAAAACAAAAAACAGGCCAGTAGCCTACCATTAAGGGCCTCTAAAAGCCTCTACCTTGCAGTGTATCAGAGCAGATGCTGAGACCCATAATCAAACTTTGGGCAAAGTGCAGGGAATCTTTTGAAAGAAGGGAGAGTTTATAAGATCTCAAGAGTACAGGAGCTCCACAAGGACCAACTATATCAGGGCATATGGATCTTTTCTGAGACTGATTCTGCAACCAAGGACCATTCATGTATATAACCTAGAACCTTTGCTCAGATGTAGCCCATGGCAGATCATTATCAAAGTAGGTTCCCTAGTAAGGGGAACAGGGATTGTCTCTGACATGAGATCAGTGGTTGGCTTTTTGACCCACCCCTCCCTGAGGGAGGAACAGCCTTGCTAGGCCACAGAGGAGGATATTGCCTCCAGTCCTAATGAGAGCTGATAAGCTAGGGTCAGATGGAAGGGGCATAGGGGGGCATAGGGCTTCCCTTATCAATGAACTTAGAGAGGAGTATGGGAGGAGATGAGGGAGGCATGGTGGGATTGGGAGAGAATGAGGGAGAGGGCTACAGCTGTTATGCAAAGTGAATAAAACAATTAATATAAAAAATAAAAATTTAATTAAAAAAAGAAAGGACAGCATTAGACTTTTTAACCATTACGATTAAATTGTCAGCCATGTGTATGGTTGTAATCCTAGCAGAGGTAGGCAGATCACTGTGAGTTTGAGCCTAGCCTGGTCTACAAAGCAAAGTCCAAGACAGCAAAATACACTTTCCCTAAAGAGAAACACTTTCTCTAAAAACAAAAGCAAAAGCAAACAGAACAAACAAACAAACAAAAAAGATTACCTTGCCTCCCCTCCCCTTTTATGTACTGTTGGTACTCTCTCTGTGTTGGAATTTTACTCCTTTGGTGTGGTTTCCCTTCTAGTTTACTCATTTTCTATGTACCTAATAAACGTTAACAATTAAAAAAAAATTGAAACCTCTTAGAGATTTTGCCCTTTCACATTAGCTGGTCTATTATTATCGTTATTGTTTAGTTCAAGAACTTGAAAGAAAAGAAGGGATGAAACATGACAGAGTTTGTAGGAATGAAAGGTTAAAGTTACAATATTATATGAATTAAAAAATTATTTTAAAATATTTCTTGCTGTTTCCATGAACAATGACTTCACTGGCAGGGAATGCCTTATATTATGCATCTTTAAAGTTCTCCTAATCATATTGTAATTTTTCAAATGCTGACAACTAAAATTATTATTCAAACTGGCCCCTTGAGCTCTCTTTAAGGTCATAATGACCTTTACTTTATCCACATCATGATTCAGTCTGTAAATATATATCTCTGAAATAAATACTGTCTTCATTCCTTTGGGAGAATTCAGTCCTCTGAAAAAGTAGAATATACCAATGAACTACCCAAATTATCTATCAAAAAGCATTCACATGGTCAGACTGAAGAAGTTTCTCAGTGCTTAAGAATGCTTGCTTTTTTTTTTTCAGGGGATCTAGAGTCCATTCCCTGCACTTGAATTGCACAGCTCACAACTGATTGTAACTTCAAGGGATCTAATGCCCTCTTCACATATATGACATACATCCCCATACACATACACATAAATGAAAAGAATCAGTAAAAATCTTATTAAAAAACACACATACACACATATGATCAGGAGGGCAATGCTTCCAAGAATTCTCTGAAGTTCACTTAGGTCCTTAACTAGCTCTAGGCCTTTCTGAAGTACTTTATAAGTAACTTCGTGTATGTTCAGATCTATTTGTAGATTATTACATATAATGTTTAATCTGCCTTCAGATCAATGATCAATGAATTCCAATGGCCTATCAATAACAGACCATTAGAGAGATTTCAAATGCACTCAGAAACAAGATAAACACTGTCTTCGGGATACTAAAGAGATCTGATTAGAAATTACACAAACAGCCCCTAGGACCCGCCATTAAATAACTCATAGGAAAGAGTTAGAATGATTCATTTTCTATACTTTTATCGTCTCCTGAAATTACCAAGATTCTAGAAATTTCCAACTGGATTCATGATACCTGAGTAAACCATACAAAGGAAATTCTTTTGAAGAATTCCTCCCAAAGTCACTTAATAAAATCAACATATAAGTAATTAAATGCTTACCTACAAAAATGTTCTAGGATTTCAATTCTTGGGGCAATTTCTAGGTAACTAGTTAGATATTAACAGGCTTAAAAGTTACTGAGAATGGACTCCTCCCATACAATCAACAGCTCATGAAGCCAGAAACCAAAATTTCAGGAATTTGTTCAGTGAATTGGATCTGAATCTGAATCTATCTCTTGCCCCTGATTGAGAAATTAATTCTCTACCACTAAGAATATTAAAATCTAACAAGTAGTGTATGCCTGGTTTATGTTGAGGTCTTTGATCCACTTTGACTTTCGTTTGTGCAGGGTGATAAGTATGGATCTATTTGCATTTTTCTACATGTAGATATCCAATTATAAGAAAAAGTGGAGAAGTGTCTTGAGCTCATTGACACAGGAGATAACTTCCTGAACAGAACATCAGATAGCACTTGCTCTAAGACCAACAATCAATAAATGGGACCTCATGAAACTGAACAACTTCTGTAATGCAAAGGACACTGTTGTCAGGGCAAAACAATAGCTTAAGGATGAGAAGAATGTTCACCAATTATAATATCCAGAATATATAAAGAACTCAAAAAGTTAAACAGCGACAAATCAAGTAATCCAATTTAAAAATGTGGTATAGAGCTCAACAGAGAAGGAATATCAAATGACAAAGAAACACTCAACATCTTTACTCATCAGGGAAATGCAAATCAAAACGAACCTGAGATTTCACCTTACATCCATCAAAATGGCGAAGATCAAGAACTCAAGTGACAACACATGCTGGAGAGGACGTGGAGAAAGGGGAATCCTCCTTCATTTCTGGTGGTAATGTAAACTTGGGCAACCACTTTGGAAATCAATTTGGCACTTTCTCGGACAATAAGGAATAGTGTTACCTCAAGATCCAGTAATACTATAGGCATATATATGAAATATGCTCAAATATACAGCAAGGAAATGTGCTGAACCATGTTTGTAGCAGCTTTATTCATAATAACCAGAATCTGGAAACAGCCCAGATGTCCCTCTATGGAGGAATGGATACAGAAGTTGTGGTACATTTGCACAATGGAATACTACTCAGCAATTAAAAACAAGGAAATCATGACATTTGCAGACAAATGGTGGGATCTAGAAAAGATTATCCTGAGTGAGGTATCCCATAAGCAGAAATACACCCATAGTATATACCCACTTATGAGACATATAATATAGGATAATTATATTAGATATATAATATAGGATAATCATACTAAAATCTGTACACCTAAAGAAGCCAAACTAGATGGAGGACACTGGGTAAGATGCTCAATCATCATTCATAATGGCAAATGGGATAGACATTGGAAAAAGATGAAATTAAGGAACAAGACAGGAGCCTATCACAGAAGGCCTCTGAAAGACTACTCAGCAGGGTATTAAAGCAGATTCTGAGACTCATAGCCAAATTTTGGGCAGAGTGCAGAGAATCTTATGAAAGAAGGGGGAGATAGAAAGAACTGGAGGGGTGTGGAGCTCCACAAGGAGAACAACAGAACCCCCCCCCCAAAAAAAATCTGGGCCTAGGGGTCCTTTCTGCAACTTATACTCCAACCAAGGACCATTCATGGAGATAACCTGGACGCTCTGTATAGAGGTAACCCGTGGCAGCTCAGTATCCAAATGGGCTCCCTAATAATGGGAATAGGGGCTGTCTCTGGCATGAACTCAGTTGCTGGTTCTTTGATCACCTCTCCCTGAGTGGGCAGCAGCCTGACCTGGCGACAGAGGAAGACTAGGAAAGAGAGTCCTGATGAGAACTCATAAGCTAGGGTCACATGGAAGGGGTTGAGGTCCTCCACTATCAGTGGACAGGGAAAGGGGAATGGGAGATGAGGGATGGAGGGAGGGCAGGATTGGGAGGAAAAAAGGTGGGGCTATAGCTGGTATATAAAGTGAATAAATTTTAATAAATAAAAAATATATTAAAATGTTATTATAACATTTATAAAGTTAACAGCTTTGCCTAATATATATATTTAAATCCCACTATCTTCTTTTGGTTTTCTGACATAGAGAAAAGATAACTTCTCATCTTTCCTTTATAAAAAAAATTCAAATGGGTCTGTCAATAACTTTAAGATAATACTATACTTCAGAAAAGCTATATGCTCTAGGAACCTTAAGAAATAGTATAATGTTTAGTTGAAAAATGTATGTTGCCACAACTGCCATTTTGAAAAATGTCTATTCTTACCACTTGAAATTGGCCTCACAAAATGGTCTCTTTGACCATTGCTGACCCCCATCCCATGACATTATATTCTGTTATAAATGTCCTCTTTGAGCACTGCCCATTTTTACCCTTAGGTATAACTCATTTTTCTACAATAAATTCTCACAGTCTTCTTATTTGAATGATTTCAACAAAGATCATAAATAAAAGACCAGACCAAAGTGCGATCTCAGTTATAATATATAAATTTTTCTTAAAACAAATCCTGGGACAAGACAATAAGCAATTAACATGAAAATGTAATTATAGTTTTAAAGATATTATAATTCCTTTGAGCAGGAATATAGTGCAGCCAGTCCTGATGAGACCTGACAGGATAAGGTCAGATAGAAGGGGAGGAGGGCCTCCCCTATCAGTTGACTTGGGGAGGAGTATTGGAGGAGAAGAGGGAGAGCAGGAATGAAAGGAGATGAGGGAGGGGGCTACAGCTGGGATATAAAGTGAATAAATTGTACTAAAGGAAAATAAATTAAAAGGTATTACAATTCAATGATCTGATTTGGTGAATATTTCTTACCAGTTATCAATTTTTTTATAAAAGTGGAAACTGTCTTCCTTTCAACTTTGCTGTAGTGGATATTGTGTTTAGCATAAACCTTTTAATTCCCAAGGTCTCTGTCCTCTATATTAAACACACCCCTTTGTTCCATCTAGCTTAGTCACTCAATTACTGAAATCAGGGCACTGAATGTTATTCCTAAGAGTACCAGTGACAGTCACCTTGAAACTGAAAGCCCAACAATATTTTTTTCTTTAGATAAACAATAATTTCATATGTCAGAGACAAAGAGACAGATGATTCATGAAAAAGCATTAAACAACTGAGAGGAACCTCTTGAAATCTAAACATACGATGTATAAAAAGAGAGTTATTCAGCACAGGCTCCAAGAGCAACAATCAATAAATAGGACCTCATGAAACTGAGAAGTTTCTTTAAAGCTAAAGACACTGTTGTCAGCACAAAACGACCGGGAAAGAATCTTCACCAACCCTATATCTGACAGAGGAATGATATCCAGTATATATGAAGTACTAAGCAAGTTAAAAAGCAATAAATCAAGTAATCCAATTAAAGAATGAGGTACAAAGCTAGACTGAGATTTTTCTGTAGAAAAATATAGAATGGCAGAGAAAGAGTTAAAGAGATGCTCAAAGTCCTAGCTATCAGAAAGATGCAAATCAAAACAACCCTGAAATTTCACCTTACACCCATCAGAATGGCTAAGAACAAAAACTCAAATGATAGCACATGCTGGAGAGGTTGTGGAGAAAGGAGAAACCTCCTCCATTGCTGGTGGGAATGTAAACTGGTACAACCACTTTGGTGCTTTCTTAGACAATTAGGAATAGTGCTTCCTCAAGACCCAGCTATACGACTCCTAGGTATATATCCAAATGTTGCTAAAGTACACAACAAGGACATTTGCTCAACCATGTTTGTAGCAGCTTTATTTGTAGTAGCCAGAATCTGGAAACAACCCAGGTGTCCATCAACTGAGGAAAGGATACAGAAATCATGATATTTTTTACACAATGGAATACTACTCAGCAATTAAAAACTAGGAAATCATGAAATTTGCAGGCAAATGGTGGGATCTAGAAAAGATAATTCTAAGTGAGGTATCCCAGAAGGAGAAAGACACACATAGTATATACTCACTTATTTAGACCTATAAGATATAATAAACATACTGAAATCTATATACCTAAAGAAGATAAACAAGAAAGAAGACCTGGGGTTAGATGATTAATCCTCACTTAGAAAGACAAATGGGATGGGCATTGGATGCAGGAGAAAACAAGTAACAGGACAGGAGCCTACCACAGATTGCCTCTGAAAGACTCTACCTAGCAGTGTATCAAAGCAGAGAGTGACACTGATAATCAAACCTTCGGCAGAGTGCAGGGAAACATATGAAAGAAGGGGGAGTTAATATTACCTGGAGAGGATAGGAACTGCACAAGGACCCAATATACCTGGGCACAGGGGTCTTACATGAAACTGTTTCTCCCACCAAGGACCATGTATGTATATAATCTAAAACTTCTGCTCAGATGTAGCCCATGGTAGCTCAGTATCCAAGTGGGTACCCTAGTAAGGGGAACAGGGACTATTTCTGACATGAAAAATGGCAGGCTCTTTGACCTCCCCACCCTGCAAAGGAGGAGCAGCCCTGCTAGGCCACAGAGGAGGACTTTGCAGCCAGTCCTGAAGATACCTGATAAAACAGGGTCAAATAAAAGGGGAGGACATCCTCCATTTTCAGTGGACTTGGAAAGGGGTAGGGAGTAGATGAGGGAGGGAGGGTGGGTTTGGGAGGG
>JAQQSO010000083.1:0-18420 GCA_028658305.1 Pachyuromys duprasi | reverse complement strand
TGGTACTTTTACACAATGGAATACTACTCAGCAATGAAAAATGAGGAAATCATGAAATTTGCAGGCAAATGGTAGGACCTGGAAACGATCATCCTGAGTGAGGTATCCCAAAAGCAGAAAGACAGACATGGTATATACTCACTTATATAGACCTATAAGATAGGATAAACATACTGAAAGCTATACACCTGAAGAAGATAAACAAGAAAGAGGACCTGGGGTGAGAGGATTAATCTTCACTTAGAAAGACAAATGGGATGGACATTGGATGTAGGAGAAAACAAGTAGCAGGACAAAAGCCTACCACAGAGGGCCTCGGAAAGACTCTACCTAGCAGTGTATCAAAGCAGATATTACGACATATAACCAACTCTTTGGCAGAGTGCAGGGAATCACATGAAAGAGGGCGAGTTAGTATGACATGAAGAGGACAGGAGCTCCACAAGGACCAAATATATCAGGGCTCAGGGGTCTTTTATGAGACTGTTTCTCCAACCAAGGACCAGATATGGATATAACCTAGAACCTCTGCTTGAATGTAGCAAATGGTAGCTCAATATCCAAGTGGGTACCCTAGTAAGGGGAACAGGGACTATTTCGGACATGAACTCAATGGCTGGCTCTTTGACCTCCCGAAGAGGAACAGCTTTCTAGGCTACAGAAGAGGACATTGCAGCCAGTCCTGAAGAGACCTGATAAGCTAGAGTTAGATGGAAGGGAGGAGGTCCTCCCCTATCAGTGGACTTAGAATGGAGCAGGGAGGAGATGAGGGTGGGATGGGGGGGGGATAGGGAGGGAATGAGGGAGGGGGCTATGGCTGGGATACAAAGTACATAACCTGTGATCAATATAAAATAAAAATGTTAATAAAAAGAGAGACAAGTGTACCAACTAATATTAGACTTTTCTGCTGCTGCTTTTCCTTCTTCTTTCTTCTTTTCTTCTCCTCAGCAATAAAATCTTGTATTTCAGCTAGATTCATGGAATTATGGACTTCATTTCCTAACCACCCTTCACACTTAGACAAGGTGTACAACATGGTATGGAGCACTAGTGCAAGTCACTTATATAGCATCCCGGGATCCTGCTACAGAGACAGGGAGCATTGTGATCAGTATCCAGCAGCCATTCTGGATCATTCTCAAGGCATAGCAGAGCAGAAAGCTACAAGGAATAGGTCTTTTGAGACCATCCATGAAACTTCCATACTAATTTTAGTCTACAGTTTCTCAGAGATAATAAAATAAAATAAAACCTTAAAAAAAGTAAAAAAAAAAAAAAAAAGAAAGGAAAGTTCTGCAGAAGAGTTATTTTGGAAGCCCCGAGGGGGGAGGAGGGTTTAAGGTATTTCAGGAAGGTGTTCTGTATCGCAAACCCCAGGTCAGCCAGGAATGCACTGTTGTATCTAAGCAGTAGGCCATTAAACTAGGTCAGGCCAGATGTCAAGAATTCGGGGGGGGGGGGAGGGCAGCAAGGTGCCAAGAGGCTCCCTACAGCCAACAATAAACAAACTCAGTGGCATCTTCTGAGTTTCTCTATCTCACAATGTGAGACAAATCTCAGGCAGATTTTGCTTCTTTGTTTGTTTTCTTCTTTATAGATCCTTTACATATATATCATGATTTCATTTTTTGGGTTTCTAAGACATTCTCAAGTATATAACTGTAGCCATATGATTTTTGGTGCATTTTCTTTGATTCTTTTTATTCTTTGGCTGTTTTGTCATATTCCAATTTGTTATAGATTTATTTTATTATTATTCTCTGGATATCTGTTTGTTTTCTAAGGAGAGACAGGAAGGATGTAGATCTGGCAGTGATGGGAGGAAGAGAGGAACTCACAGTAGTAGAGGAAAGGGAAAATCATAATCATAATATATTGTATGAAATCATAACATGTTTTATAATCATAATACATTATATGAAAAAAATCTATTTTCAAATAAAGAAAATAAATCCAAAACAACTCTGAAGAACAAAAATTTCACCTTACACCCATTAGAATGGCTAAGATCAAAAACTCGAGTGACAACACATGTTGGAGAGGTTGTGAAGAAAGAGGAACCCTCCTCCATTGCTGGTGGGAATATAAATTTGTACAATCATTTTGGAAATCAATCTGGAGCTCTCTCAGACAATTAAGAATAGTGCTACTCAATATCCAGCTATACCACTCTTGGACATATATCCAAAATATGTTCAAGTATACAAGGACATTTGCTCAACCATGTTCGTAGCAGCTTTATTTGTAATAGCCAGAAGGTGGATAGAAGCCAGATGTCTCTCAGTTGAGAAATGGATACAGAAATTGTGGTACATTTTCACAATGGAATACTACTCAGCAATTAAAAACAAAGAAATCATGAAATTTGCAGGCAAATGGTGGTATTTGGAGATGATCATCCTGAATGAGGTATCCCAGAAGCAGAAAGATACACAGGGTATATACTCACTTATAAGCATATATTAGACATATAATATAGGATAATTATACAAAAATCTGTGCACCTAAGTGAGCTAATCAAGAAGGAGAAGGAGGACCCTGATAAGATGCTCAATCTTCATTCAGAAAGGCAAATGAGATGAACATCAAAAGAAGGAGAAAACAGGGAACAGGACAGGAGCCCATCACAGATGGCTTCTGAAAGACTACCCAGCAGGGTGTCAAAACGTATGCTGAGATTCATAGCCAAACTTTTTGCAGAGTGCAGGGAATCTTTTTTATATATAACTTTTATTTTAATTTTGATTAATAATACTTTATTTACTTTGTAGTCCCCCCTATAGCTCCCTCCCTCCTCCCCTCCCAATCCCACCTTCCCTCCTGCTTCTCCATGCATGCCCCTCCCCAAGTCCACTGATAGGGGAGATCTTCTTCTCCTTCCTTCTGATCCTAGTCTGTCAGGTCTCATCAGGAGTGGCTGCAGTGTCTTCCTCTGTGGCCTGCTAAGTCTGCTCTCCCCTCAGGGAGAGGTTATCAAAGAGCAGGGCAATCAGTTCATGTCAGAGACAGTCCCTGTTCCCATTACTACAGAACCCACTTGGAGACTGAACTGCCATCGGCTACATCTTTTCATGGGTCCTAGGGAATCTTATGAAAGAAGGGGGAAATAGAAAGACCTGTAGGGAACAGGAGCTCCACAAGGAGAGCAACAGAATAAAAAATCTGGGCACAGGGGTCTTTTCTGAGACTGATACTCCAAACACAGAACACGCATGGAGATAACTTAGAACCCCTGCACAGAAGTAGCACATGGAAGCTCAGTGTCCAAGAGGGTTCTCCAATAATAAGAACAGGGACTGTCTCTGATGTGAACTCATGGGATGGCTCTTTGATCACCTCCACCTGAAGGGGAAGCAGCCTTACCAATCAGTCAGCAGAGGAAAACAAAGAAGCCAGTCTTGATGAGACCTGATAGACTAGGGTCAGATGGAAGGGGAGGAGGACCTACGTGCTATCATGGAACTGGGGGAGGGGCATAGGAGAAAAAGAGTGAGGGAGGGTGGGATTGGGAGGGGATGGGGCTGCAGCTGGGAAACAAAGTGAGTAAACTGTAATTAATAAAAATAAAAGAAAAAAACAGAAAAATGAGAATATAACAAGACATACATCCAATTTACTTCCTTAAGCATACTCTTCCACATAACATCACAGGTATGAATAGAAAATTGCTGAAAGCCAGGAAAACAAGGCATGACATATTTCTATCCCTGAAAGTAAATAATTTGCCAAGATTATAATATCCTGAAAATATTTAGGAAAACTTAAGAGAAATAAACACCTATCAAGATGTACAGTTTTTTTTTTTATGAATTACCTTCAGGATATAAGAGAAAATAAAGTGATTCTACACAGAAAAGAAGAATAAAAGTAGTTATCACAGAGGGCTATAAGACAGAAATTTCATAAAAGAATTGTAAATGAGAAATAGTATACAATAAATCAAGTCCAACTCAATAAAACAGCAAACCCCTTGTGTAGAGAAGCACCAATAGCACAAGGAATATGTAAACAAACAAGGAAAACAATACAACTGGAGGAGTCAGCAGCTGTCTCACAATAATAAACCTAGATATTAATAATCTCAGCTCTCCCTTAAAAGAATACTTGATTAGATCAATACAAAAGATCAAACCACTTAATGCTCAAAAGAGCCATATTTAAATACTGAGTTCATTTTAATGTATTCATTTTCTGTTTTTATAGTTCAATTTACTTTTTACTTAATTAATTTATTCCCGTTATATCCCGATCCTAGCCACCCTCTCTCCTCTCCTTCCAATATCACCCTCCTTTCCTCTCCCCCTCCCCTGTTCCTCAGAGAAGGAGAGACCCGTCTATGGAACCCTGGCTCATCAAGTCACATCAGAATTGAGCGCATCCTCTTCCCCTGTGGCCTGGTAAGGTAACCCCACCAGGAGAAAGTGATAAAAAAGAAGGCAACAGACTCCATGTCAGAGACAGCTCCTGCCCTCTTTACTAGGGAGACCCATGAAGACTGAGGTGCACATAGGCTTCATCTGTGTTGAGAGCCTACTTCAAGTGTATGCATGGTCCTTAGTTAGTGCTTCAGCCTCTGTGACCCTGGTTAATTGGCTCTGTTATTCTTCTTGTGATGTTCCTATCAGATAGAATTACATCACATCCCTCATTTACAGCCTCTTCCTAGTGCCATCTCTTCAACTTCTTCCATGCCACCCCTCATTCTCAATTTAATAGCCTCTTTTATGTGATGTTGTTGTTAAATAATATACATCTGTATACTTACACAGAAACATACATATATAACCTACTGCATTTATATATTTTTATATGTATATGAATTCAGGCATGACCACTTTGTATTGAAGAACCGAAAAAGGGGCTGATCCCTGTGAGAGGCTAATTCTCCCTCTTCCAGAAGTCATTAGTTCTCTATAGTTGTTTGTTTAGAGATGGGATTTAGTGAAAAATTTACCCTTCCACCTTTGCATGCATATTGATTATGCCATCATTCCAGACTTGTTTATGAAGCCATTTCTTGAAGAGGCTGTTTCACAGCAGACTTCCGTATATATTGAATCTTACATTTCCACTCTGATCCATAAACACAGGAGAACTCTGATGTATATGTCTCCATCAGGAATAGGATCCCCATGATCTCTTGGTTTCTGCATTGTGTCCTATTTTTATTTTTCTGTGATGGTCTCTATTTGCTCTACGAGAATACTTCTTTGATGAAGGGTGAGAGCTATACTTTTCTGTAGTTATAAGGATAAAATTAGAATTATGCTAGTCTGGCAAAGTGAGATAGTGGACTCTTTTCTGATGTCCATGATTACACTATAGTGGAGTACCATAAGCATGTGGCAGATAATTGGTTAAGCTTCTATAAATAGGTATGTTTTCCCTTCTGATGAATGGGCCTTGAATCCAATTCAGTGTTGCTTACCATAAGCATGTGAGTGCCACATTACACTTTTAAGGGTATCTTGCCATGCCAGGCATTGTTGGAGTTCATTGATGTTGTAGCTAGGTAAGACAGTTAGTTGCTTTCATCTCATGGGAGACTACATGGTATTTTCTAGTACCAAGGAAGTTAGATCATAGGAAGTCAGTTTTCAGCTTAGATCCAGCTTGAAACATCTGACTCTTACATTCTAAGTGTGTGGCGCTCTCAGCAAAAGGTACTTACCCTCAAACTCTGAGAGCCACCCAAGGGCTAAATAAATAGTCTGTATTGTTTTGGAAGTAACTTGGATGATCTTGACCAAGAGGCGTCTTCTTCTTCTTCCTCATCCTCTTTCTCTCCTTCTTCTTCTTACATTTTTTATTAGTTCTTTGAGAGTTACACATGATGTTTTTTGATTATATCAACCCTTCTCCCGCAATTCTTCCCTAATTCACTCCCTTGCAAACTTGGTATCTAGTTATAAAATCTTTTTTTATTATTTATTATTTTTTATTTTTGTCAATTACAGTTTATTCACTTTGTATCCCACCTGTAGCACCCTCCTTCTTCCCTCTCAATCCCACCCTCTCTCTCTCCTCTCCACCCATACCCCTCCCCCAATCCACTGATAAGGGAGGCCTTTCTTCCCTTCCTTCTGATCCTAGTCTATCAGGTTTCATCAGAAATGGCTGCATTGTCTTCCTCTGTGGCCAGGGAAGGCTGTACCCCCCTGAGGGGGAGGTGATGAAACAGCAGGCCAATCACTTCATGTCAGAGACAGCCCCTGTTCCCTTTACTAGGGAACCCACTTGAGCACTGAACCGCCATGGGTTACATCTGTGCAGGGGTTCTAGGTTATTTCCATGAATGATCTTGGTTGGAGTATCAGTCTCAGAAAAGACCCCTGTGGCCAAATTTTTTGGTTCTGTTGCTCTCCTTGTGGAGCTCCTATCTTCTCCAGGTCTTAGTATTTCCTGCTTCTTTCATAAGATTCCCTGCACTCTGCCTAAAGTTTGGCTACAAGTCTCAGTATCTGTTTTGATACCCTGCAGGGTAGAGTCTTTCAGAAGCCCTCTGTGGTAGGCTCCTGTCCTGTTCCCTGTTTTCTCCCTCTTCTTATGTCAGTCTTCTTTGCCTTTCTGAATGAGGATTGAGCATCTTACCCAGAGACTCTTGATGAGCTTCTTGATAAGATTCTTCAGATGAACAAATTTTAGTATGTTTGCCCTATATTATATGTCTAATATCTACTTATTAGTGAGTATGCATCCTGTGTGCCTTTCTGTTTGTGTTATAGAATCTTTAAAGACAGTTTTGTGCTATACAAATATTTTCCTTTTCTTTGGGATGTGCTTCTTTATTACCTTCTGCTCCATGCTTCTTCATTTTTCTGGGTTGGGCTTGCACAGATCTTGTGTATGTTTTTTGTGAGTTCATATGTGCCACTCCCATGATGTTTCCAGAAGAATGTCTTTCCTTATGGTCATCCATTACCACTGGTGGTAATCCATTTTCCGTCCTTTTTTTCACAATAGTCCCTGAGCTTTGGGAGAATGAGATCAAATTATAAGCATCTAATGTATGGATGAGTATTCCGTAGCCTTTTCTCTGCACCTTGACTAGTTGTACATCTCTGTGTTAATTGCTGTTTGCTCTAAGTAGAAGCTTCTCTAACAAGGGTTGAAAGACACATCAATCTATAGATACAATTTTAAATCATTAAGTGTGAGTTTATTAATATATTTATTTAATGGAATAATGGAAGTAGGCTCTTCTCTAGGGCCAATGATTTGTGTAGTCACAGGTTTCTCATCTGACAATGGTGCCAAGTATTCTGGAATTGGCCTTGAATCTGATCAGACAGTGGTTAGTTACTCTCATGACATTTATGCTATTTTTGTTTCAGTGTGCATGACTTGCCAGGCCAGTTATTGTTTTAGCTCACATTCACAGCTGGGAAGGAGTGATTATTACATTTTTATTCTGCCAGCATTCATAGCTCTATGAAGCACTATGAAAACTAGTCAGTAGAAATGAAGATTCCCGGAAAGTACTTACTTTACTTATTTATATTCTATGACTCAAGTATCAGTGGAAGTTTCTTTAAAAGCTAGAAATAAATCTATCACATAATCAAGCTATAGCATTGTATGGAATATATCCAAAGGAAACTATATCTTACTATAGCATCTATAGTAAAATATAGTAACCACATCTTAGTATAGACCTTACATATATATGCTCATCTATGTACATTATTTTTCTATACTCAATAGATAGGAAATGGAATCAGCCTAGATGTCTATAAACTAATGAATGAGGAAAATCTTGTATATTTGCATAATAGCCTATAAATCATCTGCTAAGAAAAATTAAATTATGAAATTCTGGAGAAAATACTTTTTCCATTTCCAATTTCCTTGCATCATTAATATGTCTCTTTACTTCTTGATATCCAGGTCCTTTGCTCTCTCTTTATCCTCCTCTTCTCTCTTCTTACTCTCCCAACAAACTTCTGGGCTAAGTTTTGAAAGTCCTTTCTCCCTACTTGCAGACTTTCTCTGTCCTCCTACTGAGCTGCTGAGAACTTATGTAAGAGATTATGGCCATATTTCTTCTTCGTAATAGAGGCAGAATTATTTACTTTTGTCAGCCTAAATGGATAAAAGGCTAAGTTCCCTGCCTTCAAGCTTTTTCCAGACTAACAGCAGTTACATTTGGATTCACTAGGCTAGAAGCACTATGAGCAGAGGCTAATAATAAGAAAACTCAGTAGGCAGTAATAACACCTATTCAAATTGTTCCACTAAAACCCACTGTTATTTATTAAGATTACATGCAATAGCAGTACAGGTATAGCTCCTGAGTGCCAAAATACTGCCAGAGAAGAAAGTGTTCTATCTACCTATCACAGCGATTCTAGTCACATGATCCTACACTGAAAATACATTGACTTTCTCCAGAATGTTCATTTTGTAATAGCCAAATGCTTCTCTCTAACATCTACTTTCTCCTGTTTTGGTCTCATAGTTATATTTCTCTGTATGTTTGTTATCTGTAGGAAGTTGCAAGAGTAGATCAGAATGCAGGCGGCACATCTGTGGCAAGAAGGAATCAGTGATGACATTTAAAAAATACATTAACCTACAACTTCTGTCAGAAAAGTTTGTGCTCCAAACAGTACGACAGTTAAAGTTCATTGTTGTGCTTTCACAGCATGAAAAGGCAGGATATGAACAGAGGAACACATGGATGGAAGATAGAAAGTCAGAATAATTTAGAAACTAAGGACAAGGTGAATGCTAGGTTGTTTAAATGGATTTTTTTTTGAAAAGCAAAGTGATTAAGAGTCAGTCTCCCATAGCATTTTTGTTACATAAAATAGAATGCAAATTAAATAGAGAAGGTGAACACAGTTACTCCAATAAATATTAATGCATAGAAATATAACTGAGAAATATATCAACATTTTAATGGTGCTTATTATTTGAGGGTAGGAAAAATTGGTATATCATTTTCTTGTTTTTATCTTCTGTAGGTTTCACATTTATAATATTTGAGAGTATAGTTTAAAATAAATAGTATGTGGATTTCTTTGAAGTAGACTCAGAAAGGACAAGTTATCTTTCAGCCATGAACTGAGATATACATGAGTCCACCAGGGAAGTTTTGCTAATGCAGCTATATCTTGAAGGTTTTAAATAACTGTCAAAGAACAATTCTGTACTGACAAGTTCTTGTTTCTTTAAAAAAACAGATATGTTTTGGAAATATGTTTTTGTTTTAATCCCAAGTATGAGGAATGAGACTGCTTCATTATGACCACAGGACCTAACCATGATTTGTCTGTCTCATGGGTGATTTTTTTTCTTTCATATCGTGTTTTTATTTTTAAGTAATTTATTTATTTTTTTATTAATCACATGTTATGTACTTTATGTCCCAGCCATAGCCCCCTCCCTCCCACTCTTCTCATCCCTCCCTCATCTCCTCCCTGGCCCCCTCCAAGTCCACTGATAGGGGAGGACCTCCTCCCCTTCCATCTGACCCTAGCTTATCATGTATCTTCAGGGCTGGTTGCAATGTCCTCTTCTGGGATCTACCTAGGCTGCTCCTCCCTCTGGGAGTGGGGGTGAGGATCGAAGAGCCAGCCATTGAGTTCATGACAAAAATAGTCCCTGTTCCTCTTACTAGGGTACCCAGTTGGATACTGAGCTACCATTGGCCAAATCATGGGTGATTTTTGCCAACTGAGGATATTTTACATTTAGAAATCTGGGGACTCTTGAGAAAGTACAAATACTAGAGCCCTGAGAGGAACTGTGATCAATCCATGTAGATTTTTCACACACACACACACACACACACATACACACACACACACACGCATACACACACACACACGCACACATACACACACACACACGCACACACACACATGCACACACACACACATACACAAAAACCTTTTATGTAGATGTACCACAATTTCTGTATCCATTCCTCAACTGAGGGGCATTCCAGCTTCTGCTATTACAAATAAAGCTGTTACAAACATGGTTGAGCAAATGTCCTTGTTGTATACTTGAACATCTTTTGGATATATGCCTAGGAGTTGTATAGCTGTATCTTGAGGAAGCGCTTTTCTTTTGATTTCCAAAGTGGTTGCACATGTTTACATACCCACCAGCAGTGGAATAGGGTTAAATGGAATATTACTCAGCAATAAAAACAAAACAAAACAAAACAAGGAAATCATGAATTTTCCAGGCAAATGGTGGGAACTGGAAAAGACCATCCTAAGTGAGGTATCCCCAAAGTAGAAAGACACACAGGGTATATACTCACTCATAAGTGGATACTAGATATATAATATATGATAAACATACTAAAATCTGTACACTAATCAAGAAGGAGGACTCTGGCTAAGACCTGGAGAGGACAGGAGCTCCACAAGGAGAGCAACAGAACCAAAAAATCTGGGCACAAGGGTCTTTTCTGAGACTGATACTCCAACCAAGTACCATTCCTGGAGATAATGTAGAACCCCTGCACAGATGTAGTCCATGGCAGTTCAGTGTCCAAGTGGGTTCCCAAGTAATGGGAATAGGGACTATCTCTGACATGAACTGATTGGGCTGCTCTTTGATCACTTTCCCCTGAGGGGGGAGCAGCATTACCTGGCCACAGAGGAAGACAATACAGCCACTCCTGATGAGACCTGATAGACTAGGATCAGAAAGGAGAGGAGGACCTCCCCTATCAGTGGAATTGGGGAGGGACATGGGTGGAGAAGTGGTAGAAAGGATGGGATTGGGAGGGGAGGAGGGAGGGAGCTACAGGGGGGATACAAAGTGAGTAAAATATAATTAATAAAAATAAAAATAAAAAATGAAAAACCCCTTTCATGAATTTATGAATGAGATCTTAAAAACTTACAGTGAATAAATGACTTTTCCAGAGTCATTGATCCAGTATGTAACTGTATTCCAGTGAAGATACTGGGCATGTGGACACTAGATAGAAGGTTATTGTCCTCTTTTACAGTCTAGATCAAATTAATTGCCTCTATAACAGCCCATGTCTGACAAATTCTTAGTACACTGATCTCTAGGCTTAGATTTTTCACCTAACCTACTTTATTCAGAGTTCTTTACCACTTATACCTGTCTTCCAGCCACTGACCAGAGGTAAGGGATAAAGAAGGTTATTAGTTAAAGAGGGTTGTAGACCTTTTTAGAAGTAGATTCTTGGAACATGTCTACTCTTTGTTGTCCACATACCAGAAGTCTAGTCCCAATGCCAGTGCAACAGGAATCAGCATGATTCGGCATATTGGTGCAAGTTGGCAAAACCGCAAGACTCAGTTTGATTGCCCCAAAAGCTTTCTTGGTCATTTCTCTCTGAAAAGTCAAGTGTCAAACCACAAAGACCAGTGGAGCTATGTCGATCTAAAGAGTGCCGTCTCACTGTCTGTGGGCTTCTATACATCTCCTCTCCTCAGAGTCTACCCACGGATGTTCTCAGCTGGCCAAAGTCACACTCCTCACACAAGAGAGGTCATAGAAAAACATCCCATGTCCTTTCACAAGCCAGGCTTCAGCAGAAAACCACATCCCCTCTAACAAGACAGATTCAAGGAAAACATCTCATGACTCAACTGAATCTATAAAGAAACCAGAAACTTCCATTTCACTAATCACTTTTCATTTCTACCAAAGGGACACCATCTAAAATTACAAGATATGAAAAGAAGGAAGGTCCTCAAAGGATCATCTCCCAACATTTTGGAAAAGGCAAGGTACTTGTCTTACTTCAGTTCACAAGGTTAGAAGAATATCAATGAAACATTAAAATACCTTGTTTTTCAGTTGCTTATCACCTCTGCAGTCTTCAATAATAACAAGATGTTCTATATTTTTACATACATGCCTAATATATAACATATAATATGTAAATTATAATATCCAGTATCTGGCATGCAATACATGATATGTGACATGTGATATTATATACAATATAGTATTTCTATTATTTGTAATATATATAAAAGTAGATATTATTAAAATGCCTTTATTATTATTATTAGTCATGTAAAACAATACAAATTTCTTCTTTATTTCTTTTGTAACCGAACAAAATACGTTCCTATTATCTAACTTGTTTTTCTTTTTTGTTTTTGTTTTGTTTATTTTTTAATTAAATTTTTATTTTTTAATATTACAGTTTATTAATTTTGTATACCAGCTGTAGCCCACTCCCTCATTCCCCCGCAATTCCACCCTTCCCCCCTCAAATCCTCTCTTCCCCTTTCCAAGTCCACTGATAGGTGAGTACCTCTTTCCCTTCCATCTGACCCTAGCTTATCAAGTATCTTCAGGACTGGCTGTAATGTCAAACTCTGTAGCATAGAAAGGCTGCTATTCCCTCAGTGGGGAGCAGGGAGTTCAAAGAGCCAGCCATTGAGTTCATGTCAGAAATAGTCCCTGTTCTCCTTCCTAAGATACTGAGCTACCATGGGCTACATCTGAGAAGGGGTTCTAGGTTATATCCATGCACGGTCCTTGGATGGAGAAACAGTCTAATAAAAGATCCCTGTGCTCAGATATATTTGGTACTCATGGAGCTCCTGTACTCTCTAGGTCATACTAACTTCCCCTTCTTTCATATAATTCCCTGCACTCTCCTGAAGGATTGGTTATGAAACCAATGAAGGATTAGTTATGAAACCAATGAAGGATTGGTTATGAGCATCTGCTTTGATACCCTGCAGGGTAGCGTCTTTCAAAGGTCCACTGTGGTAGGTTCCTGTCCTGTTACTTGTTTTCACCAACTTCCAGTGAACATCCCATTTGTCTTTCTAAGTAATGATTGACCATCTTACCCCGGGTCCTCTTTCTTGTTTATCTTCTTTAGGTGTACAGATTTTAGTATGATTATCCTATCTTATAGGTTCAGTAACCACTTATAAGTGAGTATATACCATGTGTGTCTTTCTGTTTCTGGGATACCTCACTCAGGATGATCTTTCCTAGATCCCATCATTTGCCTACAGATTTCATAATTTCCTTGTTATTAATTGCTGAGTAGTGTTCCATTGTGTAAAACTAACAAAATTTCTGTATCCATTCCTCCATTGATGGACCTCTGGGTTATATCCAGGTTCTGGCTATTACAAATAAAGCTGCTGCAAACATGGTTGAGCAAAGGTTCTTGTGTACTTGAGCTTCTTTTTGATATATGCCTACCAGTGGTATAACTGGATATTGAGGAAGCACTATTCCTAATTGTCTGAGAAAGCACCAGATCGATTTTCAAAGTGATTGTATATGTCTACATTCCCACCAGCAATGGAGGAGGGTTTACCTTTCTCCACAACCTCTCCAGCATGTGTTATCACTTGAGTTTTTGATCTTAGCCATTCTGATGGGAGTAAAGTGAAATCTCAGGATCATTTTGATTTGCATTTCCCTGATGATTAAGGACGTTGAACATTTCATTAAGTGTTTCTCTGTCATTCTATATTCCTCTGCAGAGAATACTCTGTTTAGGTCCAAGACACATTTTTTTTTAAATTGGATTGCATGATTTGTTGCTTTTTCACTTCTTGAGTTCTTTATTTATTCTGGATATCAACCCTCTGTCAGATATAGGGTTGGTGAAGATCCTTTCACAGTCTGTAGGCTGTCCTTTTGTTCTGACAACAGTGCCTTTTGCTTTACAGAAGATTTTCAGTTTCATAAGGTCCCATTTATTGATTGTTGCTCTTAGAGCCTGTGCCGTTGGTAGTCTGTTCAGGGAATTGTTTCTTGTACCAATGAGTTATAGGCTCTTCTCAAATTTTCTTCTAACAGATTTACTGTATCTGGTTTTATGTTGAGGTTTTTGATCCACTTGGACTTTACTTTTGTGCAGGGTGATAAATACAGATCTATTTTTATTTTTCTGAATGTAGACAGCCAGTTGGACCAACACCATTTGTTGAAGATGCTGTCTTTTTTTCCATTGAATGGCTTTGGCTTTTTTGTCAAAAATCAAGTATTCATAGGTTTGTGGGTTTATTACTGGGTCTTCTATTCCATTCCATTGATCTACATTTCTGCTTCTATGCCAATACCATGCAGTTTTTATTACTATTGCTCTGTAGTACAGCTTGAGGTCAGGGATGGAGATAACGCCAGATGATCTGTTGTTGTACAGGATCGCTTTGGGAATTCTGGGTTTTTTGTTTCTCCATATGAAGTTGAGAATTTTTCTTTGAAGTTCTGTAAAGAATTCTGTTGGTATTTTGATGGAAATTGCATTGAATCTGTAGATTGCTTTCGGCAGAATGTCCGTTTTCACTATATTAATCCTACCAATCTATGAGTATGGGAGATCTTTCCATCTTCTGATATCTTCTTCAATTTCTTTCTTCAAAGATTTGAAGTTGTTTTCAAACAGGTCTTTCTCTTGTTTGGTTAGAATTACCCCAAGGTACTTTATGTTATTAGTGGCTATTGTGAATTGTTTCTCTGATTTCTTTATCAGCTCTTTTGTCTTTGATATACAGAAGGGTTTCTGACTATTTTTTTTTTAGTTAAATTTGTATCCAGCCACTTTGCTGAACGTGTTTATCAGCTGAAGGAGTTCTCTGGTTGAATTCTTGGGGTTGCTCATGTAGACTATCATATCATCTGCAAATAGTGAAACTTTGACTTCTTCCTTTCCGATTTGTATTCCCTTGATCTCCTTTAATTGTCTTATTGTTTAGGTAAGACTTCAAGTACTATGTTGAAGAGAGATGGAGAAAGTGGACAGCCTTGCCTTATCCCTGATTTCAGTGGGATAGATTTAAGTTGCTCTCCATTGAGTCTGATGTTGGCTATAGGCTTGCTTTATATTGCCTTTACTATATTTAGGTATGTGCCTTGTATTCCTGATCTCTCTAAGACTTTAAACATGAATGGATGTTGGATTTTGTCAAATGCTTTTTCGGCATGTAAGGAGATGATCATGGGGTTTTTCTCCTTCAGTTTGTTTATATAGTGGATTATGTTGATGGATTTCCATATGTTGAACCACCTTTGCATGCCTGGGGTGAAGCCTACTTGGCTATGGTGGATAATATCTTTGATATGTTCTTGGATTTGGTTTGCAAGTATTTTACTGAGTATTTTTGCTCAATGTTCATAAGAGAGATAGGTGTGAAATTCTCTTTTTTAGTTGGGTCTTTTTGTGGTTTAAGTAGCAAGGTGGTTTAAGTAGCAAGGTGAGTTTGGTAATGTTTCTTCTGTTTCTATTTTGTGGAATGTTTTGAAGAGATTTGGAGTTAGCACTTCTTTGAGGGTCTGGTAGAATTCTGCACTGAAACCATCTGGCCCAGGGCTTTTTTTTTTTTTTTTTGGGGAGGGAGACTGTTGATGACTGCTTCAATTTCCTTGGGGATATAGGTCTGTTCAATCTTTATACCTGATCTTGACTTAATTTTGGTAGATGGAATCTCTCAAGAAAATTGTCCATTTCTTTTAGATTTTCGAATTTTGTGGCATTTAGGTTTTGTAGTACTACCTAATGACTGTTTGGATTTCCTCAGTGTCTGTAGTTATTTCCCCCTTTTCATTTCTGATTTTGCTGATTTGGATAGTTTCTATTGCCTTTTAGTTAGTTTGGCTAAGGGCTTGTCTATCTTGTTGATTTTCTCAAAGAACCAGCTCTTGGTTTCATTGATCCTTAACAGTTTTATTTGTTTCTAATTGATTGATTTCAGCCCTGAGTTTAGAGTTTAATTATTTTCAGTCATCTGTTCTTTTTGGGTGTGTTTGCTTCATTTTTTTCTAGAGTTTTCAGTTGGGCCATTATGTTGCTTGTATGAGATGTTACAAATTTCTTCTTCTAGGCACTTAGTGCTATGAATTTTCTTCTGAGCACTGCTTTCATTGTGTTTCATAAATTTGGGTATGTTGTACCATCATTTCCATTGAATTCTAGGAAGTCTTTAATTTCTTTCTTTAGTTCTTCCTTAGCCCAGGTGTTATTGAGTAGCAAGTTGGTCAGTTTCCATATGCGTGTAGGCTTTTTGCTATTTCCATTGTTGTTGAGGTCAAGCTTCAGTTCATGGTGGTGAGATAGAATACAGGGGATTATTTCAAACTTCTTGTATCTGTTGAGGATTGCTTTGTGACCAACTATATGCTGTATTTTGGAGAAGGTTACGTGAGGTGCTGAAAAGAAGGTATACTCTTTTGAGTTTGGGTGAAAAGTTCTGTAGACGTCTATTAGGTCCATTTGAATTAGGGCCTCTGTAAGTGCTTTTATTTCCCTATTTGGCTTCTGTGTAGAAGATCTGTCCCTTGGTGAGAGTGGGGTGTTGAAGTCTCCCAGTATTAAGGTGTTGAATCGATTTGTGATTTAAGGTTTAATAATGTTTATTATAAATTTAGGCGTTCTTGATTTGGGGGCAAAAATGTTCAGAAATGTGATGTCCTTTTGGTGGATTTTTCCTTTGATGGGAATGTAGTGCCCCTCCTCACACTTTTTAAAATTAATTTTGGTTGAAAGTCTGTTTTATTACATATTAGGATAGCTACTCCATCTCGTTTTCTTGGCCCATTTGCTTGAAAAACATTTTTTCAGCCCTTTATTCTGAGGTAGTGTTTATCTTTGTTGCTGAGGTGTGTTTCTTGGATGCAGCAAAAGGTTGGATCTTGTGTCTGCACCCATTCTGTGTCTTTTTATTGGAGAGTTGAGTCCATTAATGTTGACGGATAATAGTGACCAATGAACATTAGTTTCTTTTATTGCGGAGGTGGTGGTCTTATTGTGATTTATTGCTTGTTTTATTTTATTTTATTTTGTAAATTATCTGTATCCTTTGTTTTCTTGGATATAGTTGTTTTCGTTGGATTGCAGTTTTTCTTCTAGTATCTTCTGTAGGACTGGTTTGCTGTGTATTTATTGCTTACATTTTAGTTTTGTAATGGAATATTTTGTTTTCTCCATCTATGTTAATTGAAAGCTCTGCCCGGTATAGTAGTCTGGGTTGACATCTGTGGTCTCTTAAAGTCTGTATGACATCTGCCCAGGCCCTTCTGTCTTTCATAGTTCCTGATGAGAAGTCTGGTGTGATTCTGATAGATCTACCTTTATATGTTATTTGGCATTTTTCCCTTGCTGCTTTTTATCTTTTCTTTAGATTTAGTTTTTTGACTATGATGTGATGTGAGGAGTTTCTTTTCTGGTCTAGTATGTTTGGTGTTCCATAGGCCTCTTGTATGTTTATGGACATCTCTCTTTTTTTTTTGCCAGAACTCCACTGGTGGACCCACAAAACAAGGGCTTCTTTAGGTTGGGAGATTTTTCTTCTATCATTTTCTATTTTCTGGACCTTGGAGCCTGGAATCTTCTTTTCCACCAATTCCTGTTATTCTTAGATTTTGTCTTTTCATGGTGTCCTTGATTTCTTGGATGTTTTGAGTTTGGTACTTTTCTGATTTTACTTTTTCTTTGAGCGAAGTATCAATTCCTGCAAGCAATTCTTCAGCACCAGAGATTCTCTTTTCCATCTCCTGTATTCTATTGGTGATGCTTACCTTTGTGGTTCGTGATCTTTTCTCTAAGTTCTCCAGCTCCAGGGTTTTCTTAGTTTGTGTTTTCTTTATTGATTCTAATTGTGATTTTATGCCTTGCACCATTTCCTTCATTGGTTTGAATGTGGCTTCCTGTCTCTGTATTGTGGCGTCTATTTTTTGTTTGTTTCTTCTCTATATGCCACTATTGTGCCTCTACTTGTGTCTCTTTGTTTGGCTATATTTACCTGTGTTTCTTTGAGAGCTTTGTTAATTTCCTCTTTCAGCTTCTGTAAAGCAAAGGACACTGTCATCCGAACGAAATGACAGCCAACAGATTGGGAAAGGATCATTACCAATCCTACTTCTGACAGAGGGCTAATGTCCAGTATATATAAAGAACTCAAGAAGTTAAAAAGCAAGAAACCAAGTAATCCAATTAAAAAATGGGGTATGGAACTAAAAAGAGAACTGACTGTAGAGGATTATAGAATGGCAGAAAAACACTTAAAGAAATGCTCAACGTCCTTAGCCATCAGGGAGATGCAAATCAAAATGACTCTGAGATTTCACCTTACACCCACCAGAATAGCTAAGATCAAAAACTCTAGTGACAACGCGTGCTGGAGAGGTTGTGGATAAAGAAGAACCCTGCTCCATTGCTGGTGGGAATGCAAACTTGTACAACCACTCTGGAAATCAATTTGGTGCTTTCTTAGACAATTAGGAATAGTGATTCCTCAAGACCCAGCTATACCACTCTTAGGCATATATCCAAAAGATGCTCAAGTACACAACAAGGACATTTTCTCAACTATGTTCGTGGCTGCTTTATTTGTAATAGCCAGAACCTGGAAACAACCCAGATGTCCCTCAGTTGAGGAATGGATACAGAAATTGTGGAACTTTTACACAATGGAATACTACTCAGCAATTAAAAAG
>JAQQSO010000082.1:0-28647 GCA_028658305.1 Pachyuromys duprasi | reverse complement strand
CATCCCCAACACTGAGCAGGTGGCCACAAACTGGAAACTAGGTAGGCCAGGGGCCTAGGGCAGAACTGAATACTACTGTTCTGCTAAAGGAACAAACCTGTAAAATGACTCCTAATGACAGTGTCTTGCTCAACCATCATCAGAGAAATATCCTCCTGCAGTAGATGGGAACAAATACAGAGAATGAGGGACCTTGGAACACTCAAACCTAAATGGAATCTTTCCCTCAACTCCTTGCTGTCAGGAATCAGAGAACCCTGTGGAAGAGAAGACAGAAAGAGTCTAAGAGCCAGAGGGAATAGAGACCAAGGAAACAAGACCCTCTAGACACACACATGAACCCCAGAGCGGCTGGCAGCACACACAGGGACTGCACAGGTCTAAACCCAATAGGGTCCCAACACTAAAATGGGAAATGGACATAAGTCCCCATTCCTAACCCAAAGCTATCTCCAATTAATAACTTGCAAATGAAAAATCTGTTTCCTCTAACAGTCTCATTGGGTATATACAAACCACTCTCAGGCCAGGCCCAGTGCTCAGCAGGAGATGGTCAACACAGATGGATTCAATGGTGTTTCTGGAGGGTCACGGTCTCATTAGCTTTGTTTTGTTTTTATTAATCTTATAGGTCCTTTTTGTATACACTACGGTTTCTGGTTTGGTTTTTTTTTATGGGAGTTCTGTGTGTTCAAATGTGTGTCTCTGCATACATATATATGTGTGTGTACTAGACCGTATACATAGTACATGCTACCTCGTTATATGTCTATGTGTACGATCGTGTTTGAGAGAGGGGGGACTTAATCACTTTTGGGGACTGGAAAAATGGCTTAGTTGGTAATGTTTGCTGTGTAAGCGTGGTGATCTGAGTTCAATCCCTTTCCGCACACAAGACGCAGGGCAGGTAGTGCACACTTTTAATTTCAGTGCTTGGGAGGAGAGATGGGGACGTCTAGAGCTTGCCAGCCAGCCAGCAAGCTGTGCTGTGCAAGCATACACATACATACTCACAGACACCCATACATTTCATTAACATTTTTATGGATTCACAGCATGTAAAGAAAGCACTGACCTGCATATTTCGTTACCTTCCTGTAGGCTTCAACTTCTTTTCAAAATTAAACTAGGAAGAACAAGAGGAGTAGGAAGAGGAGAAGAAAACCTGAACTCTACAGTCCTACCAAAAATGAAACCTGAGCCCCACATCCTACATCAGGGCAAACTGGGCTCCTGAGTCCTGAGTCCGGCTGTGCCACTCGCTGGGCCATAATTCCTGAGCTGTCAAATGTCACTGGGAGGGCGGGGCGGTGACTCAGCAGTGAGACACTCACTGCACAAGCCTGAGAGCCTGAGCCTCACCCCGCAGAACCCACAGTTTAAGAAGCGGAGCATTGGGCTGGCAAGGGGACTGAGCAGGTGAAAGCACTTGCCACACAAGCCCGACAGCCCCAGAGCCTCGGTGGGAAGAGCAGAGCGCCTCCCAGAAGTTGTCCAAGTACTGTGGCTCACACTCAAACACGCACCAAGCCGGAATCCACACAGTAGTGATACATTCTTCACTCCTGTTTTGTTTTGTTTTTTTTCTGGATTTCATTCCTGAGCACTGTACCTGAATCATTCTCACCTCTTTCTCGTCTGCCCTCCCACGCTCAGCTCTCCAAACCCACGACCCGTTCTTCTTCTTTATTGTTGTTACCTATGTGACCCGCTGAGTCCATTTGCCGCTCCTATGTGCAGGTGTTTAGGGGCTGACCGCTTGGATCTAGAAAACTCACAGGGGGTTTCGCTCTGGCGAAGACTGATTCTCATCCGGAGATGAGCTCGAAGCTCTTCATCTAGGGCTGGGACCCCATGAGATTCCCCCTTCCACACTCGCTGTGTTTTGAGGTCTACATGGTCTACATGGTATACTTTAAGCCGGTCAGGGTTACAAAGAGCAATATGTGGTTTTTTGTTGTTGTTGTTTTATGGGTTTTTTTTTATGCTTTGTTTTGGCCTTTTTTGTATTATTGTTTTCTGTTTGTTTTGATTTTCTTTTTGTGTTGCTTGTGGGGGTGAGAGAAAGAACCTGGAGGAACATGAAAGTTAGGTAAGGAGGTAGGAGTTGAGAAAAGGGGAAATATGATCAAAATATACTGAATGAAAAAAAATTAAATAAAACATAAGAAAAAGAAAAAGTGGTCAACACCTTGGGTTGTCTTTTGGCCTGCACACACACACGTCCATGAGACTAGATATCTCCTGGGCGGCTTGAGCCAGTTTTCTCTGCGTCGCAGCAGAGACCAGGAGAGCCTCTCAGAGCACCGCGGGAGCCTGGCTGCTCAGGGTCGTCGGGGGCAGCTGAGGAGCAGCCCCATCTAGTGGTAGAATGGGGAATGATCCAGTGCTCAGACTCACCTCCTCCACCCTGCCGGACCCCACACCAGCCCGGGGCACAGACGTGCAAGCGACAGTCTGCAGCGGGCGCGCCTCGCGGCTCTGCTGATATGTGCACGGCGGGTTCAAACGAAGGCCGACAATCTGTCTATCCATAGAGCCTCTCTCTGGGCTCTGTTGCGCATCCTTAAATGAGGCTGTGATCCGGGGTGCTGTTCTCAGGGGCGCTCTGAGACCATGGTGGGCCGTGAGAGGACTGGCCGAATCTGCCGTGAGATCGGCGTGAGGGGTTCCCCAGCTCGTCTCTGAGTCTCCAGGAAGGCGGTCTGGCTAGACAGCTGTGCCCTTACCGCGGGAAGTTCGGTTCCCGGGGCCGTCGGAACCAGCAATGGCCACAGCTGTTTGCCACCCTCCTGCAGCGGCCTCCTCGGGGCAGTTGGAGAGCGGTGCCCGCTCAGGGCATACCACACTTTCCTCGAGCCATCCACTTAGGAAAACTGCGCCCAACCTCTGGGGGAGGGTGCTCCTCCTCCCACACCTGGACAGTCTTCTGTCGCCGTTTCCTTCACTGCGGGCTGAGGTTGCTCTGAGATAAAGCAACGCCTGTGCCCCCAGAATCTGGGGGAGCAGACACAGGCAAATCTTGAGAGCTTGCCAGCAACCCGCTGTAACGAACACTACCAGTTTAGTAAGAGACGCTCAAAGCAGAACAGAGCAACAGAGGAAGGTGTCCAACGTCCTGCTGTGCCCCCCATGGGCCCATGCATCTGCACATCCATGTGCATGTGCCCCCCCATACACACATATACACACACACATACACACACATACACACACACATACACACACACATACACACACATACATACACACACACACATACACACACACATACACACACTTACATACACACACATACACACACACATACACACACTTACATACACACACATACACATACACACACATACACACACACATACACACACATACACACACACATACACACACATATACACATACATACACACACATACACACACATACATACACACACACATACACACACATACATACACACACACATACACACATACATACACACATACATACACACACATACACACACACATGTACACATACACACATACATGCACACATACACACATATACACATACACACACATACACATACATACATACACACATATATACATACATACACACATATATACATACATACACACACACATATACACATACACACACATACACACACATACGCGCACACACATACACACATACACACACACATACACACACACCCCCAAATGTAGTCTTGTACGAAGTGTGTTCCGGCCATTCTGTGTACTTTCTGACGTAGGAGTTAAATTTAAACATCTTAGGGTCCTCTGAGGAGTGGGGTGGGATGCCATCTCACACCTCACGCCAACATTAGCCCACTGTCATATGCACCCCAATTCTGCTTACGATGTGTGTGACTCAGCGTGAGCGACACAGTAATGCCAGGCTTTCACTGAGCGTGTAATCTAAAGATCCGCGTGTGCTGATGGTAACACAGCCTCCTGGCACACATGCGACATGAGACCCTGCGGGGCGCCGGTGGCCAGCATCATGTCTGCAGAGCGCCAAGCAGAGCCTGCAGAGAACAAAACACGGGTGGACTCATACTCCTCTGCACGCTTCACCGGGACACGCGGATCCTGGGAACCTCACTCCGGCTCACATGCGAGGTGGGGAGGGCGTGTTCTCGTCCGTGTGTCCCCGGGCCCACTGGTGAAGTGGGAGGAAGGAGCGCGACGGAGGGGCCCAAGCACAGCATCCGCTTACCCCACCGACGAGGAGGCTCGGGTGGCACCAGCAGGACACCTAGAAAAGGGACACAGCGCTACTGTCCCTTCAAATGCTCGCCGTTCGCGGGAGAGAGAGGACTGCGGAGCAAACGCTGGACGCTGTATTCTGTTTGGGGTGTGTGTGTGTGTGTGTGTGTGTCACTGCCTGGATGTGTGCGTGTGTGCGTGTGCGTGTGTGTGTCACTGGCCTGGATGTGTGTGTGTGCGCGTGTGTGTGTGTGCCTGTGCGTGTGCTCGTGTGCGTGTGTGCGTGTGTGTCACTGGCCTGGATGTGTGCGTGTGCGCGTGTGCGCGCGCGTGTCTCACTGGCCTGGACCTTTGTCAGCTAGGCTAGTCTGGCCCTCCAGTGAGTCCCGGAGATCGGCTGCTCCCCAGCACTGCCTGGGATTGTAAGCACACTGCATCACACGTGCTGTTGTTGTTTGCGGCCTCGTGCACACAGGACTTTCCTGGCTCTCTCACCAGCTCTGTCAGTTCTCTGTTACTACCCTGACGTCAAGCTCCGCAGCTCACGGCAGCGCGAGCTGGTTGGGAGGAAGCTGTTTCCACAGCCTTTTCTGCTTCTAGAAGTCCCTCGTATTTTTTCCTTCATTTTAAGGACACCGCGTCTCCGGGACAGCATGAGTCACACTCGCAAGGCAGCAGGCGGGATTTCACCTGTAACCCTAATTCTCCTCGGTCATGCAATCTAGTGTATTCGCTCAAGGGCAGGGGGTAGCTGGGCCCAACGCAGAGGAAACTGAAAGCTACAAATGCTGGCTAAGGTTTGGGGTTTTTTGGTGGTTTGTTTTGTTTTGTTTGGGGTTTTTTTGTTTGTTTGTTGTTTTTTGTTTTTTGTTTTTTTTTTTCGTTTGTTTGTTGACACAGACCATCTGGGGAAAGAGAACCTTAACTGAGAAAATGAAATTGGCGTGTATGCAAGTGGGACTCTTGATAATGATAGGAGAAGAGCCAGACACTGTGCGCGGCACCACCCGGGGCGGTGTAGGAAAGCAGACTGGGTAACGGTGAGAGCCTCCAGCCCCTGGCACTCCTAGCAGAGATGCTGTGTGGGGGAAGACTGCGTGGCGCCCTCCAGTGGCCGCCCGGATAAAAGACGCTTCTGCCTGCCGGCCTTCACCAGCCTCCCAGTGTTGGCCTGAGACCAAGGGTCCTCCAGGAGCCCTCCAGGCCGTCAGTGCCAGCCTGCGAGAGCTGAAGACCCAGGCTCAGGGACCGAACAGCTGCAGCTCAGCCGCGGCAGCGTACAGACGACCACTGCGGAGTGATTGCAGACGCCAGTCTAATAAAGCTCCTTGTAATATCTATTGATTCTGTCAGTTTTGTCCTTCTAGAGGACACTCACTAACACACAGAATGTTGGCATCGGAAGCATGATGAGAAATTCCGTACAGCAATGCAGCATTTCTAAACGAAGAAATTGCAAGGACTTTGAGGATGACGGGGCTAAGAGATTGGTAAGCAAACTAGCCCACGAAATAAAGAAAGTAAAATAATGGGAAAGAAATGTTAGGCAAACAAAGCAAATTGGAACCACTGTTTTAATATCAGATAGAAATAACTTTCAAGCAGAGTCCTGGCAAATAGTTTACAGCTGAGCTATCTCCTCGGCCCCTATAAATGGAAACTTAAAAAAAATGACAATGCACCCTCAACTCCTCGGCTCTCTGTTGATTGAGTGACTAATACTTTTGCTGCTACTGGGATTGAATTAGGACTCATACACACTGGTTGGGGACTCTACCACAACACTGAACCTGCAGTGGTTAAGTGGGAACTTTGAACACACAACACAGAACTCCCTTATTGGTAAAGCCTAAAGACGTGGCTGAGCCAGCAGTCAGAGGGTCTGCATTCCTCATAAGCACACCCAGAACTTAACCCTGCGCAAGGTACAGACTTCCAAATCAACTTGGATGGGGTATTAAGTTTGGGGTGTGTGTGTGTGTGTGTGTGTGTTGCTTATAATCCCAGTCAGTGCCGGGGAGGCAGAAGCAGGCAGATCTCTGGGACTCACTGGAGAGCCAGACTAGCCTAACCAGCAAAGATCCAAGCCAGTGAGGAACCCCATCTCAACACACACACACATTTTCCAAACATTTCATTTTGAACTGCATAGATTCTGTTTAGAGAAAAATAAACACACCTTCATTTATAAATATAGATAGAGCAAAACATCACTGTGTCAACCAGAACTATCAAGAAAACATTGAGAGGACAATAAATATAAAACTTAGCTTTGCTTTTATCTCAGTGGCTTAAATCGCACAAGGTTTACAAATACAGCTAAAGACACACGCTCTTGAAAGCTTTTCTTTCTGATCTCCTCCCGTTATTAGAATATTATGTGCTGTGTTTTGGGTAATTGTTCATGACTAGCTCAATAACTTGAGCAGTCCTCACTCTGAGCAGTTAGTCGTTTGGTCATGTGACCTTTAAGCATTAACAACTCACGTACATCACACAATGATGAATCTTTAAGCTCCAAAACAGAAAAGCCATTGGCTCTGCTCGGAACCAAAGATTCTGCAATCCCATTAATAGAAATTAGCAATAACTGCTGAAGGCGAAAGGTAAAATGAATGGGGGCTCACCCCACTGGGAAGAAAAACATGCCTGTGGCTGGAAACCTGGCCAAGAACCCACAGCTGGAGCTCGTGGGGCAGCAGTGAACCTGCTGCTAAATGACAGTACCACGCTGCTCTCAGAGCTCCGATCTCTTACCCGTAGATTAAGGCAGCTCTCAAATCTCAATAGTGAAGTTCCATTATGTAATAATTGCGACACAAGCTAGAGTCATATGAAAGGAGAGACCCTCAGTTGTGAAAATGTCTCCAGCTTGTAAGGCATCTTCTTAATTAGCGATTGATGAGGGAGGGCCCAGCTCATCTGGGTTCTATAAAAAGCAGACTGAGCAAACCATAAACAAGCCAGCAAACAGCACCCTCCATGGCCTCTGCTGCTGCCTCCAGGTTCCTGCCCTGCTGGAGTTCCTGTCCTGGCTTTCTCTGATGGTAAACAGGGCTTTGGAAGTGTGAGCTGAATAAACCCTTTCCTCCCCAACTTGCTGTTGGTCATGGTGTTTCCTCAAAGCAGCAGAAACCCCAACTAGACATACAGCAAACACTTCACCAGCTGAACCATCTCCCCAGTCTCGAGTACGATTGTTTCCTTGGTTTCATTTCCAGGCTGCTCATTGCTACTGTGGAGAAACCCAGCCTGTTCTGTTTGTTGACTGTATGACCCTGCAATTCTGATGAGCTTGTTCTCAGCAGGTCACATGTGTATCCCTTTCCATTTCCTGTGTGCTGGATCAGGCCATCTGCAGAGATGCTTTGATTTTTTCCTTTCCAATACCAACTCCCTTTTTTTTTTCATTTTAATATTTATTTGTTTGTTTGTTTATTTGTTTATTTTGTCTAGTAGCCTGGGTTTTGCCCTGGAAGGCTCCAGTTCAACACTGAATAGAAATGGTAAGAGCAGATGTCTTTGTTCTCTAAATGATTAAAGGATTTTTTCAGTCTTTTATCTGCCTTTTAGGATTTTTTAGTCTTTTATCTGTCTTTTATCTCGGAGATGCAGGTGAGTCTTTTGTGAGTTTTAGGCTAGCCTTGTCTACCTTGAGAGTTCTAGGACAGCCAGGGCTATAGAGAGCGAGCTAATCTCAAAAATGAAGAACAGGGCTGGGTGGTCGAGGCACAGTCCTTTAATCCCAGCACTTGGGAGGCAGAGGCAGGCAGATCTCTGTGAGTTCGAGGCCACCCTGGTCTACAGAGTGAGTTCCAGGACAGCCAGAGCTACACAGAGAAACCATGTCTCAAAAAAACGAAACAAACAAAAAACACTTTGGCCTAATGGAGTAAATGCAACATGAAACAATTCTAAAATAAACAAAAAATTTAATCTTAATGACACTGATTATAGTTCCTCCTATATTTCCAGTTATTTGTATTCTATGAACTACCTTACTTATACTTAAATGGTTAGAAATGGGACTTTGAAAGGGATCACTGTAGTATTGTCTCCTGTTTTTATTACACAATAAAATATTATGAAATATTTATAATATAAAAATTACAAAATACAAATAATGTTTAATTCTTTAATCCTGGTTATATTTTAGTTATTAATTAAATCAATAAATACCAGTACTTGAGGTATAAAACATGAAGGATATCTCTTGTATTCTTTGGATAAGAAGAGTTAACCCAAGTCTTCTTCATACCTCCAGATAGAGTAAATGGAGTTAGTTTAAGTCAAAAAACTAGATTATTTTGTTTTATCCAAATCATACTGAATGAGAATATATGTACATATTTATAAAGACTGAAAAAGCTTGAATCTCTGAAACATTAGTTTTGAATAAGTCAAGGGTATTGGGTAAGCAAAGAGTCATAACAAAAAGGCATGATCAAATGAAAGAACATAATATTTTCACTTGTAACTTCATTAAAATCAAGACAAGTATTATTTTATCACTTAGCAATATGCCGGGTAGAATATTAGATATAAACAATTTTAAATTTTTCATTACAAAAATATTTAAGAAACACAAAAAGTGAAAGAACCATTTAGTTAGTGGGTCATGGCACTCGTTTGTCAGTGGTGAAGATTCGTCCACCAGCATTTTAGGAGTCCACAAGACTGTGTGCTGAGATGTGACGACAAAGTTCCTGCCTCCTAGTGAGTTAGAAGCACCTGGACACAGTCCTGGAATTTTCACGGGAATGGAGTCTGTGATGTGGTATCTTCTTTCCCACCTCAAGTCTTGGGGCTAGAGAGATGGTTCAGCAGTTAAAAACATTGGCTGCTTTTCCAGAGGACGCAGGTCCAGCTTCCAGCACCAACTGCCTGTAACTTCAGTTCCAGGGGATCTGATGCCCTCTTCTGGCCTCCAGAAGCACCAGGCATGGTGCACAGACATACATACAAGCAAAATACACAGAGAGAAAATATTTTCTGAAAGTTAAGTCTTTTACAATATTATGCATTTGTCTATTTAATAAACCCAATTTCATAAACAGATTCAGATTTTTTGTTCATTAAAACAAGTTTCCAATCACTATGTAATCTGGTAGGAATGCTCTAAACAGGTGTTGCTCTAGAAGCAGATTTTTATAGTTAAAGCAATGACTGGCTATCCAAAAGCAAGGGCTTTATTCAATGGTAAAACATAAAAAACTTAACTGTAATCACTTTTAAAACATCCATTTAGTAAGAGGATACTACCAACAAATCAATACTTAAGAAAATATCGTTGTAGAAAACAAAATGATAACTTTATCTCAGGATAATGAATTAGCCTGAACAATTTAAAACCTTTATATTATTAACTTAGTTACAATATTCATTTTAAACAACTTTTTACAACATATTTTAATCTTAACATTTATTATTGCTATTACAAAATTTAGAGAAGAATTGAATGAGGTAATTTTACATGAAAACTCAGAAGTCTGTAATTAAAACCCAGAAAATGTATATATTATATATCCAACAATTATGAACACAGGTAAACTATATTAATGGTTTATTTTATTAACCAAATTTAATTGAATTCCTGTTAAAGATTTAACATTCTGACCTTTAGTCCTTAGTCTTTTCACCCCCTTTTTTACAATGTCCCTGAACTTTGGGGAGGTAATATCATATACACATATACAATACATATATACACACATATGTATAGATATGTATATATGTCCACTGACACTTGTTCTCCGCCCTTTGACCAGCTGTGAGTTTCTGCATTAACCACAATAGTATGCAATGAAACTTCGTGGACAGGTTTGAGATTCGCACTAATCTATGGGTCAAGAGATAGGAACTTTGAGAGCTGTCTAATACTACATCCATTCAGCACCCACAGTGGGCAGCTCCCACGTCAATCATTAATTATGACAATCCCTCAAAGACGTGCCCACAGGCCAATCTGAAAGAGGCAATTCTTCAGTTGAGGCTCCCTCTTCCCAGGTGACTTTAATTTATGTCACATTGGCAAAAACTAACCAGAGCACTTCAATAATCAAGACATATGGTACTAGGATAAAAAACAGACATCTCTGGTAGTGGAAGAGGATCAAGAGGCCTGGAGACCCACAGTCAACTCCGTTTTCAAACAGGAACCACTACCACTCGAATAAAGAACTCCCTACATCGGTGGTACCGCTGGATATCCACCCCATCTGTTACAGCAACTAACTCAAGATCTGGGATATGTCTCAGCGGCACAGTGTGTATCTCACATGCCCAACAGCCAACACCGAAAAGATACTAACTCATGGTTGAAGAGACTGAACGGAATACACAAGACTAGAACACTCTTAACTTGAAGAGAGCGTTCAAGTGAGGCAACGCTTCGTAGAGAACCTGACTGCAGTGGCCTGAAGAGCACCTGCCACATAGCAGAAAGAGCTGGTTGAACCTCAGAACTTACATATAAAGCTGGGCGTGGCTATGAACACTATGAACTCCAGCACTGGGCATAGAGCAAAGGCAGGTGAGAAGAAAATAAAAATTTTGCTGTTTTATTTAACCTACTTTGTGAATTTCCTATCATTCACTCCAATCCCACTCATCTCCCCATTCCTGTGTACCCACCCTCCAACCACACCTAAGAAAGAAAACAAAATTCTCACTGTGGATGCTGCAGTGTGTCCCACAGGTTAGCCTTTTGTCCACACTTCTTTACTTGCAAATGTTCATTGCAACATCACTGGTCTGGTGGCAGGCCTCTGGCCTGTTACACTACCAATACTGGATCCTCACTGGGACTCCTCCTGGCTATCCTGCTGTTGCCCTGTGCCATGGAGACCCTGCGGCTTTGGATCTGCAGGACTGGCCCCTTCACCTACTCCAGTAGTTCACCGATAGGGTGGGTGTTGGCTAGGCCATCTCGACGCCCCGTATCTGGGCCTGGGAGGTAGCAGAGCTGGTCATCCTGCCAGCTCTCCCGCAGCCACACCGCCAGGGCAAGCTCACCCAACAGCACAGGCAGCAACTGGGCAGAGCCAGCTCTCCCTCCCTCATGCCCTTTGGGCTAGGTCACCCACTCTATAATGCTGGGTAGCCTGGCTGTCCTGGACTGACTTGTAGACTAGACTGGCCTCAAACTCACAGAGCTCCGCCTGCCTCTACCTCCCATGAGGTGCAGGGCCAGCTCTCAAGTGTTGCTGTCCGTTGCCTACGTCACCACACTGGCAGACAAGTTTCGGGATCAGCTCTCCCGCACTCACACCCTCGGGGGCTGGCTCACCTGCACCCTGCCACCAGTGGGCTCTACTACACTGCCGAGGCAAGGTGCAGGGCTCACTCTCCTGCTCTCATGACCTGGCGCCAGACGCCCACCTGTCACAGGTGGCAAAGGGCGAGGACTGGGGAGGGGCAGCTCTCCCTCACCCATGGCACCACACCAACACATGGCAGACAAGAGAGGGCACAAGAAACAGACTGCTCGTTCACACTCAGGAATCTCATAAAAACAGTAAACCGAAAGACGTAATATATACACAAAGGACCTGTAGGGTAAAAAGAAAGAAAGTATACACATATAAATAAAATTAAAAACACTAAGATAAATATTCAAAAGACAAGAAGAAGCCCCGATACAACATTATGAGACAAGGAACCTCTGAGGATGCTGTTGAGTCTGTTTCCTGTTGTCCATCTACGGCTGGGCATGCAGCCTGCCCTTAACAGTGGTTTGAGCCAGGCATGGTGGCTCACGCCTGTAATCCCTGCACTCAGGGGAGGTAGAGGCAGGTGGATCTCTATGAGTTCAAGGCCAGCCTGGTCTACAAGCGAGTCCAGGACAGCCAAGGCTACACAGAGAAATCCTGTCTCAAAACAAGCAAGCAAGCAAACAAGAGTGGTTTGTTTCCCCAGGGAGACTCTCTGTGAGAAAACTAAATTTTTGTTTGCAAGTGGTTATCAGTTGGAGATTGCCTCTGGTTGAGGGACAGAAACATAGAGTCTACTTCTTCTTGAAGCTCCAGGACTTTCTGAACTCCCTTTTTTAATTTATTCGGTAGAATAAAGACAAATGTGCCTTAAGTGGTATAATTTTATATACAGAAATGATCTACTCTCAAGTGATTAAAAACAGCAGCAGTCTTTGTCTCCTTCTTAACTCTGGGTGACCCATGACGGCAGAGTCAAAGCTCAATACTGAGGTTTTCAGTGCCGTCTGTCACCAGCGTTGCATTTAGAACACTAAGGAAGTTCACAGTCTTGGAGAGAAACCGTCACACTGAGAAGTCTTCCACTGAGCAGTATGGCGGGCCTCACTTCCGAAAGCGTTTGAAGAGTGGGTGTATGTGCTTGCTGGAGGCTTTGCTTCGGGAGGAGTGGTACTCCATGTACACAGTGTCGTCCGCCCCAGACATGGAGCTCATGGTGCCAGCACGCCGGGAGGCCTGTGGGAAGAGGGAGAAGCAGACTAAGGTTAATCTCCAAAGAACCCTGTTAGAACGGTCATAATCAAATTCAAGTGTCTGTGTGTGTGTGTGTGTGTGTGCTGCTAGGGAATGAACCTATTTCCTTGCACATGCTAGGTAGCACTCTACCATCAAGCTAGAAGACCCGCAGCTATTCGATATGTAGTTTTTAAAATAACACTCTCAGGCTAGCCTTTAAGAGCGCTGGCTGCCCTTCCACAGCACCCACGTTCACTTTCCAGCACTCACAATGCAGCTCACAATTGTCTGTAACTCCAGTTTCTGGGGCTCCAACACCCAGTTTCTGGGGCTCACACAGACACACACGCAGGAAAAACATCAATGTTCATGAAATAAAACTAAATGAATTTTAGAAATAAAATAAAACTCTCTGGGCAGGTGAGCTGGATAAAAGCATGTGCAGTGCAAACATAGCAAACTGAATTCCATCCCCAGAACCCACAAAAAGGCACAAGGAGAGAAGACTATAAAACTGTTCACCGACTTCCACAAATGTGTCCCTGACACACACACACACAAAGATGTATGCACACTGATACACAAAATAAATTGTTTTAGTTTTTCATATGTAGCCCTGGCTGTCCTAGACTTGTTTTCTAGACCAGGCTGGTCTTGAACTCACAGAGAACTGTCTGCCTCTGCCTCCTGAGTGCTGGGATTAAAGGTGTGCCCCACTCCATAAATGTAAATAAATTAAATTTACTTAATATAAATAAAATTTAAAATAGCCTGATCATTTTCTGTATCTCAGGCATTGCATACTACCTCCCCTGACCCTCACAACGGTTATCACTGTAACCGACAGAACAGGAACTGACATGGACTTGCTCCAGCTCTTAGGAAAATTGGGACTAGAACCCTGCCCAGGCACTGTGATACAACAAACGCTACGTCTCCCTTGATGACAACTGCTCAGCCGAACTTATTCTTTCTTTTGTGGCTCTGAGGTAACAAGCCAGGGCCTGGCACTACACGTGGCTGAGTGACACCCTCACCCCTGCACGGAGTCCTTCTTAAGAGGTGGGGTGGGCTGGAGCTGGAGGGGGGCTCAGCAGTTACGAGCACTGGCCTCTCTTCCAGAAGACTGGGATTTAAATCCCAGCACCCACTAGCAGCTCACAACTGTCTGCAACTCCAGTTCTAAGGGATCTGTTGCACCCTTCCAGGCACACATGTGGTGCACAGACACACACGCAGGCAAAACACACCCACACATAAAACAAGAAACTAATTTTTAAAAAGTTAGGGTGAGAATCTCTTAAAATCTAAGACTTGGTACAAGGCTTTGAACCCATGGGAAAGCCAGGAAACCCTGGCTTGACTCAGCTCCAAAGCTATGAGCAAGTTTTAAGTGTCTGTAAGCTGGGCATGATCAAATCTGCTCCAAAGAGGGACATGGAGCTGGGGGAGGAAGGTGAACACCTTTAACCCCAGCACTTGAGAGGCAGAGGCAGAGGAAAAGGCAGGCAGATCTCTCTGAGTTCCAGGCCAGCCAGTTACATGGTGATATCCATTCAAGCAAAACCAAACAAACCAAAGTCAGGTGTGAGCAGCAACCACACAACCCAGGGGTCTGGCCCTGAGCTAATCTGCACCTGAACCAGATGTCAGAAAAATATGGGCACCTGAGCACTCTTGCCAGGTTCTCCATAGCCGGATCTCAGGGGACTGATCCAACAGCACCAAAGGCCACCTTGACACCCCTGGACTAACGTGCAGACTGCCTGACATGAGAAAGGTCTTGGCTGGGAGGTGTGCACACCTGCCCAGGTGGCAGCTGCGGCTTCTTTCCTTTCTTGTTCTAGCTAATGCTCACCTTTTGGCTTTAATATAACCAAATATCAGAAACTGGGATTCTTGAACACCTGATTCAATTTCACCTCTCTCCCTAGAGGGCCTGATAATACTCCTTATGATGCATTCGCTCACTGATTACACTGCATGCACACGCCTGGGCACGGCAGGTGCTCAGTAAATACACGTGAAAGGGCGGGTCTTTTCAGAGAACTCTAGGGCTTTCCAATACTGAAGCTATGGCCTGAGTTGAATACATTCATCTTGAAGGCTGAACTCTCTCACTGAGGAGGAAAGCAAGGTGAGTCAGGTAACCCCAGACCAACAGACTCAGCTTGCTAGCTCCAGGGCCTGCAGGGTTCTCATCCCGAGCCTGACATGAGCAGCTCTTCTCTGGACAGCTAGGACCCCAGTCACTGTCACTGTGAGCCCCTCTGACCGATGAGACTTGTACAAGGAGCCCACACTAAAAGATAATGGGGTTGATCCTTCAAATTTTTCACTTTTCTCCCAATCCTACCAGCTTGCATGCTCATAGGCTTGTGTGTGTGTGGGGGGGTGTATGCGCACCCGTGCGAGCGCACATGGCATGTATGTGCAGGTGTCCATGTATAGTGGGTGTCCTACAGGAGAACCTTTCTCTCTCCACTCACCTGGCCAGATCTAGAGCCAAACTCTCCAGCCACCACTTCCTCCTCTGCATCCAGGTCAGTGGCTGCCAGGACCTTCTGCAGGAGCTGCTGCTGCTCCTCTTTGGTGGAGAATGCCAGCTCTTCTTCCTCCATTCCGGCTAGTTTTGTGATTACCTATGAGAGCAATGGCAGACAAAGCCTGTTGTTCTCACCTCCCGGCATCTGCTCCCAGTCGCCTCTTCCCACCTTCACTGCTCCAAGCAGAGCCTGACTACTGGTTCAAGACAGACTAAGAAACTCCGAATGGCACATCAGAGGAGGAGTCTTTGGGTAATAAACACTCCTTCAGATTGTCCCATCTTGCACCAGGAAGGGAAGGAGAGCAAGGAAAGGCACAAGCAAGGACACTCCAACACATTACCTGGCATGTTAGGCTTCCAGCAAGATTACTTTACTCATCCAAGATGTATTAACCAGGGGCTGGAGATGGCTCAGTAGATAAAAGCTGCTCTTCCAGAGGACCTGATTTCAGCTCCCAGCACTCACACGGTGGCTCACAACCATCTGTAACTCCAGTTCCAGGGGACCCAACACCCCCTCTTCTGGCCTCTATGGGCACTAGGCACACGTGCAGTACACAGACAAACAGGCAAACGAAACACCCACACACATAAAGTAATAACCGACCAGATTGTCTACCAGAAACCAAATGATCTAGTTTCCCTTTTGTCACTGTGACACAATACCCTGGCCAAAGGCAACTTTGGGAGAATGGGTTTGTCTGACTTATACATCCTACAGTCTGTTAATGAGGGGAGTCAAGGCACAGACTCAAGACAGGAACCTAAAGGCAGGCCTGCTTGCGTTACCTCAGACCAAGGAATTCACTGATGGCTGTTTCTGTCCTATGTTGTTATTAAGAGCACACAGACATACAATCAGCAGCTATCGGTGTTTTCTTTCCTCTATCATTTAATATAACAACAACTGAGTAACAGCAGTGGTTAAGTGCTGTAAATCTATATCATCACATTTAAGTTAGGGGACATTGAAACACTCAGCATTCCTAAAAGGACTGCCATCCATTCTAAAAGAAGACATGTTTATGGTTGTATGGACTAGCCCATTATGTTAGGTGGAGTTACTTGTTTGGAACTTAAACATGAAGATCTCTCCAGCTAAGGAAGACACCTCCAAGCTACCTGGAAGGTCATCCCCAAGAAGGAACCTCAGGGGCTTAGACTCTTGATGACTACAGGGCTTTGGCATCTCAGAACTGACAGGCTAGCACAGGTTGTGCCCCAACCTTCATCATAGCTTACCCAAGGGTAAACAAATACATACCTTAAAGCTGTAACCTTGATCTACCAAAAATCTCTGCCGCTTGGTAGAATAAGCCATTTCCTGTGTGTCCTGGGACACCAGTGAGTAGAAAAAGGCATTGTACTCCTCTGCGACCATCCCTATAGGAAAAAGGTGAGAAAAATCAAAGAAGTCCAGACTAGTGACTGAAATGCCAGGATCCCAGCTAGAAGCAAGCGCTGCAGTGGGCAAGGTCTTCACCCAGTGTGTGATCGCCCTGACTGCATGGGATCTCCTCAAAATTAATGTCCTCTCTACTCTGAAGACCACTATCACGTGAGTCAAGACAAAGGGCTGAGGCTGCTGCCCGGCAGTACGGAACTTGCCCTCAATGCTTAAAGAGGGCCTGGGTTTGAGCCCCAGCACTACAAACAAGGAGGACAGCAGATGGTTAAGTGGGTCCTGGCACATGCTGCTAAGCCTGGTGATCTTGTCTGATCCTGGGCTCTGGCTAAAACAACGATCAAAAGGCTGCAGTGACTGGTCAGCAAAGGAAAGCAGACAGGGAAGTTCCTTTTAGGAATGAAGGTTAGTAATGAGAACCTCGAGGCCATGACTGGGTCTGAAGCTGGCAGGGAGGGCATTCAGACAGAACGTAACAATACATGTGACATGAGGCCTTAACGGGAAGATGATGCTTCCCTTAAAGCTGGAGAAGGGCTTCAGTGAGAGCGGGAACCAGAGAGATAGCTGTCATGGACAGGAATAGCAAGGTGGAGGCCAGAGGAGCCTCTTTAGAGAGTAGTGTTCGTCTGTGTGAGTATATGCCGTAGGTGTACCTGAAGACACCAGAAGAGGGGGTTCAGATCCAGTGGAGCTGAGCTACTGGCAAAAAACTGCCATTCAAAGATACCATGGAGAACATGGATCCCTGTGGCCTGAGCCCTGCTTTTTGCCCTTCCCGTCAAGGTCTCCCTAGGCTCTGAGGCAGAGCACACTGTGATTGGACACACCAGCAGCTCACCCCTCTGTTCCTAACCCACATGGTGAGAGGCTGACTGCCCAGCCTGTGGACACAGAGAAAGGCGACAGTACCTTTTTTGGCTCGGAGGACCCGCCCCAGTCTCTGGGCTTCCTGCCGTCTGGAGCCACCATGGGAAGAGATCTGAATGAGGACATTTGCTTCTGGCAGATCAAAGGATGTGTCACCGACCTACAGAAAAAGAGCAGTTACGAGTTTGGAGTTTTTATATAGGGAACAGTAAGAAACAGTCTGTACAAAGCCCATCTTCCTCAATGGTCACTGAGAAGTGCAGCAGCACGGGTGTGAAAGGCACAAAGACCCCACCGAGAGCCAGTTCTGCAGCTTGGGGCCTCAGCCCAAGAGGCACTCAGCTGCAAACATGAGAACTTCCCCTGTGTGCTTACTTTGTCAGCTACGACCACCAGACATGGAAATACTCATGTCTTCTCCACTCTAGTTCTATCTTTATCTGATTCTAAATGCCAGCTTCTTAATCTACAGGGTCTTGTGTCTGAGGCAACTCAACAGGTGAAGGTGCTTGCTTCCAAGCCTAAAGACCTAAGTTCAAGCCCTGGGAACCCATGCAGTAAAGGGAGAGAAAAAATCCCCACAAGTTGTCATCTGGCCTCCACACATGCAACATGGCATACCCCTCCCCTAAATAAATAGAGATAAACAGACAGACAAATAGATGTAGTTAAACAATTCTTAAAGATTTCTGACTGTCTAATCAACTGAACAATCTCACTATACCCTTGCTTCGAAACACACAACACATACTCTTGGCACTGTGCTTGTCTTCACCCCTTGAAACACAAACAAATGCTGCTTAAAACACCTCAATTGCACATACAAACCTTTCTGCTCTTACATAATGGTTTATTTCAGAAAGCAAAGACTTTGTGTTTTCCTACAATCACTCCTAAGCATATGAGCACTGAATTAGTATGCCCTTAGACTGTGTTAGAGTGCTTAATTTTAAAATTGCTGTTTCAGTAGCTAACTCTTGAGTTTCATTATAGAAAACAAAAATCATTCAGTTGGTAGTGGTGGCACACACCTTTAATCCCAGAGGCAGGTGATATCTGAGTTTGAGGCCAGTCTAGTCTACAAAGTGAATTCCAGGACTACTATGGCTACACAGAGCAACCTTGTCTCGAAAAACCTAAAAATAGATTTGGGCTTGGGATTAGGACAAACTTTCCAACAATTTCTGAAATGGTCCCAAGCATATTGATGCTTTTTTTTTTAATTTATTTATTTTTATCTCAATCACAGGTTAGGTACTTTGAATCCTAGGCGTAGCCCCCTCCCTCATTCCCTCCTACCCTCCCACTCCCTCCCTCATCTCCCTCCTCCCCGCCCCCTCCTAGTCCACCAACAGGGGAGGACCTCCTCCCCTTCCATCCAACCCCAGCTCATCCTGTCTCCTCAGGGCTGGCTGCAATGTCCTCCCCTGGGATCTAGCCAGTCTGTCACTCCCCGGCTTGTATGGGGGAGGGTCAAAGAGTCAGCCATCAAGTTCATGACTGAAACGGTCCCTGTTTCCCTCACTAGCGTCTTCAGTCCGACAACGAGCTATCATGGGCCCCATCTGTGCAGGGGTTCCAGGACACATCCACACATGGTCCTTGATTGTAAAAATTGATGCTTTTTTGAACTATGCATTTATATAAAACTACTTCTCAGCATTGACAAGTTATAAAATAAAAATATCCATCAACTCTGAAAAACACTGACAATGTTCTATATCCTACAAGAGGATCCTCGATGTCCAATGATACCAGCTGAGATTTAATACTTCAGTAAAAGCAGCAAGCAAGTCCATAACATTGATATGAGAACTCACTTTCATTTTTAACAAATGTCTCCACCCTCACTGCTGATTCTCAGATCCTTGCTGCTGCAGAGTCAGATCACTATGCGGCTATGAGTTTGTAAACATATTCCCCCTAAATCCAGGTACCTGGATTCTAGTACAGTGACATTCTCACTTCCCCCTAAAGGTTCACAGGTCTCAGGTGGTCACACTCTAAACATGAGCCAGCTAACTGGTATAACGGACACACCTCAACTAAGTGCACCTGAGCTACCCTGCCCTGGCCCGTGCTAGCCCACACCTCCCAGGAATCGGGCACAGCCTGGCTGCAGGCTTGTGTGAAGCCTTCCTCCAGGACTCCCACTTATCTTGTGGGCTGGGACTCTCCTCAGACCTGCTGCCATCTATCTGTAAGTCCATGATGTAGGTAACTCTAATAAACTTCTTCCCAAAGAACATCCACTTCAGTGTCCTGCAGAACCTCAAGCCCCAGGCCTTTCACATATTAAAAATTTCTTTGGTGAAAAGAGACCACAAGTAAAAGAAGGTTAAAAGGACTTGTTTTAAATCACTGGGTTGTAGTCCCTGGTGGCTGTGATGTCATGCCCAAGCTGGACCTACCCAAGGCCATTATGGTACTGGCTACCCACCATCAAGGTGCATCAGAGACTAGATCAGCAGCTTCCCAAATACCTAGCATCTCCAACGCCAAAAAGGAAGCCTCATCCAATACCTGCTTTTGCCAGAGTAGAAAACACATGTTAGAGCTGTCTATAAAAGAAATAAAATTTAAATCCCTACATCCCAGGAAGCGGTGGGACAAACGTGAAAAGCAAAAAGCCCTTAGAGATAACCTGCAAGGCACAAGAACAAGAAGTTATCTCTCACACTACCCGGAGTGGCTACTCCCTAGGCCAGGAAAGTAAGCACACACAGGAAGGCCTTCAACATGTATGAAGCGCCATGTAGGTGCTCAGGTGCACCTCCCAGGGCCTGGGAGAGGGAGGAACTGCTCCACCAGCCTGCCCCACGTACCTTAGAGATAAAGATGGTGTTGATTTTGGGGTTGTGCTTGAAGTTCTGAAGAATCTGCATCCTTTCTCCTTGGGACGTGGGCCCATAGATATAAGGTCTATTGAAACACAGGGAGTTTTAGAAACAACACAGAATCACACATGAGCAATTAGAAACTGCTTTTGCTACAAAGCACTGACTCCTCACCGGGGCCCAGAGGTGAAAAGGCGCGTGCTTGGCATCTCTGCCTACATTTTGTGTCTGTGTTCTTTTCCCAAGGCAGACCCCTGTGACTTTACATAAACGCGTGGTGGCCTGAATGAGAGCGACCCAAAGGGGCAGAAGCTTGAACACTTGGTCCCCAGCTGGTGGAGCTGTGGGGAAGCGTTGGGAAATATGTCCTTGTCAGAGGAGGTCTGTCACTAAGGGCGGGCTCTGAGGTTTCAGGACTCCTACTGTTTCTAGAGTGCTTGCTCTCACTCCGCCACCTCCTCCACTTGAGGGTCAAGAGGTGAGCTCTCAGCTGCTCCCTCTGCGATGCCTTTTGCCCCACCATCATGACCGCTAACTCTCTGAAACCATTAGCCAAAATTAAGCACTTCTTTTTATAAGTCGCCTTGGTCAGCACTAGAACAGAAACTAAGACAACAGGACAGTCATTTAGGAATGCCTGCCTACCTAACCCGTCTCAGCCCTCGTTAAGATTGAGGACATACTTGTCCAGCCTTGATGTGATGGTGTTTGTTTGATCTTATTGTCATGTTTGGTTGCTACCTCCAAGAAGCCTGTTCTTTTCTAATGAGAGACAGAAAGGGAATAAATATGGGGGGAAGGGAGGTGTCAAGGGACTGAAATGAGTAGAGGAAGGTGAAACTGTAATCAAGATTATACTGTATGAGGAAAGAATCTATTTTCAATTAAAAAAAACAAACCCTCAACAACAACAAAGGATGAAGGCACAAAGTGTTACCATCCTATACGCAGTCGCCTTGGATTCAAGCAGAGCAGAGACTTGAAGCAGGACAGACAACCCTCACACACCATGTAAGGACACGAGGACACAGCAGCCCACAACGGGAAGACTAGATACAACCTAGAGCAGGTCAGCTTGTAGGAGCCAGATATGTTAGTGAGACATAACTTATCAGACCACCTTCAGTGATGGAGCACAGCTTGGCTAGACCTGCTTAATTATGCGCACCTCCTGGCCCTTGCCCCAACACATAAAACTCTTAGGTTGATGAACTCAGGGCCACTGGACCCCTTTACATTTTTCTCTTGCCAAAGCACACTGATTAAATAAACCTGCCTCTCTTATCCACCATTCCTTGCCTGTTAGGGCTGCTGGAGTCTGGCCTTTAGCCCTAAATATCCAGTCGGAAAAGCAGACCCGAGGAAGCCCTGTCATGCCAGAACATAAGAAGAGCCACGACACTGCATGCCACAAACCTCCTCCTCTCACCAACCTCCAACTCCTCCAATCCTTCCCCTCCCAGTCTAGGTCTAGGCTCACCACTCTCTTCACACTCCTTTTGTTTCGTTTCTTCAGGTGTTTTTTTGTTTGTTTGTTTGTTTGTTTTGTTTTGTTTTCCTGATTGGTGTGGTTCTGTTTTGTTTCGTTTTAAGGCAGGGCTTTACAGGCGCTACAGTTTGGCCTGATTACAGTGTAGCCAGGCTGGCCTCAAACTCATGATTCTCTTGCCTGTTTTCTGGGTACCAAGATTACCTGGGAGCATCTCAGCACTCTCCCTTAACACTTAGTTCAAGATCATTTCTTCTGTTTTCAGCTTTTGTGGAAAGGCTATCTGATTACCTTGCTGTCCCATACAGATGGGAGCCATTCCCTGTTTTCTGAGAGCAGTGGCTTCTTAGTGATAATAATGTAACTAGGAAAGGCACCAGATGAACTGGATAGTTCATTAAAAACATTTAAAAGGCAGACTGCAGGTTCCTAATTCACACACACCAACTAAAGAAGTTGCCTGGAGTAGCCGCCGTCCAAAGCCTGGGCCACAGCGTCACTGCTGCTTCTCATCCACACAGAACAACCGCTGCAGTGTGTCCTAGAGCCTACAACCAAACTTCTCATTTGTGGGGAGGTTGGGTGGGGCCTGGGACAGATGCACTCAGACAGGTGGCCTTGGGAGAGCCTACGTGCGAGCTCAGCATCATGCAAATCCAAGACCCTGCATAACCCTATTGTTGTCTGTGTAACATGCTAGGAAAAAGGTTGGGAAGCCACACTCATCAGAATATGTTTAGGGGTTCCTTTTGCAATTCCTCTGTCATCTGGAAAATCACTCATATAGTTGTAGGCCCTCATCTTTAAGGCCTCTCTCCTGTAGGAAATGGGACAGAAGGGTACCAACCCTCCCTCCATGAGGAGAACCTGTCATCTGGAGAACACATGAGACACCAAGCACAAGCGCCCTCTGTGGAGAGGGGTGCAGGTCAACATGACCAAAGGCAAAAGAGGTTCAGAGTAGAAAATCACCTTCCTGAGGTCACACATCTGGGAATCCGGTATGTCAGACTGCAAAGCTAATGTTCCCTCTGCCCGGTCTCACTGCCGCACAGCCCATCAGTCTCCTGCAGTGTTCGGCACTGAAGCACTTTCCTTTACTGTAAGTATGGGAAAGCAAGACACTTGGAGACTCCCTGCCACATACCAGAGCTTCGATCACAAGCTAAGAATGAAGCAAGGCCCAGAGTCCACAGTGTTACTTCAAAAGCAAGAAAATAAACTATGTCAGGAAGAAGGGGAACGGAGCAATAAGAAAGGGGAACTGGAGAGTGAAGTCAGGTTCCAGAGGGGAATGCAGAGTTCAAAGATGACGAACTTTCTTGCCTTCAACCTGCCAGGTAACACGCCCCAACAGAAAGCAATTTTGAGACTAGGCAGCAGAGGCTCCCACACAAGAAACTGGAGATTTATAAGATGCTGACTCCAGAAAGCTCCATGCTCACAGCAGGGCCATCTCTATCCCTGCTTAGCCAGAGTAAAATGAGAGAATGATGTGCACAAGTCCAACAGGAAAAGAAAAAAGAAATGAGCAGTTCCATGGTGCTACTGAGAAGAAATTAATGCTTATGAATTCGGGGAAGAATTACTATGTAGAAAACCAATTTTCCTGGAAAAACAAAATACATTCATAAAAGCAAATGTAATCATAGTATACTATGAAACTCTGTCTGGGCAATAATGACACATTCACAACCATGTAACACTAAACTATTATTTTAACCTGCAGCTCAGAGTGTTATCATGCTAGGAGGGAGAAGGGGAGAGGGCTATGTATAGGAAAGCTAAACTTCAACTCCCACAGTAGGAAGTTAATAGGGCAATTTCTACAATGACAACCCAAAAACTGTCACAAAAGCTACCAGTTAAAAAGCAAAAAAGTAAACACAAAGAGTTGAAAATGGCTCCTTCTAGGGAACCAGGTAGACAAACAGGTGAAAGAAACTGCATGCATGAAACATGACCCAAAACAAACCTCTATTTCCTTGAGTTGATTCTATCAGTTGGTCACAGTGATGAGAAAAGCAGGAACACCTGGGTTTCTGGCCCCTCCAACTCGCCCCACTGTCCCCTGAACCACACAGCCTGGCCTCAACCCCAGATCCAGTTCTGACTTAGCCTGAAACACTGAGTCACTGGCCTTTGGAGTCCAGTTCAGGGTGTCTAGGCTCCTGTTTTCTACATCTTCTAGCCTCTGACCTGACTATATGCTTCTCTGTCTCACCAGTTACTGGGACAAGGGCAGAGAACAGCCACCTCTAAATCCAGGGAATTCTGGAGAGTTCACAGAGACAGCCGCCTCCCTGTCAGAACCGTGTAACACTGACTATTAACCGGCGCTCAACACTTAACAGGCATTCTCGATGGGAAGGGGATTTGGATGCAACTCTAAATTTTCAACTCTTACTTGTTCAGTCGAATGGCATATTCCTTCAAGGCAAATACGTTGTCAGCAAAGACAATAATCTTGTCATTCCTCCTTTCGTGAAACTTAATCAGAAACTGGCAGGCTCTGAATTTGTTGGGATTCATGGTATACAAAAGGATTCGTTTCTTTGTTTTTATTGCCACATACTCTCGGTAGAACTCAGGAGACATCGGGCACCAAACCTGAGATGCAGTAAAAATAAGGAATAGAGGATAATTGTGCAAAACAAACCATCACACCATTAAGGACTTTTGATGCTCTTACATTTAGTAGAACTAGCTTAGAAGAAAAAAAAAAATCCCAAGTACCTGTGGAATAGCATAACAAGCAGGCCTAGTGACCTGAGGTTGATCCTGGGACTCCACAAGGCAGTAAGAGAGAAAAATCCCTGAGAGTTGTCCTCACCCTTCATAGGCACACTGAAGCATGCACGCATGCTCACATGCCACAATAAATACATGTTTGTTTGGTTTTTTTATAAGTAAAAGATGTTGGTATAATGTTCTTATAGAATGTATATAATTTACCCTTGTTCATTCAAATGCTGATTTCTCTACTCCACTATTTGGTTTCAATCCAGACATTGCATTGAAGCATCACCTGTCTTAAGTTTGTGTAAACATGCATGCCACCATTTGTTCTCTGTATTTTCAATAAAACAACCAGCCAATGCTGTGCAATGGAGAGAATAGGGTGGGACATACTGGTCCAGAGGGGATGAGAAGGAAGTGAGTGGGAGGGGTCAGAGAGGAGAGTTCTACAATGAGGAGAGATGATCGAGGCCTACAATATGACTAAAGGCAAGTATAAGGTGGGAAATCTGAACAGGGGGAAACTGCGGGCTTGGAGGTTTAGGATGGAGTAAGCATTACCCAGCACTGTGCTCTAGGTTAACCAAATACATCCTAGTCTCTGTGGTGATTTGGGTATACAGCTGGTTTAGGAATATATACTGTTTCACTAAAAGATAAATCAATAATAAATATTAACAACCCACAACAAAAAGACAAAACCAGTGGAAAGTAAATTTTATCTTAGTATAATAGTAAGTAGTCATCCCTTCCATGACTTCCGTTTCATACAGTCAAATGTGATCTGAAAATACTAAATGGAAAAATCCACCAAATAAACAACTCATAAAGGCTGTACACTACTCTGAGTAAGCAAAGACATCCTACGCATAGCCGTTCTACTGTGCCTAAGCTGTCAATCATCTCTTGCTCCAGCTTATTTGCACTGCACATAATTCCTGCTCATTGACCACCATCTTAGGTACTGTACAGACCGGCCCAGGACTGCAGTGCTTGTGCTTAAGTAATACTTACTTAGTAATGCCACTTATCAGCCTTAAAGCACAAGCAGACTGAGGCTGGCAACTAACTCATACCAAAGAGATGTCACAAAGCTCTTCCTCTACTTGAAAAAAGAAAAAGCCTTGACAGATTAAAAGATAAAACTCATGCTGAGGTTGCTAAGAGGCATGGCAAGCACAACTCTTACACCAAGAAACTGTGAAGAAAAGAAAACTCCAGCTGGTTTTTGTCAAGGCTCCCAGAACAAAAGTTATGACCACAGTGTACAACCAGTGCTGAGCCAGTCAGTCAGAGACTCAGACTGTCCAGTACCTGACATCCACTGCGGGTCTTAGAAGAAACAGACCATGGACTGAGAGAAAAGCTACTGTACAACCACTAGTCAAATTTAATGCCCAGGGTATTAATCTCAGGACTGCAGAGGCAGAAGTAGAGGAACCTCTGTAAACTAAGACCAGCCTGGAACCTATATAGCATGCCTCAGGCCAGCCAAGGCTACACAGTAAGACCATGTCTCAAAAACAAACAAACTGAAAGACAGTAATCAACACGACCACTTCCAATAATAACTTTTAATATTATTGGCCTCTGCCTGGAAGAAGAAACAGAATCATCCTTTTGCTGTCTATAAAAAAATGAGTTTTAGAGATAAGCACCACCTCTAAGTGAAAGGACAAAAGAACTCCAATCAAATGGAAACAGGAAGCAGATGTTGACATCAGAATACAACAGACTTCAAACAGAAACTAATCAGAAGAGATAAAGGGCACTTCATTCTAATCAAAGGAACAAGGGTAGCAGACATTACTACCCTAAATATTTATGCACCAAGCCCTGGATCACAGAATTTCAGAAAGTCTACTATTAGATCAACCCAGTACCCCACTTTCTCCAACAGACGTTACCTGAACAATAACAGCAACAAAAAAGAGAAATATCAGAATTAAATGACATCACACAACAAGTGGACCTAACATATCTACAGGATATTTCACCCAAACACCAAAGACTATACCTTCTATTCAACAGTCCATGAGAGCCTCTAAAGTAAACCACACTTATGAAACAAAAGAAACTTTAACAAATTAAAAGACACAGAAGTAATTCTGTGTACCCTACCTGACTACAACAATAAAACTTAAAAGTGACAGAAAACAAACACAAACACATGGAAATAACACAACTCATTACTGAATCAAGAATGAGCTAATGAATCAAAGGGTTGGAGAGAGAAGAAGGAAAAAAATGATGTGATTAATTGCTATTAATTGCTCTTCCAGAGGACCTGAATTTGATTCCCAGCACCCACACGGCAGCTCAGAAATGTCTAACTTCAGTCACAGGGAATCCAAAGCCCTCCTTTGGCCTCCAAGAGCATTGCATGCATGTGATACACAGACATACATTCAGGTAAACACTCATATAAAGAAAATTATTTAAAAACAAAAAATAGCCTCTGAAAGACTCTACCCAGCAGTGTATCAAAGCAGATGCTGAGGCTCATGACCAAACTTTGGGCAGAGTACAGGGAATCGTATGAAAGAAGGGGGAGATAGAAAGACCTGGAGGGGACAGGAGCTCCACAAGGAGAGCAACAGAACCAAATGGGCCCAGGGGTCTTTTCTGAGACTGATACTCCAAACAAGGAACATTCATGGAGATAACCTAGAACCCCTGCTCAGATATAGCCCAAGGCAGCTCAGTCTCCAAGTGGGTTCCCTAGTAAGGGGAACAGGGGCTGTCTCTGACATGAACTCAGTGGCTGGTTCTTTGATCACCTCCCCCTCATGGGGGATCAGCTTTGCCAGGCCACAGAGGAAGACAATGCAGCCAGTCCTGATGAGACTTGATAGGCTAGGGTCAGATGGAAGGGGAGGAGGACCTACCCCATCAATGGACTAGGGGAGGGGCATGGGAGGAGAGGAGGGATGAGGGAGGGATGAGGGAGGGGGCTACAGCTGGGATACAAAGTGAATAAACTGTAATTAATATAAAAAAGAAAAATTAAAAATTAAATAAAAAACAAAAACAAAAACAAAAACAAATTAATACTTACTACTGAACTGGAATGTATTTAACAAAGATTTTTAAATGCAGTCCTAGCCGGGTAATTATTTGTATGGACCTGCTAGTGTCCTGCACAGTAGATCATACCAACACACATAAAGCAGAACTGTCATAGAAGCTCCTCACTTCCTGGAGGGCCAGCACCCATCAGACTCTCTGGAAGCAAAGCCCTCTGCTCCTATGTTACCACTAAGCATCTGTATTACCACATGCATCAGGATGTTAGGGGCTTGTTCCTCCCTGCTCCCTCAACCCCAATTCTCACTCACAAATTATAAATGTATCTGTTAATTTGTTTATGTGTGTGCAGGAGATGAACCCAGAGTCTCTCCTGCACATGCTAAGCAAGCGCCTTGTTACTGAACAAGTAACAAAGCCCTGATAAGAACAATTTAGTAAGTCAAAATGTCTAATATTAAAAGGCTTTTCTATTGCTAGGTAGTGTTTAGTTATGCACCAAGTTGGGGAACATTGTATGAAAGAATACTACCCAGTAATTCAAAGGAATGAACTACCGCTACATGCGTGATCAAGAAAATTCAGCAGGGTTGGCAGGATGGCTCAGTGGGTAAGGTGACTGACAAATATAATACAAGGACCACACCAGTGACTGCTGTACTGGGCAGGAGAGGAAAGGAGAGAACTGATGTCAGGCAATGAACAGCAACACCGCACTGCAGATGGGTGGTAGCAGACACACTAAATGGGAGGGTTATTTTCAACACAGCAAGCACGTTACTAAGTTTCTCACACTCATCTTTTTTTGTTTTGTTGTTTTTTTTTAATTTCTAAATTTTCCTTTATTTCTCTTAAAACCATAGAAGAGATTATCAGCCAAGTTCCAAGAAGTCTGTTTTATTGTCTCTCCCTTCCTGTCTTCTTTGTTTACTTAAAATTTGTGTATAGCATGAAAGTGTGATTATTCAACAATTTACCTGATCATAAGTGCTGTTCCTGTTCTGTGTTCTTTTTTTTTTAATTAATTTATTTATTTTTGTATCAATCACAGGTTAGGTACTTTGC
>JAQQSO010000081.1:0-29153 GCA_028658305.1 Pachyuromys duprasi | reverse complement strand
TGTTTGTATGAGCAGACTCAGGGGTCAGGTGGCCCAGTGAACAATCCGACTTGCCCAAAATAATATTTCTGGGCATTTTGAATAAAGTACCTTCATTTTGTGTGTGTGTGAATTTACCTTAATGCAGACGTTGGAGACATTAAAAGTTAGATTACAGGGGTCTCTCTTTTTCATTTCTTTTGAAATTTTAATTTAATTACAACATCCCACACATACACTTTTTCTTCTCTCCAAATCCTCCCTTATACCCCTCTCTACTTTGCTTCCAATCCGTGGCTTTTTTTTACTAACTGTTATTGCATGAATGTATGTATACAAATATGTATATGATGTATATATAAAGTCTGACTATGTCACTCAGACAGGCATTGAACTCATAACACTCCTCACACTAATGAGAGTTTCAGGCCCCTGACATTGTGCCTGATTAGTTCTCTCTCTCTCTTTTTTTTTCCCCTACCCTGTGCTGGTGATAAAATTTTCTTTTTTGAAAGAGCACAAATAGAGATGTATAGGAGGGAGAAGGTAAAAGGGAAAATGATGTAATCATATTTGAATCTTAAAGATAAAAGAAATAATAATTTTTAAAATTCAAGACCTTATATATGCTGTTAGCCTTCTACTGCTGAGCTATATCCACAGCCCACCGGTCAACTTGGGCCACTCTAACATGCACGCAGTGACACCTTGTGGCTTTGATTTACATTTATCAAAAGACAAATGAAGCTGACCACCATTTAAAATTAGGATACATTCATTGTACAAAATAATGGCCTTTTTTCACACATGTGCATACCTTGATCAGACTAAACCCCAACATTCTCTGATTTCCTGCCCCCTCCCCATTCTGGTCCTTTTCCTTGTCACAAACAGTCCCCTTTGTGTCATATATATATGACATATATATTAGTATATATTAATATATGACTTTTATGTCACATATATATACACACACACACACACACACACACATATATATATGTCTGGAATCTTCAGACTGAGAGAAACACAATACTTGTCTTTCGGGATCTAGCTTATTTCACTCCAGTTCCAACTCTGCAAATGACAACTCTCATCCTTCTTTATCTCTGAGTAGTTTGAGCCACATTTCCTTTATCCATTCATCTGCTGATGGGCATTTAGGAAGGTTCTAGAACTTGAGTCTTATGAATAGACACTAACCATTGGTATGCAGACACCTCTGTGGTCTTTTCATAGTCCTGGTATCTTCCCAACAGAGTGACATAGCTGTACTGTTTGTTTGGATTTTAGGATCTTCCAAATGACTTCTACAGGGCCTCACTACTTTGCATTCTGTCCAATGATATAAAAGGGGGCTCCTTTTCTGTCACATCGTCACATCTTTACTACCATTTGTTAGAACTCTTGATGATAGCAGTAGAATTTCATGGGCGTTTTAACTTGCATTTCCCTGATGGCTGAGCATGTTGAACAGGTCTACGTATATTTATCGGTCATTTGGGGCTCTTTTGAGAATTGTCTACTCAATTCACTTAACCACTTATTGATTGTATTATTTGGGAGTTTTGGTGTTTGATTTTTAAGTATTTTAAAGTATATTCTGTGCATTAATATTCTGTCAGACATATAACTGACAGACTTTCATTTTGTATGCTGTTTCTTTATTATTATTTCCTTAGTTGTTTTAATTTCATATAATTCCAATTGTCTATTCTTGGACTCTTTGGAGTGATTACTTTTCTGATTGCCTAATTAACATATTCACATATTCTTTGTTTTTTAAAAAATCTTTTGCCTGTTTGTAATATATATCAATGTAATATATCAATGTATTGATATATATGAATATGTACAATATCAGCTCAAAAATGACTTTTATGCTAGCTAGTACCAAAGCAAAATTCAGAGATAGATTACTACCTCCAAATATCCCTTATTTCCACACCTGTTAAAGTATTTTGCAAGTATAAAATGTAGAGATTATTACCCCATTTGTGGGGAACCCTGAAAGTATCATGACTGGCAAGGAAACAATCTGAGTGAGGTTAAGAATGAAATTCTGGTCAGCACAACTTTAGCAGGTGCTGGTTCAAAAACTTTTGGAGTCTAACTAAGCAGTTCGTTTTTCCTGTACAATAAAATCCTGTAAAACTTTGTGGAGGGGGGTTCCTGCATGACAATTATCACAGCAAAGCCTGGCATGACTTCACTGAAACTCTTTTGCAAAGTTCATCTCTATAGCAAGGCACCTGTGACCTTTAGGATTAGAATTAGTTCTTTTGGAGGGGGAGGGATTCAAGACAGTTTCTCTGTGAAGCCTTGGCTCTCCTAGACTCACTCTGTAGACCAAGCTGGCCTCAAACTCAGAGATCTGCCTGCCTCTTCCTCCCAAGCGCTAGGATTAAAGGCATGTGCTACCACCACCCAGCTAAGAATGAGTTTTGTTGACTGATAAACACTGCTCAGGAATCTAGGCCAAGGGAGGAAGAACTTGTAATAAGAATAAATATGGGTTCTATTGATTGAGAATGCAAAGTACATGGAACCTCTTTCATAAGCATGGGTTCTATTCACTGAGAGAAAAGGCTCATGATAAGGGCCTAAACAATAAGCAGGATTTGTGGGGATTCAGTTAAAGGCTGACTCCATAGAATAGCAAAAGATGGGATATTAACACTTCTAGGCACAGCCTTCTGAGTGGAAAACAGGCAGTCACACCCTTTCCATTGAAGAGGCAAAGCCAGGGTATTTAGCAATTCTGCCGTCTGCTTTCTGTAAGGTGTGCCTTCTAAATCCATTTAATGAGTAGAGCATAAAGTTCCATTCTTTTTGGAACATAAGAATTCCCCATGTCTATACAGCCTCAGGAGCCTTGCAGAATTCAAATTATCTTGGACCAAGGAGTTGTAGAGATCAATTGTTGCTATGCACAGATTCTTTTTTTTTTTTTTCACGAAAGTGAAAAAGCCTAAAGGCAATTGGAAATCAAAAGGGTTAGAAAGTCGAACAGTGTGAGTAGCTCTGGGATCAACAACACAAGGGCCTTTTTGTCTACATTCCCTGACTTGTCGACACAGCCCACGGGACTGTGGCACACTTTATTCCCCAGGTGGCTGCACTGAATGGAAGCAGCAACAGTTACATGCCTTTATTATATCCCAACAAAAGCAACAGAAGGTAAGGCTAGGACTCCTTGAAAACTTTTATCTCAAAAGTGTTCACAGAGGCCTGAAAGTGAACAGATAGAGGCAGAGCTGCTAGGAAGCAAGCAAGCGTGTCTTTGGCCAGTGAGGAAGGCAGGATTTTTCAGAGATAACTGCAGGGATACTTTCACTCTACAGTGGTTTACTCAAATGTGACTTTCATTTCATTTCACCAAATAGGTTCTATGGCCCCTTGACTTGAATTTGGTTATACACTTGAGATTGCGTTGACCAAAATGAAACTGCTATAGAAGTGAAATCATATGAATTGTCAGAATCAGAATAAAATATGTCTTGTCCAATGCTGTCTTGCCACCAACATTCTCAGAAACATTCTATCAGTGTTTAGGAACTCTGAGCACGATATAGAAATTATTAAAATATTTTCCCACAGGTAGCCTATTATTACAAAGGGAAAACTGAAGAGCTTGCAGTGAAACACTGATGAGCACCAACAATACAATAGTGGGGAACAATAGCAGCCGCAGCTGTGTGTCTCCTGATGTGTGATGCCCTGTATGGATCCATCCCCAAATGCTGTCTTGCAATTTAAAAAAACAAAAAACACCGGAACAACACAGATAGAAAGACATTCTATAAAGGCAAAATAAACCAACAAAGATCGTATCCTTTAGGAAAATATACTTTTTTTTTTTAATTTTTAGACTTATTGTTTACACACTATACTGCCTGCACACGTGCCTGCAGGCCAGAAGAGGGCACAAGATCTCACTATAGATGGTTGTGAGCCACCATATGGTTGAGAACAGCCAGTGTTCTTAACCTCTGAACCATCTCTCCAGCCCAGATCATATGCTTTAAAGGCAAGGTCACGAGAGACAAAGAAAGGCTGAGCAATGAGTCTTGATTAAAGGAGAATAAGCAGGTATAAAAACTTAGCATAATAACATTCTACAATTAGATCCAGAACCAGCAGAGAAACAAGACATAAAATCCCTTTTGGAGTTGGCCATCATGGTTGCACAAGTACAGTTCCAGCACTAAAGAAGCTGAGACAGGAGGAGTTTAGTTTTTGTGTCAGCCTAAGCTACAAAGCCAAGTTCCCTTTAAAACAAAACAAAACAAACAAATAAACAAAAAACTGTAAACCAAAAATAAATAATCAAAACTCCTCACTGCTGGGATACTTGTCCAAAATGTTGACTTAAGCTGGGCATGGTAGTGAATGCCTTTAATCTGAGCACTAAGGAGGCAGAGGGAGGTGAATCTTTGTAAGCTGGAGGCCAGCCTGGTCTGCAGAGTGAGTTCTAGGACAGCCAGAGATATACCATGGGACCTTCTCAAAAAAAAGCAATCAAACAAACAAAAATGGGAAAAAACTGAAAAATATGAAATATAAGAGTACTTGTTTCCAGAGTTGATCAAGTGATACTAATCAAACATCCTTTACTTTACATGCCTTTGTGCAGTTGTGCCAAATCATGCTAATTCTAAGAGAAGACAAAACACAAATGTGTAACTTCTCACAAATGAAGGAAGTACTACTTCAACACAAAGTTCCGTAATAATAAGGTGACAAGATGGCTCGGCAGATAAAGGCACTTGCTGCTAACTCAGATGAAGTGAGCTCAATTCCCAGGACCCACATGGTAGAAGGAAAGAACTGGCTCTAGCATCCTCTGACTCCATGATTATTCTGTGGCATTCACATGTTCCTGTATATAAACACACATACACACACAAATAAAAAGATTTATAACAGAATTATTTTAAGTTTCACAGTAATTTTACATGCAATTACTTAAAAAGTGATGAGTAAGCTAAACTTTAGTTTTACAACCATATTCGTATTGTAACTTTGAGAAACTTTAAAAAAGAATATTATGGGATAATATGCAAATTTAAGAATAATTATGCTTTAGCTATTTGCAGCATTCTTGAGAAACTAGACATTTAGTCAGGATGGATATGAGATAGAGAAATGCCATCATAAAATAAGATGTTAACATTGCTGACATTGCCCTTTGTTATCTGCTATAACTTCCTGGTAAGACTCGAGTGCTGAAGAGACCATATACTTTTGTTGTAGGACACAGAAAAATCAATCTCAGGTGGACTGGGAAACTTCTTCCCTGCTGGCTAGTTTTCATAGTTGTGGAAGGTGCTATGCAGGCTGATGGGGAAGAAAGACACCAATGGTTTCAACCAGCTGAAATCTGCATGCTGGAATTTGGACACTCTAAACTGTGTCCACTAGTGAAAGAGTGGCCTGGCTGTTAAGGACAGGTACTTTATGATTGGATTTGAGCCTGCTCCACAGGAGAGAGTTTAGTGTTTGGTGCTCTAATTCTGGTTGTAAATTAGTACTGTAAAGACTTTGGTAGGGAATTCGTAGGCCCCACGGAAGAGCCTGCTATTGGTATCTTGCCAAATGGTCTTGTCAAATTGCCTTTTAAATATTTATATCTGTAGACTGAGGTTTCTCTCGACCTAGATCAGAGGTTGAGTTGCAGTGGGCAGAGGGCATATCTAGTTATACTCAGCCAGAGCTACACAGTGAGACTCTGTTTCAACAAAATAAATAATAAAATAAAATAAAATAAAAGGGCTGAATGAACGGCTCAGCAGTTAAGAGAGTGAAGAGCACTTGCTGTTTTTCCAGAGTACTTGAGTTTGGTCCTCAGCACCACATTAGGCAGGTTGCAAGGATCTGGTGCCATCTTCTGGACTCTACAGGAACCAACACACACAGACACACTAAAAGAAACAAAACCAAAGACAACTACATAGACTTAGGGGCTGAAGGGAGGTTCTTAAGGGATTTACGAGCATCCATGTCAACTCTGACTACTTACCTTTGAAACTTACAGCTGAAACTGGCCCGTCATAGAAGCTAAATTTGGGCATCTTCCTTTTTTATCCTGTGGCATTTGGTCACTTGGTGATCTTTGAGTATTCACCCATCAAGAGGATGATATCCACATAAGGCTTTGTGGTAGGCTGGCCTAAATTACTTGACTTAACAGATGGATTACAAAAGTGGCTTTGAGGCTAGAAGTTGGTCTTAGCAAAGCCTGATCAGTCAGCTGACACAGCACTGAGAATTGATAATATGATCAATGGGAGCCTGGATTCTAGAACTTTGGTACCAATATGTCAGGTGTGCAATGACAAGCCAAATGGGGTTGTGGTCACTAGAGGCAGTTGCTGAAACATATTGAGCTACCCGGCCCTCAGTAAAGTCAGTCACTTGCAAAGAAGGGTCTAGTATGTGGTGGGGATCCAGCAGCAACCTTGAAGAATATTAATAAAATAGAATAGCTAAATTTTGATAAATCCTCATTATAAAAGTAGAGAGTAGGTTCCCACTGGGAATAGCAAAAACCTTTATTATCTGCTGCTAGTTGTTTTAAAATACTTGGAAATAAAGAACAAAGGGACACTCAGCAACAGGTATAAAATACATGACCTAATCATTGCCTACATTATTTTCTATGGTGTCTTGACAATGGAAAGAAAGCTTTAGTACACAGAGCTGTGGCACACTGGATGTCAGTACTTGTCTACTTATACATCATAACCAAAATTCCAGACATAAAATGTTTTTCTTAAAAAGTCCCTTATAACCTTTGGGGAAAAAATACCCTATTCTTAACTCTAAATGTCGACACCCAACGATCTGATTTCTTTAGGTGTAAGTTTTATATTTTCCTGAGTGTCACATGAAATATATCATATACTGAGTGTTTTTAAAAGACAAGGTCTGACTATGTAGTCCTGGCTGACCTGGAACTTGCTGTGTAGACTAGGTTAGCCCAGAATGCACAGATATTTGCTATCTTTTATCCCTGACTTCCCATGCTGGGATTAAAGGTATATGCCATCACACTTGGCTTTGTCTTGCTTTCAGCATTGAAATGGAGGATGAAATGGAAAGATGGAGATGGAAAAGATTTAAAAAGTAAATAAATAAAATAAAACAGGTTTGGATAAGAATTCATAGAAACATTGTCTTATAGTCAGCCTTTTATGTTACTATAAACAATTTGAGACTTTGCAAAATGGTTTTGCATTTGTCCATAGTTCATTTTTGTTGATGAACAGGTCTACAACATTATATAAATTTCATTTATTTATATTGTAGCTAATGTCTAAGTATATCATGGCCTAAACAAGTTGTTATCTGAAACTGACCATCCCACAGTAACACCCAAAATGATGTTTGGTTACATACATATTTGGACATGATGGGCCAGCCAAAAATAATATATAACCATTGAAATAGCCCACAGTGGATCTGATGCCAATCAGTGATTTTTAAAAATGTTATCCAGAAATGGTTGGTTTTATGATAGCTGGATATTTTTATATCATAGTTGTTTTATGACAAATATATAAGCTTTTCAGTACATTAAGAAAGAGAAAATTGTCAGAGCTACTCATGTAAGCCATCTGAATAAAAACGTTGACCCTCCTATGCCTGGGAAGTTTGCCAGTGGTGTGTTCTAATGTGACCCAGAATCCTCATCTGCAACTAAAAAGGTCATACACTTTCTCCAGGTGACTTATTTAAGAGCTTATCACTGGCTGCTCCTGCCATGACTAACACTGAAGTAAATAAAACAGCAAAGGAACTAGCGTGGAGATGGTGGTGTCAGCTGAGTTCACAGTCTGGCAATGGATGGTACTAACACTGCTAGTTTACAGTGCCCAGTGTAAAGCAACTGCATAACCAGACCCGTCACATAAAGATATTCCACTGAGATTCTCTATCAGCTGTGTCCTGTCAACTTGACTGGATTTGGCTTTCCCTGGGAGACATACTTCTGATTGTATCTACCAGGGCATTTCTATAGAGTATTATCTGAGGAGGAGAGATTCTCAGTGTGGGTGATATAATTTCATGTGCCAAGAATATAGACTAAAATTTTTTAATTAGCTATTTTTTATTAATTACAGTTTATTCACTTTGTATCCCAACTGTAGCTTTCCCTCGTCTCCTCCCAAACCCACCCCCTCTCCCTCTTCTCCACCCCTGCCCCTCTCCCTGCCCACTGATAGGGGAGGTCCTCCTCCCCTTCCATCTGATCCTATCTATCAGGTCTCATCAGGAATGGCTGCATTGTCTTCCTCTGTGGCCTGGTAAGGCTGCACCCTTCTTAGGTGATCAAAGAGCAGGTCACTGAGTTCATGTCAGAGACAGTCCCTGTTCCCATTACCATGGATCCCACTTGGAGACTTAAGTGCCATGGGCTACCCTGTGCAGGGGTTCTAGGTTATCTACATGCATGGTCCTTGGTTGGAGTATCAGTCTCAAAAAAGATCCCTGTGGCCAGATTTATTTTTCTCTCCTTATGGAATTTCTGTCCCCTCCAGGTCTTCCTATCTCCTCCTATTTTCATAAGATTCCCTGTACTCTACCCAATGCTTGGCTATGAGACTCAGCATCTGCTTTGATACCCTGCAGGGCAGGGTCTTTCAGAGGCCCTCTGTGGTAGGCTCCTGTCCTGTTCCCTGTTTTCTCCCTCTCTGATGTCCATATCATTTGCCTTTCTGAATGAAGATTGAGCATCTTACCCAGGGTGTACAGATTTTAGGAGCATCTTTAGGAGTACAGATTTTAGTATGATTATCCTATATTATATGTCTAATATCCACTTATAAGTAACTATATACCATGTGTATCTTTCTGCTTCTGGGATACCTCATTCAGGATGACCTTTTCTAGTTCCCACCATTTGCATGCAAATTTCATGATTTCCTTGTTTTTAATTGCTAAGTAGTATTCCATTGTATAAATGTACCACAATTTCTGTATCCATTCCTCAACTGAGGGACATCTGGGTTGTTTCTAGCTTCTGACTATTACAAATAAAGCTGCTATGAACATGATTGAGCAAATGCCCTTGTTGTATACTTGAGCATCTTTTAGATATATGCCTAGGAGTGGTATAGCTGGATCTTAAAAAAAGGGAAAAGAGAAAGCCAGATAAGCAATAAGCACCATCAATCACCTTTCTCTGCTTTATGACTACAGATACGACATGGCCAGCTACCTTACTCTCTGGCTGCCATTTTTTCTCACCATGATTAAATGTATCCCCACAAACTGTGATCCAAAACAAGCTCTTCTCCTTTAAATAGCTTCTGTCAGGTATTTCATCACAACCCTCAGAGATGTAACTAACATAGGACATTGGGAGCAAAAAGTAGCAGTGCTGCTCTAAGAATCCTGATAATGAGGGTCTCATCTCTTCTGAGCTGGTTTACAAGTGGAATGTTGAAGAGTTTGGACTCTGAGCTGCAGAAGACCCAGAATGCTGTAAGCGGTACTTAACAGCCACTCTGGTGGGAATTTGAAAACCAAAACAAATGTATACAGTGAAGTCTGAATATATGAGGTATCAGAAAGGAACAAAGACTCTACTGGATATGCAGATATGAGGCCATTCATGTTATAGTCATGTTAAGAATCTATCTGTGTTTTGTTTGTATCCTGAAAATTTGAGGGAGGTTAAACTTAAAAGTAATAGAGCAAACTGTTTGGCAAAAGAAATTTCTAGACAGCATAACATCCAGGATTTGTCATGAATGGATTCACCTAAATATAAAATGGTAGGAGCCAAAAAAGAAGATAGCCATAGGAATGGCTCTTTGGGCATGAGGACTTGTTGGATAAACATGAGGATCTGAGTTCAGATTTCCAGAGCCTATTAAAAACAAAACAAAAAAACCTTGTGTGGTTAGAACAATCTAGAATTTTCCACTCTGTTGGCAATTTTACTGTGTGGAAGGCAGACTCAAGGATTTACCACCATATCTCAGGGATCACGGAGTAGTAAAAAATTTGGTTTCTTTAAAAACTTGGTTGTGTTATGAGAATGTGTTTTTGTTTTGGTCCCAAGTATAGAATATGCAAATTCTTTATCTACCGCTGAAGATAGACACATGAGAGGTGCATGATATCTTCCAGCTGAAAACTGCCTCATGAGAGGGGAATGTTTTTTTGCCAGCTGGAAACATCCTTGTTTGGACTCTGAGAACATATAAATAAGAGTCCAGAGACAGAGAGAGGTTACTTTGCATCGATTCGCTGTCTGTGCATTGTTTGGCAACCTTTGGCTTTGCTTCCCTTTGAGATGCTCTTAGAGAGAAAAGCTCCAGAGAACGTCCAGAGGTTGCTGCTACTATTTGCTATTTGCTGATTGACTGGACTTCTGTAATGTGAAAGATTGAGATTGGTATTGCCCTAAAGAACACAATGACCTGAACCAGCAGAAAGTAGCTAGAGAGATCTGCATCCCTTGTTCCTACTAACCTCCTAGCTCTCCCAACTAGGGATGGGTGGCAGGGTTTTTGAAGGGAAGTAGAGGCATCAGGAAACAAATCAGAAGCCTGCCACAGAGGGCATCGGAAGGACTCTGCCCTGCATACTATCAAAGCAGATGCTGAGACTTATGGCCAACACTTGGGCTGAGTGCAGGGAATCTTATGAAAGAAGTGGGAAATAGTAAGATCTGGAGAGGATAGGAACTTCACAAGGAGAGCAACAGAACCAAATAATCTGAGCACAGGGGTCTTTCCTGAGACTGATGGTCTAACCAAGCACCATGAATGGAGATGGCCTAGGACTCCCACACAGATGTGGCCCATGGCAGTTCAGTGTCCAAGTGGGTTCCATAGCAGTGGGAACAGGAACTGCCTCTGACATGAACTGATTGGCCTGCTCTTTGATCATCTCACCCTGATGGGGGAACAGCCCTACCAGGCCACAGAGGAAAACAATGCAGCCACTCCTGATGAGAGCCGATAGACTAGGATCAGAAGGAGGGAAAAGAGGAACTCTCCTATCAGTGGACTTGGGAAGGGACACGGGTGCTGGAGGAGGAGGAAGGAACGGGTTGGGACAGGAGGAGGGAGGGAACTACAGGGGTATATAAGATGAATAAAGTGTAATTAATAAAGGATTTAATAAAAAATAAATTCTAAATAAAGTAAGTTTTTGAAAAATAGAAGCCTACATCACAGAATAAAGAAAAAATTTTACCTGGATAGCAATCCTTTAGTTTTACATTGTCATGAGCTATAAAACATTTGAAGGTTTTTTGTTTGGTTTGGTTTTTTAGCTTTCTTGCAAGCTAATGAGCTAACCTCCTATAGATTCATGGTTGATGGCAGAAGTCGTGATATTTTTCGTGGGAGAGTCAGCATTTACTGCTCACAGCACAGCAAGCCTCACGAGCATCAGCATATTTGTGTTGGTTTCCTCGTCCCTGGTCCCATGGAAAATATGTAATAAGCTGAGATGGTATCTACAGGTATAATGAGCTTCACTGCAAAAGAGAAACTCAGCGCCAAGGACCAAAACTTCCAGAAAAAGCAGCAAAAACTAGTCTCTTTCCTCTCATATTGAAAGGTCACATGATAAGCATGGTGTGGTCCCTTGACCTGCTTAGTTACACATGTCTACCTACAAATGTTCATCAGTCTCAAGGCACAGATAAGACCTGCAATCTGCTGTACAAGGCAAAACTATGCAAGACTTAAGACTGATATTGATCTGCTCCTTATAATAATCCGCTCCTAACTTTTTTTTGTAGAACACGAATTTTCAGGTGAATATGTGACTATTGATAAATTTGACTGGCACAAATTAATCTACCTGTGTTATATAGCACTTAGTTAAGGCACTATCAACAATCTCTAACAGGAGCATGCGACTTCAGTTATGACCTCCAGATTTCTAAAATCCCATAAGCCATTGAGTGCTACTTTAGAAAGCCAATGGCTTTCTCTTTACACATCTCCCCATACACACCCATCATTTAAAAAGTTATTAGTTCTTTGAGATTTTTGTACAGTGTACATTGGTCAGGTTTACGTCCTCCATTAACTCCTCCAAGACCTAATCCCCTACCCTACTTACATATATTTGTGTTCTTTCTCTCCTTCTCATTAACCCAGCAAGTCCAATTTGTGCTGCCTTTGGACCCTTAGATGTGTGGCCATCAGCTGGAACATAGTCAACCACAGTGGTGACACCCTTAGAGAAAACTGACTCTCCCTCCTCCCGCAGGTCTTAATTGCCAATAGCTCCTCAGCCAAGGGTGGGACTTTATGACCACCTCCTCTTTCCATGCGGGGGCTTTTGTCTGGCTTGAACTAGGTCTACTGTTTGCTGACAAAATCACTGAGAGTTTGTATGTGCATCTGGCCTGTTGTGTATAGAAATCACTGATTCCTTGTTGCCATACACCATCTCAGGCTCTTACTTTCCACCTCTTCTTCCTCAATGATCCCTAAGCTCTGGGTGGAGGGGTGCAACATAGATATCCCATTTAGAGCTGAACATTCTGCAGTCTTTCACTCGCTTCACCTTGACCAGTGGTGGCTTTCTGTGTTAATTGCCCTCTACCGCAAAAAGGAACTTCTTGAATGAGGGTTGAGAGAAGTATTAAACTAAAGATATACCCATAGGTCGTTAGGAGTCTGTTCAATATTATGTCCATTTAGCAGGATGATAGTAGTAGGTTCTCCCACAGGGCCTGTTTAGTCATAGGTTCTTTATATCTATAACAGTTCCAGGTATGGGTTCTATTTTGTGGAATAGGTCTTAAATCCAATTAGAAAGCAGTGTGTTGCTCCCATGACACCCGTGCCACTATCGCATTCTTGGACATGTCGTGCCAGGCTGATAACTATTGGAGCTTATTCACAGAGACACAGTTTAGTAAGACTGACAATCCCTTTTCCTCTCTTGCAAGCAGGCTGAGCAAGCCACATGGAGCAGGCCAGTAAGCAGCATCCTTCCATGGCCTCTGCATCAGCTCCTGCCTGCAGGTTCCTGCCCTGCTTGAGTTCTCTCCTGACTTCCTTTGGTGAAGAACAGTGATGGAAGTGTGAACCGAGTAAACCCTTTCCTCCACAAGTTGCTTTGGTCATGGCATTTCATCACTGCAATAGTAACCCAAACTAAGTCAAGTGTTAGTTGGGAAATGCAAGGTTAGATACAAAGCTTTGATGGCTTCTAAGGCTTCTATAACACTTCTCCCCTCAAGACTGGGGAACTTAAAATATTTTAGGAGAGGAGCTGAAATCACTGGAAGGATATAACTCATTTCCTCTGTGAAAATTCAAATATCCATATCTAAAGCTTTTTTTTTTTTAAATCAGGGCTTAATATCTAGACCACACACCCTCATACAGTTTCCAGGAGATGCTTCATTTGGAAAAAGTAAGGAATCACAGCTCCTTCCCACATTGCTGACCTGAGAACTAAGGGCATCTCATACTTCCTGAAAGAAGAACACTGTTTACTTCGGGAGTTCCTGCCCCTAGATTGCTTAACAAATTTTTATCTCCTGTCCTTATCCTCCTTTCCCCAGGCTATTCTTCAAAGAGGCTAGCAGTTTTCTTCCATTTTCTCCACTTTACTGCTTGTTCATGAGGAAGTAGGAAAGGGTTTGAGCCTGATGTAAGTTTTTACATTGTCCCCATAACTTTCCTCTAGATGGGATAGGAGGCTGTGTCACTATATTGGTAGCAATTATCAACCTTCATTTTCAGAATTATATTTTTACAAATAGAAATCTCTGCAATCTTAACATTTTCTTCCTTAAAAATACCTTATTTGCATCTTTGTATGGAAATAAGGCCATTTCTCTGTTCCCAAGATCACAGAAAGTAAGTCTCTAGTGATGGTTGTAAGTGACTATTAACTATTTAGGGAACTTAAAATTGATCTTATCAGACCATTCATACCCATAGAGTTCTTTTTGGAACAGTCACCCTGAGTTATATGGAGGAATGAGTTAGAATACACTGTAAGGGAATTGTCCTGAACTTAATTGAATTGATCAGTAATTATTACTTGAATATTGAAAGCCAGTCAAATCTGCCTCAAGTCTTTTTTTCTTTCCTTCTTTCCTTTTTCTCTTACTTTCTTCCTTCCCTCTTTTCTTTGTCTTTTTGTTGCTATTTTTCTTTTGTGTGTGTGGTGTGGTGTGGGATGTGTGTGTGTGTGTGTGTGTGTGTGTGTGTGTGTGTGACAGAGTTTCTCTGTGTAACAGAGCCTTGGACTCATGTTGAAGACCAGGCTGGTCTCAGACTCACAGAGATCCACCTGCCTCTGCCTCTCAAATGCAGGGATTAAATATATGTGCCATCACACACCTGACACATTGAGGCATTTTCTTAATTGAGGTTCCCTCCTCTCACATGTCAGCTTTGTCAAGTTGACATAAAATTGACCAGCACAATGAGACAAAGGTAAATATCAGTTTGGCCACTTTTAAAATTAATTAAGTAATTAACTAATTTCTCTGTGTAGTCTTGAGTGTCCTGAACTCACTTTGTAGACCAGGCTGTCCTCAAGCTTACAGTGATCCACTTGAATCTGTTTGGCTACTCTTTAAGACCTGTCTAAAAAATAGAGTATCTCTGACCTTGTCGGGTAGACATAACATTTTTATCTACTCCAAAAACTAAAACAGCTCGTGTTGAATATAATAGAGAACAACTAAGTGTCATTGGTACAGACAGGAAGCTGACACATAATTCACAATTTCCCTCTGCTATGGTGTATTAGAGCGAAAGGACCTCAAGTACATTAGGCCTTCAGGTGGAAGGGAGAGCATCAAACAGAAACAGTACAATATATGGATATCTAAACATGATGGGGCCTTAATGGGAAGGAGAGGCTTCCCTTTAAAGCCTGATGAGGAGCTTTATTAAGAGTGAGAGTGACCAGGATAGAGAGGTGGCCCAGGGCAAGAGCTTTTGCTACTCTTGCAGAGGACACAAGTTTGTTTCTCAGTACCTACATGTAGCTCCCAGTCATCTGTAATTCCAGTTTCACGACATCTGATCCCATGTTCTGAACTCCCTGGGCACCAGGAACACACATGACACATTTAGATAACACATACACACAAAATAAAAATAAATATTCTTAAAAGAAAATAGTGCTGAGAGACAGGTAGGGAAGGGGGAGTCTACCATGAGAGGAAAGGCAGGGGCAGGGAGGCCAGAATAGCCTCCTGAGAGAGCACCTTTTAGGGAAATCTTGCCAGCAGTCTTCCTGATGAATCTTAGACCAATCCCCAGAACTGAGAGGAAATATGAATTTTTATATTTTTAGGTGTGGTGGGAAGTTTTATGATACACGATTTAACTTAGTATAGAATGTGACAAGGAGCATGGAGGAGCCAGGTATTATGAATTAAGAGCTGCCAAGTCACAGCAAAGATGACTTCTCCTTCTCCTCCTCCTTGTCCTCCTCTTCCTTCTTCTTTTCAGAAACTGTGTCTCATTGTGTCACCCCGGCCAGTCCGAAACTCATTATGTAGATCAAGGTGGCATTAAGGTATGCACCACCATGACTAGGTCCAGGCTGGCTTCCTCCTCCTTCTTTTCTTCTCCTTCCTCTTCTCCTTTCACTTCTTCCTTCCTTGTCCTCCTCTGCTGCCTTGTCCTCTTCTTCTAAGATTTCTTTTACTCTGTGTGTGAATGTTTTGTCTGCATGTGCATGACATGTGTGCTTGTCGGATCCTGTTGACCAGGGGTTATGGGTGCTGATGAGGCACCCCACGTCTGTGCAGTGCTGAGACCCAATTCTGGCAATCTGTAAGAGTACCGAGCGCTCTCAACCACTGAGGCATGTCCCCAGCTATACTCCCGGAGTTTAACTTTCTGTCCCAGAGAGCTGCAGGGAAACATGGCCTGATCCAGTCTGTGGGATCTGGGCTACGTTTACAGACCTATGTTGTGACATTTCATTTTATTGTGGCCTCCTAGAAGAGTTAGACCCATCAGTCATCTGAGCTAAGAGACTACTCCTTGGGAAGGTTGATTTACCTTATGCCACGCTAAAGCGGTGTGAGTAATAATTATCTCCTCGATGAGATAATGTCCTTTTCCTTCCCAGAAATTCCACCTTTTGTGCATGCTCTTACGTTAAGTCAGCCTGCCTTTTCTGTATTCCTCCTCCGAATGGCTGCCGAAGTCTACAGCTTGTCTGTCTTGTTTCTCAAGCTCTAACTAAAATTTCCCTTGAGTTTCCTACTGAGTCAGCTTTTGAAGTCTTTTATTAACAAGACTAAGAGGGAGCCCCAGTTTTCCTGGTAACATACAGTGGCCAATCTGGAGTTGCCCAAAATTTCTGGGAACAGGTAGAGAATAGCATATTCTATGATATGAATGATAATTCAGAAACACAAGCTTTAGAAACAAAAAAGGAGAAGATTTGGAAAATAGAAAAGAGAGTCTAGAGCCTGTCCCAGTAGGCTGTCCCAACTGGTGAGCACTGTGCTCCCACACACAAAAAATGATTGTAACCACAGAGGGTTAGAACCTTGCTTTCAAATAGAGAGCTACAAAAAAGGGGAGGGGCCGCTGTACTTTCTGTAACACATAATTTAAAGAGAAGGGAAAGAGACAGAGACGATAGAGGCACAGCTGAGAAAAGAGCCCCTCTTATCAGAACTTGAATAGTGCAGTGCTGAGAAGCAACTTTTAAAAGACCCGTGCTGAGGTGGAGACTACAGGGCTCGAGACGCAAAGGCTCCCCCATTCATGTCTGGAAACTCAGAGCAACCATTATGAGAGTGTGCTCTTGATGTAACCAGCAGAACTCCTCTTGGTAGAGGGGAGGAGCTTCGATGCAGTAATCTGTGAGGTTTAAATTTGGTCTGAGACACAGACTGAATTGATTACACAGAGACAGACCCAGTTCTTGCAGCCCACTTCCAGAGAAGGCTTGGCACAGAGGAAAGGGCAACACCTAAACCCCATTAGGGATCAAGAAGCGGGTCTGGCACACAGGCTTTATAACAGGGTAATTCACAAAGACAGGCCCAGTTCCTGCCTCCAGGAGTTTGGATCCCCAGAACTCAGATTTCAGGATGATCTGCTTGTGGCTTCTGATGTGAGCTCTCAGCTGTTCATCTCCTCATGGCTTTCCTCCACTGCCATGGACTCCACCTTTCTGTAAGCCCACTCAAATTTAATAAAAATATCAAATTGATATTTAATAAAATGATATTTTAAATATGACGATTTAAATATGATATTTAATAAAATATCAAAAATCCAAACAACCCAGATAATAAATGGATTATTAAAAAACAATTTTCAAAAGATGAAGTATGAAAGCCAGCATGAGACACATATCTATAGATAAAAACATTATGAGTTCAAGGCTAGCCTAAGCTACATAGCAAGTTAGAATACGTAGAGTTGGTATTTATCTCAACCCCAACTCTCCCTCTCTCCTAGAAAAGATGACTAAGTACCAATGGCCAATAAATAATAAACAGAAGAAACAATGTTCAACACTGTAAACCGGCAAAGGGTATAAAAATTAAAACTACAGTGAGATTTCAGCTCAACCACATCGGAATGGCTGGCAAAGGTGAACAAGTGAGACCAAATGCTAGGAAAGACATGGGGAGAAAGACAGCCCTTATACATTGTTGGTGGAAATGTAAATCTGTCCAGACACTATGGAAATCAGTATCAAGAATTCTTAAAATAACAATAGAACTACCATTCACTTCATATGTGATACGGGGCTGCTTAAGATTGTCACAACAGCTATGATTTGTCTATACTCAGTGTTCTGACAGGGGCATTATTTTGCCAGCTAAAGACAGTTTACGTTTAGAATACTGGGAACTCTTGAGAGGTTATAAAAATGCTTGAGCCCCAAGAGCTATGGTGGCAGCTGTTACCCCTGATGCCATAAAATTCCCTACCCAAGAAACAGCCTGAGGATGACTACAAGAATGGGAAGGTATCTTATCTCAGGCTGGGGCATCTCTGCTGGGCAGCCCACTGACCTTGTAGTAGAACATTGCATGGCACAGAAAATACCTAACATTCCTTAGGGGTATAGAGATAGCTTACTCAGTGTTAGTTAGCCAATCACTTTGTAACAAGCTTGCCTTTGCTGAATGTCAGCCGATCCTGTAATTGTAAGCTGGAAATTCCCAGTCCTTCCTTAACCCCCCCCCCCAAAAAAAAAAACCCTGCAGTGCAGCTGCTCTATCTGCAGCTCTCCTCCCTCATCTACTACGTGGGTGATGGTGGAGAGACTGAGCTTAAGCCCTAATAAAGCTCTTTGCTTTTGCATATGTGGTCCGGCTCCTGATGGTCCTTAAGATCTGGGCATAACATAACATGTTATGTGTTAAGCTAAGAGGGCACAAGGTATTAAAAAGCACAGAAAACAGACATGGGAGAAGGAAGAGAGGCTAGAAGTATCCCTGAAGAAATCAAGTCTGATTTCACACTTCACAGTGTTGGGTCTGGGAAAGAACCTTAGTGTCTAGTAAAGTATCTCATTCTGTTTTCAGAACCTTCCCTGGTTGATTTTGGCACTGATAGAGCAAAACTCAGCAAGCAACACTCTGCAGTCAACATTAACATGGAAGCTAGTTTCTCCACTGTGGTTGCTGAACCAACCGTGTTAGTCTCCCAGGGTCTTGTTAAAAATATAGGCTTCAGAGAGAAAGGAATGTGGCAAGGGGTACCTTGGACTAATTTTAAATCTCTTGGGGTGACACCTAAGAGATTGGTGCTTTAAGCACGAACAGTCCTGGGGATCATCAGAAAGTAGAAGAAACATATTTTTGTTATTGACTCAGTATGAGTCTTACTTCACTACCTCCTCTTAAAGAGGAGGGAGCAGTGTACGCGTTTAGAAGGAATTGTAAATGATAATCGTTAAGATAGCTGAGCGTTGCATTAGATTGTCAGCTTCTATCCTTCACCTTAACCCTGCCGGTTGTCTCAGAGAGGTGCGCAATAAACGTCACGCTATTAAATACCGGGACTTGGTGGTTCAAATCCTTTCTTTTGGATTTCTTCCTCCAGTGTCTGGTTAGTGGCACCTCCAGTCTGATGAATCAGGAAAAGCAAGTGGAGTTTGGAAAAGTTCGACAGCCCTCCAGTCCTCAGACAGCGCTACACTCCTTCATTTGCCCACGTCTATAAAGAAATGGACACGGCGCGTGCATCCCAGCACCTTTGACAGCTCTTAAATAAGTGTTTATTATAAACAAGTCTGGGTGCTGAGAGCCGCACTTATTCTCGAGTCCAATAAACGCTTACTGGATCCAGGAGGGACAGTCTGCCATTAACGTCTCTGTCTCTAAGGCAGTAACTCAAGAATAGTTATCAGGAGCTGATGCGGGAGGAGAGAACACACGAATTGGTTCGCGTGGGAATATCCGACCACCAGGTAGCCCCGGAGCGGCACTGCAGCCCTGGGGAGCTCTCCAGACGACTCCCCTTAGGGTCCCGGCGGCACGTGGCGGGCTCGGGCCGGCGAGCGTCGCGGCGGTGGGGGAGGGGAGCGGCGTGGGCCCTGGCGGAGGGGTCCAGACTGCCCGGGAGACGTTTGAGCAGGCCCCGAGTGCGCAGGCTCGGCCCAGGCGCAACCAGTGCGCGCAGGTCCGAGGGGGGGGAAACCTGCAGGCTGCGCGCCCGGGACTCCGAGCATCGGGGTCAAGGTTCGCTGGCTGGTACCTCGGGTCCGCACGGGACACGTGACTCCGCGCGGTGCTCCCGCCCCGGCCGGCGACGTCCGCTCCGGGCCCGTCCTTCCTCCCGTCCGCCGCTGCGCTCTCCCCCCGCCCGTGCCGCCGCAGTGGTCGCGCCCACCTCCCAGCCCAGCCGCACCGGGGACTCCCCCGCCGAGTGTCGCGCGTCGGCGCCGCTGCCACCCCGGCTCTGCGCTCTCGGGTCCTCCCGGCACCCGCTCCCGTCCCTCTCCGGGCCACCCTTGCTCCCCCGGCCGCCGCGCCCGCCGTCCCCATCAGCCCCTCTTGTCTGGCCGCCGGGCCGCGGCGGGCGGGAGCAGCCGGAGGAGGAGTCGCAGCCGGGAGGCGGTGGCCCGAGCCCATGGCGTACAGTCAGGGAGGCGGCAAGAAGAAAGTGTGCTACTACTATGACGGTGAGTGGCCCCCGGGGGGCCCTGCAGCCGGGCAGCGGGGAGGGCGCGGCGGGGCGGACGGGCGGCTCGGGGTGCTCAGGGTGGCCGCCCGCGGGGACACGGACTCGGCCTACCCCAGCGGTCGCGTCCCGAGGACGCCCGCCCTTGCTCGTCTCGGGTCCTCCGCTCGGGCACGCGCAGGCACGGGAGTGCACTGCCTCGGACCGGTTCCCCCTCCGACCCTCCCCAAAGAACCCCAGCCGGTACCCCGGGCTTGACTGCACAAAGCCGGCGGCCTGAAGCTCCGCCCCACGTCCCTGTCCCCTCCCCCGCTTGCCGGGTCCCCCTTCTCGCCCGTGATCTGTCTGCTCTCGGCTTCCAGCCTCACCCCGGACCCCACCGCCCGGGTGGGGCTGCGGAGGAGTTCCTGCTGGCCGGGGGCCAAGTTCGCAGAGCGGCGCCGTCTCGGTCGTGTTTTTTGCGTGGACTCCATCCCTCGCCTTTGTTCGCTGGGTTCTGCCAGCGCCACTTTCTCAGGGTTCAGATCGAAGGGCTTCACTTTCTCGGTGACGATTAAGCGGTTTTGAGTTGGGGATAGGTAGGCCCGTGGGGAAGTAGTAAGAGGAGGGAGGGAAGCCTAGAGTTGTTCCTGCTTGATGGGTCCTGGCTTGCCCCCGTGGGAGGTTGTTACCACCCACTTCTTTGTTGCTCTTTGTTCGATCTGCAATTAAACCCTGCTCTGGGGGTTTAGGAGAAAGCTTGGGGATCCTGCTTAGGAAGTCTCTCCCAGTGTCCAAACGGGTAGGGCTGAGCTCACAATGCAATGAATGGCACAAGATTATAAGGGTTCTGTAATTTGCTGTATGAGCAGTAGTCTCCGAGTTCTGTTGGTTGAGTTGCTGGTCTCACTATATGGACGTATTTCACCCAGAGACAACTCCTAATATAAGACACTCAACATAGTTCTTGAGAAAAGAGTAAGGAAATTTGACAGAACTAGCCTCGTTGGCCTGAAAGTCCTAATACGAAGTTGGGGGCTGTTTTCTTTATTTGGTGTCTTGAAGTCACAGTGTCTTGGAGAGGTAGATTAGCGCCCAGAGAACCAGGCTGAATGAAACCGACTTTAACTTGAAACAAGTCGTGTGTTTTCTTGGCTTGGCAGAATGAATCATTTAATAATAAAATAGCTGCTTCTGTCAGTGGCTGGAAAATAAAAAAAAAAAAAAAAAAACTTGCAGAAAGCTAGGACAAAATTGAAAGGCTTTTAAATTGCTTTTCGGTTTTGTTTTTGAGGCTATTTTGCCATGGCTGTTGTGGAACTCACTAGTAGATCAGGCTGGCCTCTAACTCACAGAGATCCACCTTCCTCTGCCTCCCAAGTCCTGGGATTAATGGCATATGCTGCCATGGTTTGGCTTAAAAAGCAGTTTAGGAGACTAGATATGTATTGAATAAATTTATTTGAAATCACACTGTTATGGAGGGCAGAAATGGGATAACATGTCAGTTTAAGGGTGAATTGTGTTGTAAAGTTGGATTCATGGACCAGGCCATAGAGGAAGACAATGCAGCCACTCCTGATGAGACCTAATAGACTAGGATCAGAAAGAAGGAAAAGAAGACCTCCCCTATCAGTGGACTTGGGGAGGGGCATGTGTGCAGAAGGGGAAGAAAAGGAGGGGTTGGGAGGGGAGGAGGGAGGGAACTATGGGGGGATACAAAGTGAATAAAGTGTAATTAATAAAGAATTTTTTTTAAAGTTGGATTCATGGGAAACCCCTGTCCTGTAATCTGATTTATAGAAAAGGATGTAACCCTGTAAATTCATGTGAAAAATTATAATTACAGCCTTCCTAAAGTAAAGGCTTGCTCTTGTTAGAGGACAGAGCCATGGGAAAGGTTCATCAGTTGAACTCCTATGCTCAGTCTCTTCAACTGTCAGCGATGAATTCTAAGTCACATGTAACTTTTACCAGTAGAATCAGACATTCTCTCTTCAGCTGTTTGTTCCTGCGTTCATGTGTGGGGTGAGCCTTTGTTGAGGGATGGGATGGGCACTGGTCACAGAGATGGATGGATGGAGGCGTTTTCTAGCCATGTGATTTTTGAGTTATGCCCATGCTCTTCCTAGTTTTAAGCAACCAACTGTGTAACTGATGGTGGAAATCTGCTGGGATATCTGTCTGTGGTTCTTACTTGACCTGTTTTTAGAGTGGACTGTTTTCATCCTGAATATTTGCATTTGGGAGGAAGCTAACAAAATTGAGATTATTAAATTGATGTCATAATTATGCTAATTAACATGTGATGATAGCATTCTAGACTACAGAAATTATCTTCATTACCAAAACCCTATTCTTGTTAGTTTATAAAAGTGGCAGTGATTTTCGATTGTCCTTATTAAATTGTGAACAAAGGGTGCAAGTAAAGTAACTTTTGTACAGAAAAGCGTAGGACTTTCAGATGCACAGAGGGGTTATGGGAGGACAGTGGGCTGGGTAGTAATGGGGCTTGAGCCTGAGTTAGCTGGTTTAACTTGATTGGTAGAGGAAGTAGAAGGAAGGAAAAGAGGAAAGGAGTGAAGAAGCAAATTCTGTAACCATGGGCATTCTGTCTTTAGGTTTAAGGGGGCTGATACAAGAATTCTACAGAGAAGCCAACTACTGTCAGATTTACTTTCTTTCTTTTAAGATGGTGTTGTCAGTGTCCTTTGCTAGGTAGCTTTTTTTTTTTTTTTTTTTTTTGTACAGTTGCATGAGTTTTTACTGCTTTACTGTCCACGAAATGGATAATTGGTTTTTGGTTATAGATGTGTACTAATGAGCTATTGCAGCAGTCTTTGAATACTGATGTTCCTCACGCAGTTAAATAGCATTTAAATATGCTTGATGATAATCCCCACAGAATCCCACATCCTTGGCTTCCCTCACATTTCACTTTGTCAGAGAGGCTTTCCTTGGTTCTCAACTACCATCTTTTCTTTTTTACTTTTTTAAATTTTTGTCACTTCTATGGCTCAAGTTTTTTCTCTTTCCCCCAAGGACAAAAGTTTCATAAGGACAGTTTCTAAATTTGGGCTTTGAATTATTGAAGAAATGACCTTATGACTATTGTAGGTGGAGTCCATTCACAGAAAACATACACATTCTTTGGCTTTTAAAAAATATGTTTCGATTTAGATGAGTGTCTTGCCTGCATGTTATATGTGCATGTGTGCACCGTGTGTGCCTAGTACTCTTGAAGGATAGAAGGGAGTGTTGGGTCCCCTGGAGCTCAGTTAGGGGTGGTAGTGAGCAACCATGTAAAAGCTGGAAACCGAAGAGCACTTAACCACTGAGCCTTCTCTCCTGTCCCTCCATTCCCTTTAAGTCTTATAGTTGCAGGCAGGAAGGATGTGGGTATATTCTGCTTCTTATAGATGGAGGCAGGTGAGCTCGGTCAGACTACCACTTTCCTTCCCACAGTTCTTGTTTTAATGTGTAAGGAAAGACTAGTACCTGGAATCCAAAGCTTTTTCTTGTGCAGAGTTTTGTTCTGCTGCCTCCCAAAAATGTATAAATAATTGTTTGTTTGCTTCTCTCTCTCTCTCTCTCTCTCTCTCGTTCATTCATTTTGTTTCTCAAGACAGGATTACTCTGTGTAACCTTGGCTATTCTGGACTCGCTTTGTAGACCAGGCTGGCCTCGAACTCACAGATATTCCTTGCCTGCCTGCCTCTGCCTCCACCTCTGTCACCGTGCCTGGCTCAGTAATTGTTTCTTTTCCTTAACAAAATTAAATGTTGAAAGTTGGAGTTGGTGAAGAAAAGCAAAAATTCTTTTGTTGGCAAAATGAAATGTGATGCCATTGGATTGAAGTTCTACTCTAATGATGTTTGTCTAGTCAGGCTCACTTTGTTTTGGTGGTTTATACTTGGACATGAAATCAGTTTTGGGTTAAGAAACATGACCTGTTTTAAGTCCCTGCTGTATGCCATATAGACAGAGATTACTTAAGATGGATGTTCGTAATAGAGTAAGAGGGAACCCTTGGTAGAGTGACTAGACAGTCATCTCAAGGAAGAAAATGCACCAGTCTATAAAAAGTTCTCCCTGAGACACTGCAAAGCCCAAGTCCTTGGAATGTGTCATATCAAAGAGAAAGGAGACCCAGGGAAGACACCGGGAGCAAGGGATGCTGGGCTTGGCCACAGAGGACCAGGCATAGCCAACTTGGTAGGAAGAGATCTTGACTTATTTAGGGAGTGGCCTGAAGCTTTTCAAGCAGAGGCCACTCTCTTAAGAGAATTGGTGAGTAGAATGTAGGTAAGGAAACAAGCACCAGATACATATTTGTGTACATAAAATGAAACAGTTGTTTTTTAGCTAGAAAGGGTACATTTGAGAGTGGCTTATAGAAAAAAAAAATAAACTTGTTGGTGGTGTGGATGTGGAGTTAGAGCTGGGGAATGGTCATTTCTGGAGTATGAGATGAGCCTGAGATTATACATTGAGACTGTATAGACCAATCAAGGGCTATGTGTTGGCCATTCTGTATTTAGGATCTTATATTTAGATCAAATGAAAATAACATAGAAAAGTTACCTAGAAGCCGGAGAGGAAAAGTAGCTAGTGAATTTGTATTTCTCAGCTGATAAATGGTAAGTCATGGAGGTGTTGAGGAGATGGTATGGAGAGACACAGCACCCAGGAATTGTTGCTGAGAAGTAGGATAGAACCATCACTCCTGGTGTACTTGGGCACCCAGCCTGGCCAGTGGCAGGCTCTTGACTTGTTAGATGGATGAGCAAAGTAAGGATCCTGAGATTTTAAGGGGGTGGAGGAAGTGGGCTTAGGGAAGGAACAAAAGGGAGGAAAGCAGTATTGTGGGGACCCAGACCCAGAACGTGTCAAAAAGAAAAAAACCTCTTGCAGAACTAATGTATGGTAGACAAAAATTGTATATAATGGTCATTTTATTCATGTTTTTTGACCGTTTATCTATGTACAGGGTGAAAGTACATTTCACAGTTCTGAAATTTACAATGATCTGAAAATTATGAGGTTTTTGTTCACTCGTTTGGAATCAAAAGCTTATCCTGAATTAATATCATTCCAGGTTATTATCTTTATTCCATTTACTATGATAGTTGCATATTTTTGCTTCAGAAATACATTTGATTATAGACTGTTGTCCCAATTTTAGTACATTACATATTTTTATCTTGAGTTTTTCTGTATGTTCTTGATTGGTAAAAGCATATTTAAGTATTTGAACAAAAATGAAATACATCTTAAATGCTCAAACTGTAACTGACAAAGACCATGGGTACATGAAAATAAGAAAAGAAGGGGGCGGCTAGATGGCTCAGGAGTTAAAAATACTGGCTGCTCTTTCAGGGGACCTGGGTTCAATCCCCAGCACACAGATGGTCTGTAACTCCAGTCCCAGGGGATCTAGGGCCGCCTTCTGCCCTCCATGGGCACCTTGCAGAGACATGCATGCTGGCAAAACAACCCATACACAGTAAAGAAATTTTAAAAGGATCAGTTCAAAAAACATTTTCTTAAAAAAGAAAGATGCAGGTCTTTATTAAGAAGTAGTTGTTTACAAAAGAGCCATCCGTAGAGCAGGAAATGTTAGCAATTACTATTCTCCCTCCTCTACTCCAAGAATCGCCTGCCCTCTGAGAGTGCTGGTGTTAGTGTTCACTGCCACACCCACAAAATGCTTCTTGTTTGTTTTTGAGACTGTAATATTGATTACATGTTTTCTTCTCTTTCTTCCCTCCAAAACCCTCCTGTATAGCCCCTCACCTGCTCTCTTCTAAATTCATGACCTCTGTGTTCTTTAATTCTTTATGTATAAATACACACATATATTCATATATATTGTATAATCCTAAGTATAGAAATACAGCCTGTTCAGCCTGTATAATGTTACTTGTATGTTGTCAGGGATGACTACTTGGTATTAGAGAACCAATTGGTTTGCCCTTTCCTGGGGAAGACTATTTGTCCTGCTCTCATGACTTAGTTCCTGTATTTCTTTGTCTAGGCTTTGTCAGGAGGCTCATCTGCGTTAGCATGCCTATTGATGTTCTTGTTCAGAGCACTTGTAGCCAGTTATGTTGATGTTCTAGAAGACACAGACTCCATTCTTCTAGCTCTTAAAATCTTTGTGCTCCATCTTTCCCAATGATCCTTGAGTCGAAGGTGCAGGGTTTGTGTTGTTGATGTATCAGTTGGTGCTGGCCTACACAACTCTGCATTCCAGTTGGTTGTGGTTTTCTGTAATGTGCTACAAAAAGAAGTTTTCTTGATGAGGGGTGAGGACTACACCTGTGTATAAGGACAAATGTAGAATGTGATTATGCTGGTTTAATAAAATAGCAATTGTAATTCTATTCCCATATCCCTTGCTTCAGTAGAACTAGGGAATTGGCTAGGTTTCTGGTATGAGGCGTGATTTCCCTGTTGCTGAATGGGTCTTAGGTCTAACTAGTAAGCTCATGGTTACAGCAAAGATGCATGCCACTACCACACATTTGTAGTGCCATGGTGGTGGTTATTGTGATTCATGGGTGTTATAGCTGGGTGGGATTTTTGGTTGCTTCCCTCCTGGAAGCTTATGCAATTCCTTTCAGTAACATGAAGGGTCTAGTTGTCCTCAAGAAGGAGGAGGCTTTCCGGTCAGGTCCAGCTCTGGAATCTCTGCATCCGAAGTGCATGGTGTCTTCAGAGTTAAGCAGTTTTCTTCCACCTCTAGAGGGCAACCACACTTAGTGGCCTGTAAGGTGCTTGGAAGACCCTGACCAACAACTCAAAAGGATTTCTCAAGCCTGGTATTGGTTTGTTGTTGTTTCTGGATAATGGCTCTTGGAGGGAGCGTGTGTATATTTATACACTGACTTTTGTGTATTGTAGGTATTTTAGTACAGTAGTATGATTGCTTTTGATTTCTTCAGACATCCTTACTGTCGCTTTACCCTCCTCCCTTATCCTGTACTCATCTCCTTCCCCTTCCTTCCGCCATCCCCACCTGCTCTGCCCTTCTGTGCTGAAGAATTAAACTAAAGGCTGTCACTCTAGAGAAATGTTCCACCACTGGTCTATATCCCTAGACTTTGGAAGGGTTTTGAAAAAAATCATCCTTGGCTTGGCATTCCTTCAAATGTATCTATTAGGCTAAGTGAATATTCTTAGTAAGAATAAGGGCATCAAAATAATGGTAAGTTTGTTGAAAGGTGTATATATTAATACACCTTTGTTAATATATATCTGAGGCTCTCGTAGTTACAAGTTAATTACTTTCATAAATTAGGTAGGTCATTTACTTTGTTGATATTCTTTAAAGTAACAAAGACCATGCTTTGATTAAAAGCATTTATTTATCCCATATTCTCCTCTCATTAGCCTTGGCCCTGCTGTTCTTCCATTGCTCTGCCAGTGACAGTACAAAAGAATATTTACTGTCTGTGATCTGTCCTTCCTGGATCTGAATGTAGCTCCTATCTGCTAGTTGTATAACTAGCTACATTACTTAACATGCTTGTATAGCTTGCTTCTCCACTATTATAAAATGTTAGCATGTCCTAGAGTTGAAAAGATAAAAACTAACACTAAGTACTAGATAAATGTTCTTGCTATCACTTTGTATTTTTTCCAAATACTAGAACTTAAAGTTAGCTGGGTAGGGAGAGCATTTGGAAGGACTTTGGGTAGGGGAAGAACATGATCAAAATATATTTAAATTAAAATTGCTCTTTTTTTTTTTCTACAAAGGTTAATGAGATGTGTTGTGTCTTGGCTCAGCTATTTTTATTCACCTTTGAAAAGCTAGTTAGCATTCTAAGTGACCCTGTATTTGTAAATCATCTTCAGAACTTAGCTTGTGTTAAATAAACCAGAGGTACTACACCGTACGACTAGAAGACATATTATATAAACATGAATGTTCAGCTGGATCTGGTGGCAAAAGCCAATGGTCTCTGAAGGATCATCAATTCGATGGCTACCTGAGATATATAAAGAGAATTTTGTCTCAAGGGGAGAAAAAAGTAAATGTTTCCTGGGGTATTGTCAAGTAGAAAGTATGAAACATTTTTTTCCACTGTACAAATGAAAAGGTATTATTAGACAAGATTCTGAAAGGGGGGTGTTCATTTTTGAGAGAGGGTCTAATGATGTAGCTCTGGCTGGTGTGGAATTCTGTAGGTAGATCAGGCTGGCCTTGATCTTACAGAGATTCCCCTTTTTCTGCTTCCCCAACTTTTTCTATTTCCCTAAGTACTAGACTAGAGATGTGCTTAGGCTTTGTCATTTTAAGGGCAGGTATATGGGATTTGGCACCTAGCATTTATTGTATAAACCTGTGCTGAAACGGTGATATTTGCAGACTGTTAAAATAAGCTCTGCTGTCCTAACACATTTTTGAGTGTTTTATTTGAACAGCAGTAGTAGTACTAATTTCTCATGCTTGATAAGGCTGTTGTAAAAAGTATCCCTTACAGTGCTGGAGAGAGGACTCAGCAGTTAAGAGCACTTGCTGCTCTTGCAGAGGTCCCAGGTTTTGTTCTCAGCACCCACGAAGCAGCTTTCGGCCGTCTGCAACTCCAGTTCCGGGAGATCTGACACCTGACCGCCACAGGCACCAAGTGTACGTGTGGTCTGCTGATGTGCATGCAGCCAAGCACCGGGGCACACAGAATAAAAACAGTGTCTTTACCTTAACAGTAGTGCATAGTTTTTCAAAGCTTGTTGACAAGCTTTTCCTTGTCAGCTTTTTATGATTAGTAAAACCTTACCTGAAAGAATTTTGTTGAGATCAGATTTTGGCATTATTTTAAATGTTTTAAGACATTGGCATGTAAGTTTTTTTTTTCATCTAAGATATTTTAATAGACAGACTACAACTATCTAATCCTGAGAAATGAAGACAAGACTGTCATTATTTCAGCATGACCTTCCTATCCTATAGGTCTATATAAGTGAGTATATACCATATGTTTCTTTCTGCTTTTGGGATACCTCACTCAGGATGATCGTTTCCAGGTCCCACCATTTGCCTGCGAATTGCATGATTTCCTCCTTTTT
>JAQQSO010000080.1:0-29809 GCA_028658305.1 Pachyuromys duprasi | reverse complement strand
TTTTAAAAAAACTTTAAAAAATAAAAGGAGACATGAAGTTAAGAATGAGATGTGATGGAGAGCCTGGGGAAAGTTCAGGCGATATGATCAAAATATATTTTAAAGTTATGAAACTTTCAAAGAAAACCAATTTCGTGATAGCCACAAAGGACATAAAGTACCTTGGACTGTCCCTAGCCAAGCAGGTCAAAAACTTCCAGTCTCTGAAGAAAGAAATAAAAGAAGATATCAGAAGATAGAAAGATCTCCCATGTTCATGGCTTGGCAGGATTAACATAGTAAAAATGGCCATCTTACCAAAAGCAATCTACAGATTCAATGCAATTCCCATTAAATTACCAACACAATCCTTTACATGCGTTGAAAGAAAAATTATCAACTTCATATAGAATAACAAGAAACCCAGAATTGCTAAAACAATCTTCTACAATAAAAGATCTTCTGGAGATATCTTCATCCCTGATCTCAAGCTGTACTATAGAGCAAAGTAGTGAAAACTGCATGGTACTGGCATAGAAACCGGCTGGTGGATCAATGGAAATGAATAGAAGACCCAGAAATAAACCCACACACTTTTGGACACCTGATTTTTTACAAAGATGCCAAAACCATACAATGGAAAAATTACAGCATCTTCAACAAATGGTGCTGGTCTAACTGGATGTCTACATGTAGAAAAATGCAAATAGATCCATACTTATCACCCTGCACAAAACTAAAGTCCAAGTGGATCAAAGATCTCAATATAAAACCAGACACACTAAATCTCTTAGAAGAAAGAGTGGGGAAGAGCCTTGAACTCATTGACACAGGAGACAACTTCCTGAATAGAACACCAACAGCACAGACTCTAAGATCAACAATCAATAAATGGGACCTCAAGAAACCGAAAAGCTTCTGTAAAGCAAAGGACACTGTTGTCAGAACAAAATGACAGCCTACAGATTGGGAAAGGATCTTCACCAACCCTATATCTGACAGAGGGCTAATATCCAGAATATATAAAGAACTCAAGAAGCTAAATAACAACAAAGCAAGTAATCCAATTAAAAACTGGAGTACAGAGCTATACAGAGAATTCTTAATAGAGGAATATCAAATGGCAGAGAAACATTTAAAGAAATGCTCAACATCCTTAGCTATCAGGGAAATGCAAATCAATACAACCCTGAGATTTTACCTTACACCCATCAGAATGGCTAAGATCAAAAACTCAAGTGACAACACATGCTGGAGAGGATGTGGAAAAAGGGGAACCCTTCTCCATTGCTGGTGGGAACGTAAAATTGTACGACCACTTTGGAAATCAACCTGGCACTTTCTCAGACAATTAGGAATAGTGCTACCTCAAGATCCAGATCTATCTATCTATCTATCTATCTATCTATCTATCTATCTATCTATCTATCTATCTATCCATCCATCCAAAATATGCTCAAGTATAGGGCAGTTGCTCAGCCATGTTCATAGCAGCTTTATTTGTAATAGCCAGAAGCTGGAAACAACCCAGATGTCCCTCAACAGAGGAATAGATACAGAAATTGTGGTACATTTACACAAGGAAATACTACTCAGCAATTAAAAACAAGGAAATCGTGAAATTTGCAGGCAAATGTGGTGGAATCTAGAAAAGATAATCCTGAGTGAGGTATCCCAGAAGGAGAAAGACACACATGGTATATACTCACTTATAAGTGGATATTAGACATATGATACAGGATAAATATACTAAAATCTGTTCACCTAAAGAAGCTAAGCAAGAAGGAGGACCCTGGGTAAGATGATCAATCCTCATTCAGAAAGGCAAATGAGATGGACATTGGAAGAGGGAGAAAACAGGAAACAGGACGGAAGCCTTCTACAAAGGGCCTCTGAAATTCTCTACCCAGTAGTGTATCAAAGCAGATGATGAGGCTCATAGCCAAACTTTGGGCAGAGTGCAGGGAATATTATGAAAGAAGGGGGAGATAGAAAGACCTGGAGGGGATAGGAGCTCCAAAAGGAGAGCAACAGAACCAAGAAATCTGGGCCCAGACGTCGTTTCTGAGACTAATACTCCAACCAAGGACCATGCATGGAGATAACATAGAACCCCAGCACAGATATAGCCCATGGCAGCTCAGTCTCCACATGGGTTCCCTAGTAAGGGGAAAAGGGACTGTCTCTGACATAAACTCATTGGCTGGCTCTGAGGTGAGGAGCAGCCTTACCAGGCACAGAGAAAGATAATGCAGCCAGTCCTGATGAGACCTGATACACTAGGGTCAGATGAAAGGGGAGGAGGACCTTGCCTATCAGTGGACCTGGAGAGGAGCATGGGAGGAGATGGGGGTGGGGGGTTGAGAGGGAATGAGGGAGTGGGCTGCAGTTGGGATACAAAGTGAATAAACTCTAATTAATAAAAAAAAACAATAGAAAATAATTTGCTTAATAACATTACTGCTATGGAATAAATAGACCAAATAACCAGAAGAGAATGATAGTGAAAATGTAACACTTAAAAATGAAAACGAAAGAAGGAAGGGTAGGAAGGATGAAGAGGAGGAGCATAAAGGTAAGAGGTGGGATTACTTTGGAAGGAGGGGGCTGATGAAAGTAGGAAGGGGTGAATGTGACACAGGATACTATATGAAAGTGTGAAATTGTCAAAAGTGAGCAAATCAAATGTTAAACATCTCAGGTAAGAGTTCAGTAAAGGAGGGCGGGTACCAGGGTGGGCAGAGGTGCATGTGGGCTGGTGGACATGTTGTCATACATGGCACCTTGGCTTCCTGGGTCAGTTCAGGAAGGAAACTGTGCAAACAGTGATGCAGGCAACTCGAGTGTCAGGGCAAAGCTTCGGCCTGAGGTTCCAGGGACGGCACAGAGCCAGGAGAGAACTGTGGTGGCCTCCTGCCCTGGCTCTTCTTCCGAGGAGCCGAAGACGGCATCTTGGCTTGGGGAGAAGGGGAACTATGGACATAGATTTCGTATACGTGCTCTGTCTGGGTGAGTCTGCAGGGCTGTGACAATTGCTTGGCTGTGTGAGAAAAACTCACAGCGAGGTCAAGGTGGTGACTATGGAAATGCAGAAATGAGGATGTCTGTGTGAGGGCATGAGAGGCAGGGGTATCTCAAGTTCGTCAGTACCGATGCCACACCTAAAAGACCCTGTTTACTACGGGAAGTGCAAGCTCCATCGGGTTTCTGCATCTCCTTTCTGGGCTCCACAATCTTGCCTAGTCATTCCACTAAATTCAGATGAAGTTGAGGTGTAGGAGCTGCCAATTGTAAGCTATGGGTAAGATGCAGATTTTTCCAACCATTCCCATCCTTGAGCTAATTTTAATACCCTGGGTTTGAACCTCACCTCGTGGACCTGGCCTCAGCGAGAAGAAGGTGGGATTGTTGGGTTGGTTACATTATAAGGCAGCTCCCCTTTAAGAGGCCTCTAGTTCCTCCCTGGTGCAAGAGCAGGGATAGGGTGTGTGTGGGCAGCAATCAAAATGCCCCATCTGCCCTGTTCCTTCCTCTTCCTCTGCTCACAGCCTTCCCCCTCCCCCAGGCCAGTGCTCTGCTCTCTGTGTATGCCTTTTAGAGGGTGTCTTCACCCACAGTACTTCTAACCTCCAGTCACTGGACAGAGTAAATAGCTCCTCCAGGATATATCTTGACACATCCTATGTTGCTTTATTGCGGCTTCTGTGCTCAAGTGCCACCTACCTGTTGGTTTAAAACAAAGCAAAATATTTTTCTTCGTTTACGTGAGTTACAGCGATGGAGGTGGAGACAACGTCGGTTCCTTTGGAAAGGAAAGAAGGGAGACCCTGCTCTATGCCTCTCTTGTAGCTTCTGGTGGCAACTGGCACTGCATTTGGGGGGCATTGCTTGTTGTTGTTATTGTTTTACATTTTTAAATTATATATAATTTTTAAAGACGGAGTGTCTTAGTCAGGGTTTCTACTGCTGTGAAGAGACACCATGACCACGGCAACTCTTATAGTGAAGAGGATTTAATTGGAACTGGCTTACAGGTTCAGAGGAGTAGCCCATTACCATCATGGCAGAAAGCATGGTGGCAAGCAGGCAGACATGGTGCTGGAGAGGTAGTTGAGAGTTCTATATTGGAGCAGTAGGAAGAGAGAGGCGAGGGGCTGGGCCTGGTTTGAGCACTTGAAACCACAAAGCCCACTCCCAGTGACACACCTCATCCAACAAGCCATACTTGTTCCAACAAAGCCACATGTGCAAAACCTTTCAAATGATGCCACTCCCTAAGAGCCTGTGGGAGCCATTTCATTCAGACCATCACATGAGACTTCACTAAGGCTAGGCTGGCCTGGTACCTACAGAGATCCACTTCCCTCTACCTCCTGAGTACTGGGATAAAAGGATGTGCTCCCATGCCCAGCAATATTTATTTATTTATTGTGTGTCTATATGTGGGCACACACAAGCCATAGCCTAAGTATGTAGGTCAAAAGACAGCTTTCTGGAGTAGGCTCTCTGCTTCCACCATTTGAACTGGGACACTGAACTTATACCTTCAGGCTTGGTGACAACCACACTTACCTGCTGGGTCATCTCATTAGTCCCACCGGTGTTATTTTTCTTTTGTTTTCACACAAGATCTGTTATCTAGCCCTGCCTGGCCTAAAACTTGCTATGTAGACCAGGTTGTCCTTAAATATTAGATGGTCTCCTAACTCAGTCTCTGAAGGGTTAGAATTACAGGCCTGTGTCAGCATGCACAACTTTGTAGACATTCTTTGATCAGTAGGTAAAGCACTGCCTCAGTCTTCATGGCTGTCCCTGTCTGTATCTCTTTTCTATTCTGAGTGACTTTAGTCACAATGGATCAGAGGCCCAGTTAAGTCCAGGATGGCTTTGTCTTAACCAAATTTTGCGTAGACTAAACATTGCTGTTTTTCCTAATAAGAGTATGCTCATGAACACTTGATTTATTTATTTCAACTATGTATTTATCTTTATGTATATGGGTGTTCTGTCTGTATGTGTATCTGCAGTGCCTTTGGCGGTCAGAAGAGGGCACTGAATCCCTTAAGACTGGAGTTCCAATTGGTTGTGAGCTGCCGTGCAGGTGTTAGATACTGAACCCTCTGCAAGAGCAGTCAGTGCTCCTAACGGCTGAGCCATCTCTCCAGACCCAGGCACACGATTTAAGTGATGAGAGCACAAATCAGTCCTTGCTGCTCTCCTTCCCCCATGGTTATAATTGTCCCAGGGAGGTTGCTGTGATGCAAGATGGGCTAGTTGGACTCTGCTGACAGGCTTCTCCTCTTACCTGTTCCTTCCTTCAGACAGGCTCTTGTGTATCCTGGGTTGCCCTTAAACTTACCATGGAGGCAAGGATGATCTTGACTTTTGCATCATCCTGCATCTGCCTCCAAGTTCTGGCATTACAAACATATGACACCGTAACCGGAGTTCAAACTTTTGTGCACGCAGGCAAGCCGAGACACATTTCCAGTCTGGGAAATTTCACAGGCCTCTTCTGACCCCTGTGGGCCCTAGGCATACACATGGTGCACAGACATCCATGAAAGCCAAATAGCCATACACATTTAAAAATCTATCTATCTATCTGTCTACCTAGCTACCTACCTATCTATCTATTGTCAATGGGGATTCTCTGTGTATCCCTGGCTGTCCTGGAACTCACTCTGTAGACCAGACTACCTTCAAACTCAGAGATCTGCCTGTCTCTGCTTCCTGGGTGCTGGGATTAAAGGTGTGTACTACCACTGCCTGGCTCTGTATAAGGATTTTAAATGAGAAAAATAAGGCCAGAAAGATGGCTTAGTGGACAAAAACAGTTAACAGTTAACTATAGCGTTTAATCCCTGAACATTAATCCCATGATGGAGGAATGAAAGCTGATCTCCACATGCATGCTGTGGCACGTATCCACTTAGATGCTCTCACAAGGATGTGTTACTATTGTGTGTATATGATGTACACACACAATAGTTACATGTTAAATAAAAAAAAAAGCTGGGTGGTAGCCTTTAATCCCATCCCTCAGAAGGCAGAGATAGGCTGCTCTCTGTGAGTTCAAGGCCAGGCTGGACTACAGAGTGAGTTCCAGGCCCTTCTCCCTCTGTCCTGTTGGAATGCTGCTGCGTTGGTCAAGGCTCTGAAAGCAGGGCTGTCAAGGCATCTGTAGTTCTATGGCTTCGGAAGCTCACTCACTATGCTGGTTTGAACGAGAATGGCCCCCATAGGCTCATATATTTGAATACTTAGTCTCTAGTTGGTGGGACTGTGTGGGAAGGGTTAAGAGGTGTGGCCTTGCTGGAGGAGATATGTCACTGAACTGGAGCTGCAGACAGGAGCCACCATGTGGGTGTTGGGAATAGAATCCTGGTCCCCGGAAGGGTTGTGAGTGGTCTTAACATGAGCTATCTCTCATATATAATATATCTTAATCATTTACCCCCACTCTCCCTTTTAACCCCCTCCAGGACACCCCCAGCACATCTATCTTAATTTCTTCCTTCCTTTCTTCCTTCCTTTCTCTTCCTTTCTCTTTTTTAACTCATAGAGTTCCGTTAGTGTTGATCATATGTCTGTAGGTAGGGAGTCCTCCAGTGGGGTATGGGCAACCTTCCTGTGGTTACACCCCTAACGCAAAGTAGTTCTCCTTCTCACAGCAGTAATTAGCTTTTCACTGGAGGTGGAACTACACGAGTCCCTTATCACTCCATCCTGGAGTCCACCCGACCCCACAGGGTTTCTCTGTGTGGCCCTGGGTATCCTGGAACTCAGTCTGTAGACCAGGCTGGCCTCAAACTGCCTGCCTCTGCTGGGATTAAAGGTCTGTGCCAGCATTGCCTGGCAACCTTGCTGGAATTTTAACTGGCTTGATCCTCTGCTGACCGCTGCTATGGATTCAGACAAACCTCCATGAGAGAGTGTAAAAATACCCGAGGTACACTGATTTTTAAACAGTTACTGAGGCAAAAGTTGCAGAACATAAAACCAGCCACTTGAAAGTCTACACAGCAGGGACAGTTGGTAGATTCACAGTGTTGCGCAACCACCGCCTTAATCTAGTTCCAAGATATTGTCATCACCCCACAGAAACACTGAGCTTGCAAGCTCCCCACGCCTTCTGCTCCTGGCATCTACTAACGAGTTTTTTGTCTGTCTGGATTTGCATATTCTAGATAAGGTATGAAACAGAATGGCACAATGTGTAATCCTTGGTCCTTCACTTTTAGTTGGCTTTTTTGTTTTCAATTTGTCCTCCTGCCTCCATTACCCAAGGGCAGAAATTACAGGAGTGCAAATCAATGCCCACTCTATGTGGAGCTAGGGGTAGCATGCCAGACAAGCATTCTGCCAATTGAGTCAGATCCCCAGCCTCTAATTTAAAAGTAAGAATTAAGGAATCTACTTACCAGTCACAGCCGTTCTAATGGTTACCACCACCTCTATCCACCCTGAGGGTTGTCCTACTTAGCATTAGTTGTCAATTTGACACAGCCTAGAGTCACTCAAGAGGAAAGCCTACATGAAGGAAATACCTAGATCGCACTGGGTGTGTCTCTGGAGGATTGTCTTGATTTACAGAGGAGGGCCCAGCCCACTGTGGACGACACCATCCCTAGGCAGGTGGGCCTGGGCTGAATAAAAATGCCAGCTAAGTAGGAGCTGGGGTGAGTAAGCCAGCAAGCAGTTCCTCCCCAGTTTCTGCCTCCAAGTTCCTGCCTTGTTTTCCCTCAACGATGTATCGTTACCTGGATATGTAAGCTAAATGAATCCTTTCCTCCCCAAAGTGCTTTTCATCAGAGTGTTTTGTTTCGTTTTTAATCACAGCTACAGAATGAAACCAGAACAGACCAGAAGTCAAACAAATTCCATCATTCCAGATAGGGCACTGACAACAGATCAAAACAGTGGTCTCAGTCTTGACCAGGTATTTCCAGATTTGGGGTGTTGAAATTACTGCAGACATATAAACAAATGGTTTAGTAGCAAGGGGTGTTATTCAGAAGCAAGGAGAAAAATGCACGTCAGATACAGTACAAAATCACAGCAGGCTACCTAGTGGGCTCAAGAGCACCTGGTCACTGCCCGGGACTTCCTTTTGGAGGTCTAGAAGGAGGAGCTGGCTGCTAGGGGCAGGATGTGGGTGGCCTTTTGGATTTCATTGATAGGCTTGGATATGTAAGCCTTTGTTCACTGCACATGTCTTTACCCATGATGCATCTGATTTTAATCATGCATGAGAATAGTAAACAGAGATTTCCCCTTAAATGCTTAGTCAAAGAACATATTTTCACTTAGTACTTATGCACCCAAAACCTCATCAGCCTGGATGGGCTCATTTCACTTTAGTTTCAGGAAAAGTTTTATGATGCTTTTGGTCACAAGAGAGTTACCAAGCAGTTGTTGTTTGGTTCTGGAAGGAAGATGAGAAAACTCACTTCAGAGGCTTTATTTTCTGGGTGCTCAGGGAGCTCTTCAGCTCAGGAGCCTGTCAGCATGGTTCCAAGGGGAGGTAGTGTTGCATATTTAAAGAGTAAGATCGAAAAATGAGGAGGTTTGGGTGAGCTTCGGGGTCACCCAATTGTATTTTGACATTGAGGGTTAAGCATGGAGTATCTGTTGGAAACTAGGCTATTTCCAGGGCACCTGGCTTCAAGGCCCTTCACTCATTCCCCTAGACTTTTGGTTGGTAATCCAAGGCTCTTAATCCATCCTCCGGGACATTTGGTTCAGAGCTCCAGATGATAACAGGGACGGAAGAGCGGGTCAGCAACAAGTAGTTAATGAGGCCTTGGCAGGTTATATATTTTTACAACTTAGGCTCCTTGGTTAAGATAACAGCAATGTATACAACTGGTTATATATTTTTACAACTTAGGCTCCTTGGTTAAGATAACAGCAAGTTCTTTACCAGTTTAACAGACAATTAACAAAACACTTGAAGGAGTAGGTTGGGAGGAGGTCCTGAGCCTGGGGGACTATGAACTCATTTTGTCACTGGAGGAGGAACCAGATGGAAGGGCTGCTTCTAGAAGGCTGGGCTCTGGCAACTGCCTCCTTATACTGTTAGGGAGGAACAACCTAATACTTTATTTGGAGCCAGGTATAGGGTTGTGGTGAGGTCTCAGGTTGAGGTGTGCACTGTGTGGAAGGCGGCGTGGCATCTGCGCTGCTCAGTTATCCCTACACTTCCCTACCTCAGTTGGACCAGGTCTTTCTTGGTAAACCAGGAGTATAAAGGATTGCTTACACAGTCGGCACAGCATGAAAAAGCTCACCCCACCATAAGTCACAACTCATAAGAGCTACATACTTGGAACCCCTCGAAAATTGTGCACACCAGAGAGTCTCTTCTCCCCAGCAACAGTGACTGCCTCTCTAAGCCTTGGGGAGGACTTTTGTGAACATCCTGAGCCTGGAAAGCTTCAGAAGGATCGTAGGTTTTGTTTACTCCCTGAGCCTTTTGAGTTTCATTCACTCCGCAGTTTTATACCTTCGCTTTACAGCCTGGAGGTAGTGTTTCAAGTCAGAGGAAACAGCCACTGGACCTTCTCTCACTGACGTTTCTCTTCCAGGGCTGTGCCTGTGCTATGGAGATGAGGAAGATGGAGGTGAGTTTCCTTCTGGGAACCTCTGGGTTCCCAGGCTCCATTATCCATAACCTTCTCCTTCTGTAGTAGCTGCAAATGTTACAGCTCTTAAGGGAAAGGTATCCTGGCAGCCAGGAGCCAAGGAATACCACAAAGTCACACTGCACAACAACCACCTCACACAACAGATTTATCGGGGCAGACACAGAGGGTGGTTTCCTCTGCTCAGGAGAGGGGTATCAGAGAACTGTGGGAGACAGACTTTATGTAGCTGTTCTTGGGGGGAGGGGAATAGAGTTTCCCAGGATGGAGATTTCTAGGGTGAGGATTTGTGGGATTTCAAGTTCTGAACTTGGTGTGAGCTCAGGGATTGGTGGGTTTCCAAAACCTGGATGTAAACTTGGATTTTTTTTTACCCTACACTAGCAACTTTTCCTGCTGCTATAAATAAATAAAATAATCTGACAAAGCAACTTAAAGGAGAAAGAATTTGTTTGGGCCCATTGTGGTAGGGAGGTCACAGAAACAGGAGCAACAGGTCAGATTCCATCAGGCATGGCAGTGAACACATTTACCAGCTGAGCCCCCCTTCTAGCCCTCTTCATTTTACACAATCCAGGATTATAGGGAACGGTTCCATCCACAGCAGACAGGTCTGTCAGTCTCAGTTAAGATAATCCCTCCAAGCCTCAGAATTCTAGCAGGGGCTCACTATGATGAAGAATCAATTAACTTGGAATTCTTTTCAGAGGAACTTCCCAGGCCTTTCATCAGTGCCTGGCCTAGCTCTGTGGTCAAGTACAAGAGCAACGTCACTCTGCGATGCTGGGCTCATTTCCAGAATGCTACAGTCACTCTGGGAAAGTTGCACAACTCTGAGTTCCAGCAGGAGCAGAGGTCAGTGGAAGAGGAGGCGGAGTTCCACCTCACTAACCTGCAGCCCGAGGATGCTGGGGGGTATTTCTGTGCCTACAGACCAGCATCCTCCCACAAGTGGTCTGCACTGAGTCAGCCTCTACAGCTGGTGGTCACAGGTGAGCAGGGCAGCCTCAGATTTGCTCCTTGTATGTCTTTAAATTACAGTTATTTATCTATCATGTGTGCACGTGTGTACACATATGTGCCACAGCATGTGTGAAGAGTTGTGACACTTGCTTCTCTCCTTCCACTGTGTGGGTCTGGGCATCAAACTCAGCTCATTATCTTAACAGAAAACACCTTTACTCAGTGAGCCAACTCTCCGTTCTTGAATTTAAAAAACACTTTTGTGTGTGCATATGTATACACACACACACATGTACATTGTGTGTGTGAGTTTGGAGTTTGGGTACAAGGGTACCATAGCATACATATGGAGATCAGAGGACAACTCTGCGTGTTGGTCTTCACCTCTTGCCTTGTTTGAGGCAGAGTCTCCTTTTTGTATTGTTGCTGTGTACTCCAGGCTAGCTGGCCTGAGAGCTTTCAGAGATTCTTCTGTCTCCTCCCATCTCACTGGTATTACAGAACTCAGGTCCTTAATAATTGGTCCCTTACCCACTAAGTCATAGTCCCAGCCTTGCTTCTTAAGTTATATAATAATAATGCTATAATAGTTATAAATATAATTATGTTTTTATGTTTATATAATTATATGCACATATATTTATAATATTTATAACATCATCTTCTTAGTCTTATAATAATAATTGTTATAATAATTAAAAATAGATGTAATTAATTTTTTTCTAGACAGGGTTTCTCTGTGTAGCCTTGGCTGTCCTGGACTCACTTTGTAGACCAGGCTGGCTTCAAACTCACAGAGAGCTGCCTGTCTCTCCCTCCCAGAGTTCTGGGATCACAGGTGTGCCCCACTGGATCTGACTGATATAACTGATTGTATTTATAACTGATGATGATGATGATGAAAAGATTGGTGTTGGCCCAGGCTGTTCTTTTACTCACTATGTAATCAAGGATGGCCTTGAACTCTCTGTGTGGTGGAGGATGGCATTGAAGTCCTGATGCTCTTGTCTCTGCTTCCTGAATGCTGGGATTATAGATGTTTGCCATGCCTTGCCCCCCCCCTTTTAAATTATTGCACATCTTTTCTACATAGTGATATGTTTAATGGCATTGTCCTCCCAGTATATCATTGCTCTGCATCATTGGGTGCAAAACACACGAGGGTTTATTGGATACAAGCTCCAGCCCAGGTCGCAAGCTCCCTGTGGAAAGAGAGAGGTATGCGGCAGGGCAGTCTAGGGGAACAAGGTTTTAAAAGGGAAAAACAGCAAGCAGGGAGTTATATACCTTGGTGTTACATGATTGGGTAAGGGAAACTGACTTTTGAAATGATTGGTTTACTTTAAGTGCCAAGACCATACATGGTTCTGGCCTGGCCATCTGGGTGGGTTGCCTGGAGACAGTATCTCTTTAAGTGGTTCCAGCCAGGCCATCTGGGATGGTTTCCTAGCAACTGCAATTGTATCTCTAGTGGGCAGGAAAATAATGCAGTAAGGCTGGTTCCTCCCTGCAGGTGTCTGGATGTAACTCTACCTGGCTGGCCTTCATTTAGGCTTGTGCTTTAAACTTTAATTCAATAATTCCCAATGCCCCCCCAAAATAACCCTAATTCTTTCAATGACTATATGATGTGCCAGAAGACACAGCTTGGAAGCAGCCACTCATCACGGTTTTTGAACTAAACGTGAATATTTGAAGTTCTAATGGCTGTGAAATAAAATCTGTTAGGGCTGTAACGTGTAACTGACTTCAAGGTGGTGAGCACAAGAGTCAGGAAGAGCACAGTCAGAAATGAAACTTCAGAAAGGAAAGGCAAAGGTGGTGAGTGGCCATGATGGTCTACAGCTGCACAGCAAATAACCATGAATCTGGAAGCTCAAAACATTTATTTTATTCTTTTAAGACAGGGGTCTCATGTGGACCAGGCTGGCCTTGAAATCCTGATGTAGTCAAGGGCAACCTTGATTTAGTCCCTTTTGCCTCCACCTTCCGAGGGCTAAGAGCACAGCATAGATCACCTCACCCAGTGGGGGGATCAAACCCAGGGCTTTGTTCATGGTAGGCATTGAATCAAGAAACTGAACTACAGCCTCAGCCCCATTAAACATCCATTTATTTGTGTTACAGCTTGTGTGGGTCAGGAGGGTAGACTGAGATTAGCTGAGTTTTCAGCTTTGGGTCTCACAAGCCTGCAATCAAGTTTCATTCCGGGCTGAGTTTTCATCTCGAAGCTGCATTGGGGAACACTCTTCTCTTTTGTGATGATTTGGGAGGTGGGGGTTCTTAGATAACAGCATCTGTCATGGAGATGGCTCTCCACCTTCTGCTGTGTTTGCACATATGTTGATTAGAAGCAAGGGCTGAGTATCTGCTCTGAGGGCCAGAGGAGCACACAGCTGTGTGAATACCAGAGGGCTTATGAGGCTACTTGGGTCTGTCCATCACAGTCCTGGGGGATGAGAAATACCCCACCACACTGACATAGGAAGACAAGACTTTAGGTGAGAGGACAGGGAAATCCACTAACAAAACAAAACAAAACAAAAACAACAACAACAAAAAAAGTGTTTCCGGAATGGAGGATTGGCGTAGAAAGGAGAACAGGGAAAGAGGGAGAGTAGAATAGAAGATGGTAGAAAACAAGACCTAGTGCTTGGGCCCTGTCATGGTTTTATTTCTATCGCTGTGACAAAATACCTGGGCCAAAAGAAGGAAAAACAAACAAAACACCCACAACCTAGGGAAGAAAGAGTTTATTTGGCTTACAGCTCTAGACTCCAGCCCATCGATGAAGGAAATCAAGGCAGGAACTTGAAACAGCTAGTCACATCCAGAGCCAAAACCTCACAATTTCACAGTTGAGATCAGAAAGTGAATGAGTGGGGCTGGAGAGATGGCTCAGGGGTTAAGAGGACTGGTTGCTCTTCCCAATGTCCAGAGTTCAATTCCTAGCAACCACATGGTGGCTCACAGCCCTTTATAATGGGATCTGGTGCCCTCTTCTGGTGGCAGGTGTACGTGCAGGCAGAAAGAGAAGGTGTGCACTCAAGCCTACTGCTCAGCTTGTTTTCTGTAACACAGTTCAGGACCCAAACTTCAGAAATGGTACCCTCTACCCCATGCCCACAGGCCAACATAATCTATAGCAGTGGTTCTCAACCTCTCAATGCTTCAACCCTTTAATACAGTTCCTCATGTTGGGGTGACCCCCAACCATGAAATTATTTTTGTTGCTACCTCATAACTGTAATTTTGCTTACTCAACCCACAGGTTGAGAACTGCTGTTCTAGACAGTCTCTTCCCAGGTGATTCTAGACTGTCAAGTTGTCAATTAAAACTAATCACCGCAGGTGTTTAAACTGATCATGGATTTTGTCCAACAGAATAGGTGACTCCACTGGCAGCAATGGAACAGGGGAGTGAAGTGATTTCTTTGTATGTCTTAAGGGTTTTATGATTTGGGAAAGTGTGTTTGGAGGGACACAAGACAACAGCAGTTGCTGTGGTTTAGACAGTAGAGTGCTTTCTCTCTTATTTAAAAAGCTATTTAATAGACAAAGATTATGCTCAAGATACACATTATATAATGATTATTATAAATTGAATACATCCCTCAACACCTACACTGTACCGGAGCCCCACAATTTGATCACATTATCAATGAAAAATTTCCACCTTTCTGTTCTGTACATTCTGGAGAATGATATGTGATAGCTATGTTTTCTGTGTTTAATGAGTGAGTTTGTTAAGTGATAAATAATGAGAGGGAGGGAGAAAAGAGGAAGAGAGAGAGAATTATTAAATTGAGTACTCCAAATTTGGCGATGCTTGCCTTTAATCACAGCACTCAGGAGGCAGGTACATCTTTGTGAGTTTCAGGACAGACGGGGACATGGTGAGACCCTGTCTCAAAAGAAAAAAAAAAGCTACTAAAACATACAGCGATGAGCCTGGATTATTCACATCTCAATGGACCAGAAAGCAGAGAGATCAGGCCAGAAGTATGACTGGATTATATTTTCTAACTGCCTCACCCCATAGCCCTGCTTCAGCTGGCTAGACTCTGTCCAAAGATCCCACAGCTTCCCAAGACAGTGCAACCGGTTTTGTAACTGGGTTTTCTGGCTCCTGGCTTTTGTTTTGTTTTTATTTTCAGGCAGAGTTTCACTACACACTCGAGGCTACCCTGGAACTGTATAGCCAAGTCTGGGCGTGAACTCAAAATCCTCCCACCTCTGACTGGAGAGCTGGGATTTTAGGCATGTGCTGCCACACCCAGAGTGTCTGGAGCTTCTTTACCATTCTGCTAAATGGTATCAGTGTATTTGGGGAAGCGAACAGATTCTGTGACTTGGTTCTCATAAATGATCAAGTTTATGGCTATGTGTGAGATGCTGCCTCGGAATTCCCCATGGGTGAAGCTCTGTTCAGCCCTCTCCAGCTATACTGACACACGCTCTCAGTATCATCTTGTGATATGGCTGCCATTGCTGTCTCCACTATACAGATGAAAGAGGTGGAGGAAATTCCCCCAGACCATCAGACAGCAGACTCATCTTCCTTACCACCTTCAGCTGCCTCTGCATCACTCTCCTCTTTATCTCCATCTTCTTTATCTACAGATGCACTCGGCAAGGTGAGTTAAGAGGAGTTATTCATGCTTGGAGGGAGAGGCAAAAGAAAGATTCTAATAAGATGCATTTGGGAGGCTGATGCAAGTGGATCTCTGTGAGTTCAAGGCCAGCCTGGTCTACAGAGTGAGTTTCAGGTCATCCAGAGCTACATAGTGACTCTCTCTCCCTCTCTCTCTCTTTCTCTCTCTCTGTCACACACACACACACATACATACACATATATACATGTATATACAAATACAAATGTAAATTCTTCCTGGTGTGTTTTCTAGGTTCGTCACATGAAGAACCCCCCAAGAGGTAGATGAATGCACATCCTTGGCAAGCCTCACACCTTACCTCCTCAGCCCCACCTCACCCCAGCCTATTCATGGCTCACTTCCCCAGAATCTTTACCCTCTCCCTGAAGTCTTTATATCCCATAATTCCATGTTCTATTCATATTCTCTCCCCCATGTCCCCTTCCCTCTTCTCTCCATCCCTTTCTCTCTCAGAACCAGCCATTCTAATGTTCCAAGACAAGAGGAGGAGGCTATATGTAAGTGAAAAGATACCAGAAAATTATGATTATTTTTAAACAGTAGGCAAAGGGAATGAGCCCCGAGACACTATTGGTGGGGGTGTAAACTAGTGCAACCATATGGAAATTAGTATGGAGGTTCCTCAGAAATACTAAAAACAGAGCAACTGAGTGACCCAGCTACAGCTCTTCTGGGAACTTGCCCACAGGAACATCCCTGCAACACCCCTTAGTAACAGTTCAGCTCTAGGTTTCCATTTGTTCTAGGGGTTCATTCAGCTCAGCCTAGCCTAACATAAAAGAGATCCATGAAAAATGCATCCTGGCAGCTGGAGAAATGGCTTAGCAGTAAGAACACTTACTGCTCTTGCAGAGGACTTGGGTCCCATTCCCAGCACCCACATGATTTGATGGCTGCCTGTAACTTCAGTTTCAGGGGATCTGGTGCTTTCTGCTGGCTTCCACAGGCTCCTGCACACATATGCTCAAGCACATACACATAAAACATATATATACGTATATATGTATATACACATATGTACAGAGAGAGAGAATGTGCCTTGATTTCAGCTGAAACCTGAATGTTTGGAACTTTCCAGCCCCACAGGTAGAGGGAGATGGATGTGACTTTGTCTGAAGCCAGCATGAGACAGGTGAGCTACCCTTGAGTTTTTTATGAGTATGCGGTCAGTTAGAGACCACAATTTGACTATTTAAATGCATCATTGTAAGGTTTCTGTAGCATGGGCTTCTTTGTTTCAGTGACACTGAATGATCACGTGTGTAAACATGAACATGAAGCCAGCTGTGGTGAGTGACATCTGGAGGCCAACATTCAGGAGGCTGAAACAGAAGACTGTGAATTTGAGGTCAACCTGAGCTGCATAATGAGGACATATCCAACACACACGTGCACTCACACACAGAGACAGAGACACACAGATACACACACAGAGACACAGAAACATAGATACACACAGAGACACAGATACAGACACACAGAGACACAGATATACACACAGAGAGACATAGACACAAAAAGACAGACACACAGAGATACAGACACACAGAGAGACACACAGATACACACACACAAGCTTTGCTCCCAAAATTCTGACACTTGGGTTTGCAAGACATTGTTTTAATACTGGAAGAAATGCAAGTGTTAACATTTGGATCATCTATATAAATATCCTTAGCTCAAGAGCAGCTTTTGGACAGTTTTCTCTTTTTATGGTTCTTGGTGTTTGGGTTTTCTTTTGTTTATCTTTGTTGTTGTTGTTTGTTTCTTGAGACAGAGTGTCACTATCCAACCCTGGCTGGCCTAGAATTTGCTATGTAGAGTTGGCTGGCCTTGAACTCACAGAAATCCACCTGTCTCTGCCTGTAAAATACTGTGTGATTTAAGAAAAAAAAAAAAAGGCTGTATCATTTTCCTTGGCCCTCTTTTAAATTTTAAATTTCAAAATAATTCAATCATAATGAAAAAAATAAATAATACAAACGGAAACGTACAGCTTGACATTGTCTAGACATTGACTTCTTCTCCCACCATTCTTTTTAGTTTCTAAATTTTCCTTTCTGCAGTATTGAGAACCAAACTTCCGCATGCTAGGCAAGCATTTTCCCACTGAGATATATCCCCCATCCATATGTACCCTTAATTTATTTTCCTCCCCTCTCTCCCAGTCACCCATAGGCACACACTATGTAAGACACTTTATATATCTCCTATGCTCTTTTGTTTGTTTGAGACAGGTTCTCAGGCAACCTAGGCTAGCCTCAAACTACCATGAACTCTTGGGTTTAAGGATAATCTCAAACTCCTGATCCTCCTGTCTCCATTTCCCAAGTGCCACCATGCCTGGCTTCATTCCTGTGTGTTCTGCCATGTATAATAATATTTATGCCAATATTTATACATGCATAAATAGACACAAGAATCACATTTTTTACCCTTGCAATATTTCGTACATTTTGAACTTTTAAAGGTGCTTTTGAAATTATTATTACACGTATTTCGTGTGTCTGAGTCAGTACACACCTGTGGAGGTCAGAGGGTGACTTGTGGGAGTTGGTTCTCTTCTTCCCCCATGCGGGTCCAGGGATTTAGTAGTCAGGCTTATCAGCAAGCGCCATCTCTTGGCTCCATTGAGAACTGTTTTGCTCTTGTTAAGCTTTGGATATGCTAGGCAAGCACTCTACTGTGTGAGGCTCCTCTATTGTGTATCTCTATTTTAGAGCCCACTCTCTGAACCAGGCTGGCCTCAAACTCAGAGATGTCCCTGCCTCTACCCCCCAGTGCTGGGATTAAAATGGTGTGCCACCATCTTGCCTCAAAATTGCTTTAATCTAAATTAGAATCAAGTTTGGCTCTGAGTAGGGGTTCTAATGTTTGCATATGTTAATTTATATTTTATGTATACCCTTCTCGGCAATTAGCTTAAGTTTAGCCTCTTGGGTGGAAGGACAAAAGGAAAAATCCAAGTAAGAAAACCTTAGAGAGAATAAAGAGGGAAGGAAGGAAGGAAGGAAGGAAGGAAGTTTACGTAACCAGAGTGAAGAAAAAACAGAACTGTGTAGACATCCTCAGATGCATACATCCACATAATGAAAACCATTTCATCTTCTCTTCCTTTGCCTCTCATCTCCATTTCTATTTCTGTGTTATTATTATTCAGACCAGCTGTTCCTATGAGTCTATGACTGATAATGACAATTCCAGGCTTACAGACTCACAGACTGTTAGCTGAGGAGAAAAGGGAGGGGTTGGGGGATCTTATTTACTGGATCTGTCAGGGGGAAAAAATTATTGACTCCCTTCAGAAGAGTCTAGAAAACTAACTCATAGAAGTGTGGAATATGGGAATTAAAAAAAAATCAAACATTTAGATTCAGTTGGTAGAGTTCTTGCCTAGCTTATCTAAAGCCTTGGGTTGCTTCTCTAGTTCGACATAAACTGAGTGTGATTGTGCAAGCCTGTAATTCCAGCATTCAGGAGTGGAGGAAGTTCAAGGTCATCTTTGGCTTCTTAGTTCTGAGCCAGCCTGGGACACACACGGCACTGTGTGATGGAAGGAGGAAGCAGGGTGCATAGTTTGCACAGTTTGCCAGCTCTTGTTCTAGACAAACGCATTGTGTAAATCTGCAAGAATTACCAAAATTGAAGACACAGAATTATGTGTTCTAGGGTATAAAGGAAGACGTTCTTTTTTAGACCCAAGGATGGGATAGCTTCTCAGGGACGTCTCATCTTTGACAAACTGGGACTCTGGGACCATCCATCTTACAGTCGGTGTGGGATGTCCTGTGAGGGGACTAAAGCCTACAGTGCTTTGGGAAGAGACTGAACAGGCTCAGCAACTAGGTTGAGCTCATGGCCTCCCCTTTGCAGCCTGAGTCATTAGCACTCTAGATGCAGTGATGGAAGCTAAACGAACATGCTGTACTATGCAGAGACCCACAGGGACAGTTAGACAGTCACCACAGGCAAGCCTGTGTTCTTACAGAGAGCCAGCAGCTCATCAGAACCACAGACCAAAGCTTACAGAGTCACCCAAACACAAAGACACAGGACATGCGTGTGTACACAAACACAGATGACACACAAATATCTTACAGCTTATAGATTCCCAAACTCAAAGGTTCTGAAACAGAGGCCATGATCTTCATCTAAATCTGATTGCCTAGGCTGTAATCCTGCACCATCAGCCTCTCCATGCCTGTACCTAATTAAGGTTATGGGCATGAGGGGCAAGGAGAGAATGTTTCGTTTCATCCTGATTGCTATAGCGAAGCACCATGGACTGCAAGACTTATAAATAACAAATGTTCACCTTCTGGAGGTTGACATCTGAGGTAAAGGTGACAGATCTGTTGTCCGCTGAGGGCCCAGTTGCTTTTGAGGCTTTTTTGTGTTTCTGCTTTTTTAGGGAGGTGGAGACAGGGCCTTTGAGAAGCCTCATGAGGGAGTGGTGGGAAAGGTGCCAAGCTGTATCCTCAGGAACCACATGGTGAAAGGAGAAAACTGACTTCCACAAGCTGTCCTCTGACCTTCACCTGTGCACACACACCTACACACAAATTAACTAATTAACTAATTAATTTTTAAATGTAATTTAAAATTTTAAGCCAACCAATGGAACTATTGAGATGGCTCAGTGGTTAAGGGCACTTGTGCCTGGGCACAGCGGCTTATCCCTATAATCCCAGAACTCTGGGAGGCAGAGGCAGGCAGATCTCTGGGAGTTCAAAGCCAGCCCAGTCTACAAAGTGAGTCCAGGACAGCCAAGGCTACATAGAGAAACCCTGTCTTGAAAAACAACAACAAAAGCACTTGTTGGTCTTACAGATAGAAGACCAGAGCTTGGTTTCCAGCACTGACATCTGATGGCTCAGAACTGCCTGTAACTCCAGCTCCAGGGGTTCTGATGCCCTCTTCTGGCCTCCATGTGCACCTCCCTACACTCATGTGCACATATTCACACACACATACACACAGAGAAATAAAAACAAATCTTCAGAAAAAAGCAAATCAGAATTTTTATTGAAACTGCATTAAATTTACAGATCTATCTGAGAAGTACCTTTTTATTTCATTTAACATCAATTTTTAATTTTTGTTTGTTTTTGAGAAGTAACACTATTCTTTCAACACATGAATGAGGTATATCACTCCATTAATTATTTCTTTTTTAGTAATGATTCTGTTTATTTTATTTTTGACTCATGGTTTTTTCATTTTTATCCATTTTGTTTAATTATTGTTTTGCGTGTGAGTGTGCATGCTATAGTTCACAAGTAAAGGCCAGAGGACAATTTTCTTAGTTCTCATCTTTCACTGTTGAGTGGGTGCTGAGAATTTGAACTCAGCTCCTCATAATTGCACAGGAAGCATTCTTGCCTACTAAACCATCTCTACATGCTCTATTTTATTTTCTGTTTTTGTTTGAGGTGTGTGTGTGTGTGTGTGTACAGGTCTTATATATCTTTTGTCAGCTTTATCCCTAAGTAACTTTAGATGTTTTTATTTCTAAGTGCTTTTATAAATGGCATTGATTTGGACATTTCAATTTTCTCATCAAGGAGGGAGGCATATGAACCAGTGACTTTCATTAGGGTTCCTTCAGGAATATGGGTGAGAGGTCATTACAGCAGAATGGACAATTTAGCAGAAGCTACACTACTGAAAAAATGTCTGCGAACAACAGTTAATTGCCTACAGTCCCTCAGGTAGGGGTGGTCAGCTCTCTCTACTTTATGGTCTCAGGGATCAAATTCAGTTTGCCTGGCTTGGCAGCAGACAACTTTACCTGCTGGTCTACACACACACACACACACAGATGAGATCTGGAACTTATAAGGACCCTCTGGCCTCAGCTTCCCAAGAGCTACCACACCTAACTTCACACCTGTGTCCTCACATGTTGAAAGGGGTGGAAAGATTCTAGGATCTCTTGTAAGGGACACCGATCCCATCGGGTCTCAAAGGCCCCATCTCTTAGCACCATCATGTTGGGAATTACATTTGCTTTGATAAAACACCATGACCAAAGACAACTTAGAGGGAATGGGTTTATTTCGACTTATATTTCCATCACTGAGAGAAATCAGGTCATTATGTCAAGCAGGAACCTGGAGGCAGGAACTGAAGCAGAGACCAGAGAGGAATGCAACTGGCTGACTTGCTTCTCCTGGCTTGCTCAGCATGTTTTCTTATAGAACCCAGGACCACCTGCCCAGGGGTGGCACAACAGCACATCAACCATCAGTCAAGGAAATGCCCCACAAACATGCTCACAGGCCAGTGATGGAGGCATCACCTCTGCTGAAGGTGTTTCCCCTTCCCAGGTGATGCCAGCCTGCATCAAGCTGATGGAACACACACATTTGAGCTGTTGTGCCCACACAGATGGCCCATAGAGAGGTTTCAGGCTCCTAAAGGAGTCTCTTCCATCCCTCCTGGCCTCTCTTCTCGCCCCACAGCCTCCCCTCAACAAAGTGCCTGAGTCTCAGGAGCAGCAGGCGGAGAAGGAGAATCCACAGCTCCTCTTCTTGCACACAGTCACGCTCTTTAAAACTTGGGAGCCCTCAGGACCATCTGTCCCTGCCATGTGGAGGAAGCTGGTCTTTAACAAGAAATAAGAAAGATGATTCAAAACATCTAGGAACCGGGGGTGAGTGGCGATGCCTTCAGCTTCTTTTTCTTGATTCTAATTGCTTCCAACTCAGCATCCTTCTGTTTTCTGCAGCTCCCTCAGGCTGTCATTCTCTCTGTCTCTGTCTCTCTGTCTCTGTCTCTCTGTCTCTTTCTCTGTCTCTCTCTCTCTCTGTCTCTCTCTGTCTCTGTCTGTCTCTGTCTCTGTCTCTGTCTCTGTCTCTCTCTCTCTCTCTCTCTCTCTCTCTCTGTGTGTGTGTGTGTGTGTGTGTGTGTGTTTGGGTGCACATGACAACTTCGGGTGTTGTTTCTCGGGGGACATCAACCTTGTTTTCTTGAGACAGGGTCTCTCACCTGTCCTGGAACTTCTGGTTAGGCTCAGCCAGCTGGCCAGCATGCCCCTGGCATCCTCCTGCCTCCACTTGTGCAGCACCGGGATTAAAAGCACATGCCATCAGTGTGCCTGGTCTTCTCCGCTGAGCCGGGATTAAAAGCACATGCCATCAGTGTGCCTGGTCTTCTCCGCTGAGCTGGGATTAAAAGCACATGCCATCAGTGTGCCTGGTCTTCTCCGCTGAGCCGGGATTAAAAGCACATGCCATCAGTGTGCCTGGTCTTCTCCGCTGAGCCGGGATTAAAAGCACATGCCATCAGTGTGCCTAGTCTTCTCCGCTGAGTTCTGGAGAAAGAATCAGAACCTGAGGCTGAAGAGATGGCTCAGTGACCACAAAAGTATTTGTTGCTCCTGCAGAACACCCAGGTTTGATTTCCAGCACCTACATGGTGGTTCACAATCACCTGTAATTTCTATTTTGTTTGTTTGTTTTTGAGACAGGGTTTCTCTGTGCACCACCAAACCTGGCTAACCATCTGTAATTTCAGTGTCAGAACACCCAGTACTCTCTCTGATCTCCTTGGGCATCAAGCATGCATTTGGCATATATTCATACATGCAGATAAAACGCTCTTACATATATGATAAAGTATATTAACTTTTTGTTTGTTTGTTTTCGAGACAGGGTGTCTCTGTGTGGTACTGGCTGTCCTGGACTTGCTTTGTAGACCACACTGGCCTCAAACTCACAGCAATCTCCCTACCTCTGCCTCCCTAAGTGCTGGGAATAAGGTGTGTGCCACCATGCCCAGCTCATTTAAAAACATTTTAAAGACTCAAAAGAAAAATGGTTACTTTAACCAGCCTAGTCTGCATTCTTGACTAAAACAAAAAGAACTCTCTTTGCACATCCATGCTTATTGTAATATTAGTCACAAGAGCCAGAGCATGGAACCAGTCTAGCTGTCCTTCAACACATGAAAGGATAAAGAAAATCTGGTCTATACACACGAGGGAGTCATATTCGGTTGCAAAAGAAAAATATGGAACTCTATCATTTTTTCAGGAAAATGGATGAACTGGGGATTACCAGGTTAAGTGAAATAAGACAGACACTCACAGACAAATCGCAATTATTTTCTCTTGTATGTGGAATTAGGGGGTAAGAGGAGGACTACTAGGGATATAAAAGGAGGTCACTGGGGTTTTCCAGCTTGCTGAGAAAGTGCAAGTCCTGGGCAAAGGAGGGACCCTGCCTTAAAGTAGTAAGTGGTGTTCTGCTTCCTTTTCTGCTGCTCTGAGAAAACACGCTGGCCCCAAGCAACCTAGGTGAAAAGGGGATTTATTTGAGTTACACTTCTAGGTCACAGTCCATCACTGGGGGAAGTCAGGAAAAAAAACTCAGGATAGGGCAAGAACTGAAGGCAGGCCTGCTGTCTTTCACACAAACAAGGAACCCACTTCACAGCCAGAGAAGTACAGCAAAAACCACCAGAGGAGACCTCTTGCCAGCTCACACTGCTGGACCAGTCTTTACCTAACTGGCTTTCTTATACGGCACAACTGCCTAGGGGTGGTGCGCTGGGCTGGGACATCCTACATCAATTAGCCGTCATGGCAGTTCCCCCACAGAAATGCCCAGCAGCCAATCCTTCAATTGAGACACACTTTTCAGATGGCCCTAGGCTGTGCCCCAAGTTAACAGTTAAAATTAACTGTGACAAGTGGAGAGTGACAAAGGAAGGAACTGGATACCCTCTTCTGCCACATGCACATAGGTATATGCACCTGTCTGCATGCACACACACAGACATGCACACACCAGCACACACACATGCAAGCACACACACAATAAATCTTTCATATATATAAACCTAAAATTAGGATGGGCATGGTGGTGCACACCTTTAATCCCATCACTCACGAAGCAGAGGCAGGTGGATCTCTGTGAGTTTGAGGCCAGCCTGTTCTACAAAGGGAGTCCAGGATAGCCAGGACTACAACAGAGAAACTCTGTCTAAAAAAAAAAAAAATTAAGAGAGAAAGGTTTGTGAGGCCACAGTGGGAAGGCTGCCATCTGCCAGCCAAGGACAACAGCTTTTCTTATTTTATTCTTGTGAGAAAAAAAGAAATTTCTCCTTGGAGAACTACTGACATCTGATCTCTAACTTTTAGCCTCCAGACTGTAAGAAAAACGAATTTGTCCTGTTTCATTTTGTCATCTGGTCTACCCCTGAGGGACATGCTGGGGAGGAAGCTGAGAATTATTATGAGACTAAAACTCTTTTGTTTCCAGTGTTGGATAAAGGTTGGGCTGAGTGAAGATGGCAATTTCCTTTCGCATTGTGAACAGAAGACCTCCTAATAGGTTGCTGTTAGTGGTGAGGCCAGCTGTCCTGGACTGCACCAGACTGGCCTCTGTGGGTGAGGGGCTCTCAGTATGTGGGTGTCTGCATTCTGAAAAGAGGAGTGAGGGATTTCTCAGGACACAAAGCAGTTGTGGCTGCCTGCACACACACACACACACACACACACACACACACACACACCATACTCTTGAACTAACAGGAACACACATGCACAGATTAACGGGGGTAAATTTGTTCATAATACATTGCACACACTGAGATGGGGTGACCACCCTAGCTGTGAGCACAGAGGCTGTAAAGATGTTCGCAAACAACACATCATCCAGTCAGTAAATGGGCCAATGGAAGGAACATGCAGTTCTCAAAAGAAGAAAAACAAAGAGCCAATAAATACATGAAAAAGCATTCCACATCTTTAGTCATCAGAGAAATGCAAATCAAGGCTACATTGAGATTCCATTTCACCCCACTCAACATGGCTATCGTCCAGGAAATCAAAGACAAAATGCTGGAGAGAATGAGCTGAAATGGATCCTTTATTCGTTGCTGCTTGGAGTGTAAGCTGATGCAGCCACTATGGAAACCAGAAAGGAGGTTCCAAAAAAAAAAAACAAACAAAAATCAATAACAACCCAGAACTAGCATCCATCTGTAACACTTGTACCATGTCTGGGTATACACACAAAGGAACCTCAGTGAAAATAGCACTGAGGCACTTGCATGTCCATGCTTACTGTTCATGACAGCCAAGATTGAAACCAATGATTTCTGTCAGCCAAGGAATGAATAAAGAAAATGTGGTACAAATGCATGAGAAAAGAGAATAAGAGAGTTTGGACACTTAGCCCTAAGTGGGAAATCTATATCATACCCCATCCTTATGGAGCTCAGAAAGCATGGAGAAAGAGAGAGCCTGGCATAGTGGTTCACATCTTTGAGCCCAGTAATTGGGAGGCAGAGGTTGGTGGATCTCCATGAGGTGGAGACCAGCCTGGTTTACACAGTAAGCTCCAGGACGGACAATCAGGGCTATGGAGAGATACTGCCTCAAAAACCAAACAAGCAACGTGTAGACAGATTATAAGAGGTGGTAGATGATTACAATGAGACAGAGTTTGGAAGACATAGTAGGGTGGCTAGCAGCATCTATAAACTTACAGAAGTTACAGCAGCATACAAGACATATGCAAGCTCAAATCATCCCAGCCTGGAGGGGGAGGTGAGCTCAAAGTCCTCATCCTAGCTGCTGTGAGAGGGAGAATCAGTGTTCTTTAAGGGTGTGGCCCGAATGGATTGATCTCCATCCATGGGATGGTCCAACATCAGTATTCAGGCAGTAATGAATTCAAAAGGATAAAAAGGAAATGAAATTGAGCAGGTAGAGAAGGCGGTGGATCTGAGATGGGCTGGGGTGGGCGGCAAACATGATTAAAATACACCCCATGAAATTCTCAAGGAATTAATTCAAATACTGTTTTAAAGGGCTGAAGGATGACTCTGCAATTAAGAACATTTGCTGCTCCTCTAGAGGACCTGAATTAGGCTGCCAGAACCTTTACTGGGGCCTCACAAGTACCTATAACACCAGATCCAGGAGACCTGACATACTCTTGTGCACATACCCACACATAGACATGAATGATGAAAAAATAAATGTTTTTAAAGTACAGCTTAACACATAGTAAACACACAAGAGAGTTTCATTTTGCCGTAAAGGAAAATGGAATTTTGTCATTTTCAGGAAAAATAGATGAAACTGGAGATCAACCAGACCCAGAAAGAAAAATTCTTCATGCTCTCTCTCATTAGCAAAATCTAGACGTACATACACATGCATAAAAAGAGAGAGGAGAAAGGAGAGCAATGGGGAGAAGGAGAAGACAAGAAAGAGCAGGGGCAGAGGGTGACGGAAGAAACTGCAGTGACGTGCATGGATAAAATGTCACAGTGGGGGCTGGGGTGCAGCCCAGATGAGAAAGGACTTGCCTAGCAGTCATGAAAGCCACAGACCTGTTCCCAGCATCACCTGTCTGGATATACTGATGCACTCCTGTAATCCTAGCATTGAGAAGAGAAAGGCAAGAGGATCAGAAGGCTAAGTCATCTTTGGCTACATAGCCAATTGATGGGCAACATGGACCCTGTCTCAAAAGGGAGAGGAGGATAATACCACTTACAAGACAGAGGAAAATCAAGACAGGATTGGACTAGAAGCTTCTGCCGGGCTGGTTAGGCTGCATAATGCCAGAGTGTTCTTCGGATTGCTGAGGGAAAATCAGTTATTTAGCTATGGATCCTGTGTGAACACTACCACACATCCACAGACAATGGGCACTCTGGGGTAGGAGAGGCAAGCTGGCTACAGAGTAACTAGTTGCTTTCTGATTGGACTTGAGGCAGGATTCACAAGAGGGAATTCATGTCTGGGCCTAGAAACACAGTCAGAACTCAGTGGCTAGCTGGGTGCGTCACCTTCAAGAGGCAGACGTAGGTGGGATTCTGTCAGTTTGAGGCCAGTCTGTCTACATAGGCAGCTCCAGGCCAGCCAGGGCTACATAGTAAGACCCTCTCATGAAAAAATAAAAATAAAAAAGCAAAAAGCCAAACATGACCACCACCCACTTTCAGTGCTGGGGATTTTTGTCTGTCTTGAGCCTGTGCGGTTATGTGAGTTCATACGTGTGTCAGTTCTTCGGCATTATCTGCCACCTTTGGCTTTTATTTATTTATTTATTATTATTATTATTTCATTTATTTATTTATTTTGGCTTTTTTTCCCTCCCCCTCTTCCAAATACATACCTGAGCCTTGAGGGGAGAGAATTGATGAAGACATCCCGTTTAAGCCTGAATGTTCCAAGGTCTCTCTCACATCAGTATCACACAGCTACAAACCTTTCCCCAAACAATGGTTATCTGCCTAGAAGATATGCCGCTGCAACCATGACACAAACATCATGGGAGTGACCAAGCACTCTCTGAGATGGGACGCGTGTCTGACACTGGCACTGCTATTGCAGAAGACGTGGGCTTGGTTTCCAGCACTGGCGTTGGAGGCTCGCCATGGCCTGGAGTTCCACATTCTGGGGATCTGATATCTTCTGGCCTCTGTGCATGTGTATACACACACACACACACACACACACGAATACATATCTTCTTTCTTTGTTACTTTTCTAGACAGGGTTTCTCTGTGTAGCCCTGGCTGTCCTGGACTCCCTTTGTGGACCAGGCTGGCCTCACACTCACAGCCATCCCCCTGCCTCTGCTTCCCTGAAAACACTTTTTTTAAGTTAATAAAGACACAGGTGTAGTTATTCCATTACTCTCCCCCATTGTTCATTCCTTTCACAGTTCAACTCTCTTTTTTTTGTTGTTAGGTTGATTTTAGCTTTCTGTGTATAGTAATGGATGTTCTGGAACTCTCTATGTAAAGCAGGCTGGCCTCAAACTCACAGAGATCTGTCTGCTTCTGTCTCCCAAGTGCTGGAATTAAAGGCATGGACTACCATGCCCGGCAACCTTGATATAAATCTTTGCCTGTGACTTCGATTGCTAGAAAAGGTGAGTCTAATGACCTTCATAGTCATCTTAGGTCATAAAGACTTCCAGTCACTTTTTTATATTAGATGCAAGAGAAGAAAAAAAAAAAAAAAGGTGTCAGCTCAGTAATTGAAACGCTTTGGCAGGCTGCCTGCAGCTGCAGAGTTAGAACACTCAGCTATTTCTTTATTCCCCACCTGGACCTTCTACTCCTCTCCTGCTCTCTCACAAGGATGCCCGCCTCTCATCTGCAACTCCTGTATTGGGAATGCGTCTCCTCCTGTCCGCCATCTAAGGACAACGTGAAACCTCAAGGGAGCCTTCTGTACATTTCCAGGTTCTCTCTGCAGCTCCACCACTTGCATCCAGGTGGCGCTCGTGCAAAAAGTTTTAAGAATGGGGTTTATTTCTCTCCCTGACCATGTTTCTGTCCATTCCCCTCCTCCCCAGCCCATCTCACTAACCGAGCCTCAGATCTGGAACTGCTGCTCCTCCTGCTTCCTCCATTTCCTGAGCGATGGAATTACAGGGATGAGCTGTCACACCCAGTTTTGTGTATGCTAAGCACTCTACTGAGTTACCTCCCGGCCCTCTCCCTTCCTCCTTCTCTTACTCCTCCTCTTCTTCCTCTTCCTTCCTCTCTTCTTCCTCTTCCTTTCCCTCTCTTTCCTGTTTATTTTTTCTTCTTCCTGCATCAACCCCTCTGACAGCTGGAATTACGGGCCTGCACCACCAGTGACAGAGAAAGTCCCCACTACTAATTAACCCCACTCCACCAGAGGCTTTGGGGGGCAACTGGCTTCCTGCACCAGGCCCCAGGAGACCAGCTCAAACCACAGTGGAATCTCCTGTTCTAAGGGCCACACCATCTAACTGAACCTTACAAAACCCAGAAAATTTCCAGTCCACCTGGGTCAGCACCATAAGGAAATCCCCTGTGCCTTACCTGGATGGTGAGGAGAGTGAAACAATTCACACACACAGCACGCACGCACAGACGCACGCACGCACACAGGTCCCCTCTTTCAGCTTTCTTCACACTCCTGTTGCCTGTGAAGCCGACCTCCCTGTGACACAGCTCCCTTAGCAGCTCACTCAAGTGACTGCCAACCAAAAGCTGCTCCCTGCCTTCAACCCTTTCATTCAGGGCGAGGTGTGCTTGATTGCAGCCCACTGACAAAGGTGATCTAGATCTTTCCCTTAATCTTTTGCAAATTTGCCTTTTTAATTCCACTAATAAACACTGGTAAGCAAACCATTTGTTGTTGTAATCTGGCTTTTGAACACCATAAAAAACAAACAAAAGCAAGGACGTGTGAGGTTACACCTGGCCAGCTACCTAAACTTGTGAAACTATCATAAATTGAGAATTGTGATGTTATCTCACAAACACTGGAAAGAAGCAGAATAGAAACAGTTGAAATGGTTGTATACCCGGTCCAGAGAACTGCTTCCCCATCCCCAGTACTGGGTGGTTTAAATCACACCCACACTCTTGGATGTGTCCTACTCTTTCTCTGAGTAACTCTTTCAGTTTACTGCTAGGCTTACATCCATGTAAAATCCCCTGTTAATAAACTTCAACGTTAAATCAAGCATGGTGTTGAACTCTGATTCCAGCATTCTGGAGGTTGAGACAGGAATTCAAGGCCAGACTAGCCAA
>JAQQSO010000079.1:12517-29500 GCA_028658305.1 Pachyuromys duprasi | reverse complement strand
TGCATCTCCCCCTTTGATATGACCGCTGGGGGCTCTGCTCTGGTCAGGAGGCTCCGAGCTATGCTCTGAGCTTGCTGCTAAAGGCTCTCTTCTGGACTGGAGCCTTGGTGCCTCCTTCTGGGTCAGGGGCTGTGCACCACGGTCTGAGATGGTATTTGGGGCACCTCGGTCTGGACCTGATACTATGAGTCCCAATCCGGGGTGGTGGCTGGGTGTGCCTAGGGGTGTGGATCTGACCGGTGTAGCCCGCAGTATCTAGGTGAAACTCAGTCCATCTGGGGTACCATGTGCCTCAGCCCAAAGTGGCGGCTGCTGGCACAGAGGTTTGTGGGCCAGTGCAGTGCAGCCTGCGGTATCTGGTTGAAGCTCAGTCTGTCCGGGGTACTGTGTGCGCCAGCCCAAGATGGCGGCTTAGGCACCCAGCATGGCTGTGCGCAGCCTGTCTCCCTCCGGAGTTTTTCCTGGGAATAGCTGGGTGTTCCTTGGACTTTTCCACTTGATTTCCCCATGGTAGGAATTCTGCCCACCTGGCAGTTGCAAACGCTGTTGTTTTAGATCCGAGATCTCAGTCTCCTGGTTGCTGTGCCTACACTACTGTCCTGCTCCTCAGACACAGTGTCCTCCTGGGGCAGCCATCTTGGATACTCCGCCAAGGCTACAGATTTTTTGAGTTAATTTTGTATCCAGCCACTTTGCTGAAGATGTTTATCAGCTGTAGGAATTCCCTGGTAGAATTTTTGTGATCACTCCTTTCTGATATGAACACCCTTGATCTCCATTAATTGTCTTATTTTTCTAGTGAGGACTTCACATACTATTTTGAAGAGATATGGAGAAAGTGGGCAGCCTTTCCTTGTCCCTGATTTCAGTAGGATTAAGTTAAGTTTCAAGAGATAGAGTTCTTAAAAGAAGAAAATATGGCTAAGAAATATCTAAAAAATGCTCATGATCCCTAGCAATTAGGGAAATGCAAATCAAAACAACCTTGAGATGTAATCTTTCCCAAATGATAGTGTCAAAAATCAATTTAACAACTTTCAACAAATGTTGGAAGGGATGTAGGGAAAAGAGAAAACTCTCCCAGTATTGATGGGGTTGCACACTTATGCATCCACTATGGAAATCAGTGTGGAGGACTCTCAAAAAGCTAAAAAATAAATCTACCATATGACCACCCCTTGGCATACACTCAAAGAACTTGATGTTCTACTCCAAAGTTATTTGCTCAGCCATTTTCATTACTGCTCTACTCACAATGGCTAGGAAATAGAAACAATCTAAATGTTCTGGAGAGTTTATGTCAATGTGACACAAGCTAGTGTCATTGGAGAGGAGGAAGCCACAAATGAGAAAATTCCTCCATGAGATTTGGCTATAGGCAAGTCTGTAGAGCATTTTCTCAATTAGTGATTGATGGAGGGCCCAGCCCATTGTGGGTGCTTCCATGCCTGGGCATATGGTCCTGAGTTCTATAAGAAAGCAGGCTGAGGCCTGGCCCCAGGATCTTCCAGGTTAGACAACCCCATCCCTTCCTACCCCACCCCATCAATTCCCCCCCTGCTGGATTCACCTGGGATACAACCAGCAGAGGAGAGCTGTACACTATCCTCTGACCCCTATCACCTGTATTCTCAGTATTCCCAAGGAGAGCTGTAGGGCCCAAGGAAAACCCTCACCCCTCCCTGCTGGGTCCTCCTGGAGCACAGCCAGCAGAGGAGAGTTGCACACTGTCTTGAGTCCCATCTCCCACATTCCTGAGGAGACCTGCAAGGGAAGGGTCCCAGGAACACCCAGGTTTTGACACTTCCACTCTTCCCCGCCAGCTCCCAGCCCACCAGGTCCACATGTGCCACAGCCAACTGTCCTTCAAGGCCCTAGACTAAATTCCTGAGGAGGCCTACAGGCCCCAAGGTGCATCCAGGTATGCTTGGCTCTGGGAACTTCCAGGATAGACACCACCTCCCCACTCCACCAGTCTCCTTCCCAACAGGTCCACTTGGGGCACAGCCAGCAGAGGTGAGTTGCAAGCTGTCCTCTAAGCCCAAGCAAGGAGACATGCAGGGCCTGAGAAAAATTTAGCTGCATTATCAGGCCACTGCACCAGGCCTGCTGCACCAGGAACATCTAGCCCAAAGCGATCCACTGAAGGACTACTACACCAGGAACATCCAGGTTAGGCCAACCTTCCCAATGCCTGCTACACCAAAAATATCCAGTGAAAATCAGATGCCTAAAGGCCAGCCTAATAACAGAATCAATAAGAGCCAGGGCAATATGGCACCTTCAGAGCACAACTATCCTACTACAGCAAGCTCTGGATATCCTACTTTAACTAATCCACAATAAAATGACCTTGAATCCAATCTTGTTAAGATGATAGAGGCCTATAAAGAGGAAATGAATAGATCCCTTAAAGAAATACAAGAAAAAACAGCTGAAGGAAATGAATAAAACTGTTCAAGACCTGAAAATATAAATAGAAGCAATAAAGAAAACACAAAATGAGGGAGTATTAGAGATGGAAAACCTAGGGACAAGAACAGGAACTACAGATGTAAGTGTCATCAACAGAATAAAAGAGTTAGAAGAGAGAATCTCAGGTGTAGAAGATACAACTGAAGAAACTGATACGTCGGTCAAAGAAAATGTTAAATATAAGAAATTCCTGACGCAAAACATCCAGGAAATCTGAGCTATTATGAAAAGATCAAACCTAAGAAAAATGGGACTAGAAGAATGTGAAGAGTCCCAGCTCCAAGAATCAGAAAATATTTTCAATAAAACCATAGAAAAGAATTTCTACAAAAGAAAGAGATGCCTATAGACATACAGGAAGCATATAGAACACCAATTAAATTGAACCAAAATGAAAATTCTCCCATCACATAATAATCAAAACACCAAATCCAGAGAGGAAAGAATATTAAAAGCTTCAAGAGAAAAAGCCAGGTAACATAGAAAGGCAGACATATCAGAATTACATGCAACTTCTCAACAGAGACTCTAAGCTAGAAGGGCTTGGACAGATATCTTGCAGCCTCTGAGAGACCACAGATGCCAACAGATGACAACCTAGACTACTACACCCAGCAAAACTCTCAATCACCATGTATGAGAAAACAAGATATTCTGAGAAAAAATTTAAACATTATCTACCCATAAATCCAGCCCTACAGGGGAAAAAAAAACTAGAAGGAAAACTAGTTATCCCAATGAGGGTAACTACATCTAAGAAAACTCAGGAAATAAGTCCTCACTAGCAAAAACAAAAGAAGGGAAGCACACACAAACACACACCCTTTCACCACCAACATCAAAATATCAGGAAAAAACAATCACTGGTCTTTCATATCTCTCAATATCAATAGAATCAATTCCCAAATAAAAAGACACAGGCTAGCAGAACGGATGAAAAAACAGGATCCATCATTCTGCTGCATACAAGAAAAATACCGCAGCAACAAATATAGATATTACCTCAGAGTAAAGGGCTGGAAAACTATTCTCCAAGCAAAGGGACACAAGAAGCAAGCTGAAGTAGCCATTCTAATATCTAATAAAATAGACTTTCAACCAAAATTAATCAAAAGAGATGGGGAAGGATAATCAATACTCATCAAAGGAAAAATCCACCAGGAGGACATCACAATCCTGAACATATACACCTAACACAAGGGCTCCTGAATTTGTCAAAGAAACATAATTAAAGATTAAATTACACATCGATCCCAACACATTAATAGTGGGAGACTTCAACACCTCATTCTCACCAAAGGACAGATCATTGACACCAAAGCTAAACAAAGAAATACTGACACCAAGGTCTTCAAATGGAACTTGAATGGAGATAACCTAGAACCCCTGCACAGATGTAGCCCATGTAGCTCAGTCTCCAAGTGGGTTCCCTAGTGACGGGAACAAGTTCTGTCTCTGACATGCACTCAGTGGCTGGCTCTTTGATTACCTCTCCCTGAGATGGAGCAGCCTTACCAGGCCACAGAGGAAGACAATGCAGCCAGTTCTGATGAGACCTGATAGGCTAGGGTAGGATGAAAGGGGAGGAGTACCTCCCCTATCAGTGGGCTTGGGGAAGGGCATGGGAGGAGAAGAGGGAGGGAGTTTGGGATAGGGAGGATATGAGGGAGGGGGCTACAGTTGGGATACAAAGTGAATAAACTGTAATTAATAAAAAATAAATATAAAAAATAAAGTATGATGAAATTTTAAATAAATAAATAAATCAAATGGAACTAACAGATGCCTACAGAACTTTTCACCTGAACACAAAAGAGTACAACTTCTTCTCAGCAATTCATGGAACCTTCTCCAAAATTGACCATATAGTCGATCACCAAGCAACCTTCAACAGATACAAGAAAATGCAAGCAACTCTTCGTATTTTATCAGACCACCATTGATTAAAGCTTGACTTCAACAAAAATAGAAACAACAGAAAGCCTACAAACTCACTGAAACTGAACATCTCTCTACTCAATGACTATTGGGTCAATGAAGAAATTTAAAAATTAAAAAAATAAAGACTTTCAATTCAATGAAAGTAAATGCACAATATAACCAAACTTATGGGACTCAATGAAAGTAGTGCTAAGAGGAAAGTTCATAGCACTAAGTACCTTCACAAAGAAATTATAGAGATCTCATATTACCAATTTAACAGCACAACTGATAGCTTTAGAAAAAAAGAACCCAACACACTCAAGAGGAGTAGATGGTGGGAAATAATCAAACTCAGGGCTGAGATCAATAAATTAGAAACAGAGAGAACACTGCAAGAAATCAACAAAACCAAGAGCTTTTTTTTTTTGAGAAAATCAATAAGATAGACAAACCCTTAGCAAAACTAACTAAAAGTCAGAGAGACATTGTTTAAGTTAACAAAATCAGAAATGAAAAGGGAGACATGACAACAGACACTGAGGAAATCCATTGAATCATTAGTTGTTACCTCAAAAGCTTGTATATCACAAAATTGAAAATTTTAAACAAAATGGACCATTTTATTGATATATATCTCTTTCCATAGTTAAATCAAGATCAGGTTAACAATTTAAACAGTTCTATACCCCCTAAGGAAATATTAGCAATCATTAGAAGTCCCCCCCACAAAAAAAAAACAACAACAAAAAAAGCCCTGGGCCAGATGGTTTTAAAGATGAATTCTACCAGACTTTCAATGAAGAGAGAGCTAGTACCAATATTCCTCAAACTATTCCATGAAATAGAAACAGAAGAAACATTGTCAAACTTATTCTATGAGGCCACAGTCACCCTGATACCTAAACAACACAAAGACCCAACAAAGAAAAAACAAACTCTCTTAGGAACATTGATGCAAAAAATTCAATAAAATACCTAAAAACTGAATTAAAGAGTACATCAAAAACATTATCCACCATGATGAAGTATGCTTCATCCCAGGCATGAGGGGTTGGTTCAATATATGAAAATCCATCAACACAATCCACCATATAAACAAACTGAAAGGAAAAAAAGCACATTATCATCTCATTAGATGCTTAAAAAGCCTTTGACAAAATCCAATACCCTTTCAGGTTAAAAGTCTTGGAGAGATTGGGGATACAAGGCACATATGTAAATACAATAAAGGCAATATACAACAAGCCAATAGCCAACATCAAATTTAATGGAGAGAAACTTAAAGCAATTCCACTGAAATAAGGGACAAGACAAGGCTGCCCAGTCTTTCTGTATCTATTCAATAAACTTGAAGTTCTAGATAAACCAGTAAGGGAACTAAAATAGATCCAGGGGATACAAACTGGAAAGGAAGGAGTCAAAGTATCACTATTCACAGATTATATAATAGCGTATATAAGTGACCCCAAAAACTCTTCCAGGGAACTATTACAGCTGATAAACACCTTCAGCAAAGTGGCTATATACAAGTTAACTCAAAAACGATCAGTAGCCCTTCTTCATACAAGTGATAAACCGACTGAGAAAGAAATTAGGGAAATAATTTTTATTTTTCTTATTTATTTGTTTGTTTGTTTAATCACTTTACAGCTTGATTCCCACTCTGTCCCTCTTCTCCTCCCTTCATAATAGTCACAAATAATATAAAGTATCTTGGTGTAACTCTAAGCAAATGAAATACTTGTGTGATAAGAACTTCAAGTCTTTGAAAAAAGAAATTGAAGAAAATATCAGAAGATGGGACAATCTCCCATTCTCATGCTTCGGAAGTATTAACATAGTAAAAATGACCATCTTCCCAAAAGCAATCTACAGATCCAATGCAATTCTCATCAAAATTCCACACAATTCCTTTCAGACCTTGAACTAGCAATCCTTGACTTCATATGGAAAGATAAAAATCCCAGAATAGCTGAAACAATCCTCTACAGTAAAAGATCTTCTGGAGGTATCTCCATGCCTGATCTCAAGCTGTACTATAGAGCAACGGTAATAAAAACTGCATGGTACTGGCATAGAAACAGAATAGTGGAACAATGGAATAAAGTAGAAGACCCAGAAATAAACCCACACACTTAATGGACACCTGATTTTTTACAAGGGTGCCAAAACTGTACAATGGAAAAAAGACAGCATCTTCATCAAATGGTGCTGGTCTAACTGAAAGTCCACATGTAGAAAAATGCAAATAGACCCATATCTATTACCCTGCAGAAAATTAAAGTTCAATGGGATCAAAGACTTCAAAATAAGGCCAGATAAAATAAATCCACTAGAAGAGAAAATGGGAAAGAGCCTTGAACTCATTGGCAAAGGAGCCAACTTCCTGAACAGAGCACAAACAGCTCAGGCTTTAAGATCAACAATTAATAAATGGGATGGGACCTCTTGAAATGGAAAAGCTTCTGCAAGGTAAAGGACACTGTCAATAAGACAAAATGACAGCCTATAGAATAGGAAAAGATATTCACCAAGCCTACATATAACAGAGGACTAATATCCAAAATATATACAGAACTTAAAAAATTAATCACAAGCAAATCAACTAACCCAGTTAAAAATGAGGTACAAAGTTAAACAGAATTCTCAACAGAGTAATCTCTAATGGCCTAGAAACACTTAACATCATTAGTCGGCAGGAAAATGCAAATCAAAATGACTCTGAGATTCCATCTTATTTTTATTTTTCTTATTTATTTGTTTGTTTGTTTAATCACTTTACAGCTTGATTCCAACTCCTTCCCTCTTCTCCTCCCAGTCCCACCTTCATGTCCCCATCCCCACATTCCAACCTTCTCTTCCACCTCAGAAAAGGGGGAGGCCCCAAGGAATACCAACCCACCCTAGCATCTCAAGCAACAGCAGGTCTAAGCATGTTCTCTCCCACTGAGACCAGACAAGGCAACCCAGCCAGGGTAAAGAGAGCCAGAAGCAAGCAACAGAGCTAGTGACAGCTTGTACTCCCATTGTTAAGGGACCCAATATGATGATCAAACTGCAAATCTGCTACATATATGTAGGGGGTCTCCGTCCAGCCCATCGATGCTCTTTGGTTGGTGGTTCAGTCTCCTTATGTACCCAGTTTAGTTTCCTCTATAGGTCTTCTTGTGGGGTCCTTGACCCCTCTGATTCCCTCAATCCTTCCTCCCACTCTTCTACAAAACTCTGAACTAGGCCTATTGTTTGGCTGTGGGTATCTGCATCTGTTTCCATCAGCTGCTGGATGAAGCCTCTCAGAAGACAGTTATGCTAGGTTCCTGTCTGCAAGCCTAGCAGAGTATCATTGATAGTGGCAGGGATTGGCTTTCCCCCATGGAGTGAATCTCAAATTAGGCCAGTCATTGGTTTCACAAACCTTCAACCCAAAATTTGTCTCACCTACAAGAAGTGTAGGGGTAAAGATGGAGCAGAGATTGAGTGAATGGCAAGAGGCAAAGAGAGCCACATTCTTTGTCAAAATATCACAGAAGCCATCTCTAGCCCAGTTGCTAATATTGTTTCTCTCAAACTTTCTTGAGTTGGGCCTCAGTAGTCCACATGGCTTTCAGTATTATTGTGTTCTAGGCTCCAACTAAGATGATTTTCTTAGTCATGTTTAGTGTTCAACTGCTTCCCTAGTCCAAAGTCCCAAAGTCTTCCTCATTCCTTAGAAACCCCAGAAGAGTCAGGCCTGCCAGAACAGTTGACCACTCCCTAATGCTAGCTTCCTTCAACTGCTGTAACAAAACATGACCACTATAACTTATAATTAAAACATTTAATTGGGAGATTACAATTTCAGAGGGTTAGAGTATGACAGTATATAGGCAGGGATGTTTCTGGAGAAGTAACTGAGAGCTTCCATCTATATAATATATTTATCTATCTATGTATCTATCTATATCTATCTATGTATCTATCTATATACAGAGAGAGAGAGACAGAGAGACAGAGAGACAGAGAGACAGAGAGACAGAGAGAGAGAGAGACAGAGACAGAGACAGAGAGACAGAGAGAGAGAGAGAGAGAGAGAGACAGAGAGACAGAGAGACTGACTGGGACTGTCATGAGCTTTTGAAACCTCAAAGCCCACCCACAGCGACACATCTGACCCAACAAAGCCACACCTCCTAACCCTTCTGTGGTTTGAATAAAAATAACACACATAGTCTCATGTATTTGAATTCTTGCCCCATAGGGAGCAACACTATTAGGAGATGTGGTCTTCTTGGAAATAGGTGTGACCTTGCTGAAGGAAGTATGCCATGGTGGAGGCAGGCTTTGAGTTCATATATGCTCAAGCTATGCCCATATGTATATTCTCAAGCTATGCTTAAATGTGGACAGAGTCACTTCTGCTCCCTGCAGATCCAGATGTAGAACTCTGCCCCTTCTCCAGCACCATGTCTGCCTGCATGCCACCATGCTTCCCATGATGATAATAATGGACTAAACCTCTGAAACTGTAAGCCATCCCTAGTTAAATGCGTTTCTTTTACAAGAGTTGCTGTCATCATGGTGTCTTTTCACAGCAATAGAAACCCTAACTAAGACACCTTCCCAAAGAGTTCCACCAACTAGGAATGAAGTATGGCCACATAAGGAAGAAAGATAAAGAAATCCACTGACCTTTCCAATTCTGTCCTTGAGATCCTGACATATAGTTAGGTTTAAGTTCAGGGTTACAGGGAGGAGGATCCAAGATGGCGGCCCCAGGAGAACACTGTGTCTGAGGAGTAGGACAGCAGTGTCGGCATAACAACCAGGAGACTGAAATCTGGGACCTAAAACACCAGCGTTTGTGATTGCCAGGTGAGCAGAATTCCTACGGTGAGGAAATCAAGTGGGAAAGTCCTAAGGACACCCAGTTAATCCCTGGAAAAACTCCAGGTGACTGGCTGGGCACAGCCCTGATCTGAATGCACAGCTTCCCTTGGTGCCACCAGCTGCCACCCCAGACCAGGACACACAGTCTCCCAGCCAGGCTGAGGCACCCCAGATACCATTCCAGATGGGGTGCATTGGCATTGCACATCTGCTAGCCATGATCTGACCGTGCAGCTTCCCACCACCCCACCAGCCTCCTGCCACCCTGCCAGCCGCCATCTCAGACAAGGACACATAGTTTCCCGTACAGACGGAGGCACCACAGATACCATTCCAGACCTGGGAGAAACTGCGGGTGCACAACTGCTAGCTTTGATATGAACACATGCCTCCCAGGCATTGCCAGCCCCACCCTGGACCAGGACATATAGTATCTGGTCCAGACTAAGGTGTCCCCAGATACCATCCCAGATTGGGGTGCATAGCCCCTAGCTCAGAAGGAGGCATCAAGTCACCAGACCAGAGGGGAGCCCTTAGCAGCAAGCCCAGGTTGGAACTCGGAGACCCCACACCAGAGCAGCATCCCCAGCCGCCATCTCAAACCGGGACACTCAGCCTCTGGCACAGAGTGAGGTGCCAAGCCTCCAGACCAGAGTGGTGACCAGCCTGTGGTACTCACAGCTTCTAGCACAGAGCACAGAGCCTGGCACACAGAGCTCACAACAGAGTACATGTCCCGCCTGCAGCACCACCTATGACCTCAGAGTCCAGCCTGCGGAACCAGACACAGAGTGAAGAACACTGGGAATTCAGGAAACCTGCTCAGGCACTTGCCCGCAGTCTGCTCTTGCTAAACGCGCTAGCAACCTCATCCCCTCCTGCACTTGCTCCCAAACCCCATAGCTCAACCATATACACTCCCCTAGCACTCCCCTTCAAGACACCTTCACAGCTCACTCACGTGCACACACACACACACACACACACACACACACACACACACACACATTTCCTCTCCCCAACAATGATACTGAGCCAGCGGCCTTTCTTCCCACAGGGACAACTGAGGCAACAACACACACTCTCAAACCACTGGAACTCCCTGATCGTCTTGAAGAACACACCAGACAACAGAGACTGACAGTTCCAGTCTGAAGTTCAGCTTCAAGGAACAAACAGCTCCTTGATTATATGTAAACAAATGGCCAGAGGTCGACATAAGAACTCACCCAACAAAAATCAGGACACCATGGCACCACCAGAAACACCCAAAAGCAATGGAGATTTTAATTCAGCGGAGACACAGGAAAATAATATTAAAGCTATGCTTATGCAGTCACTAGAGGAACAAAAAGAGAAAATGAACAAGGCCCTCAAAGAAATACAGAAGAATATAACTGCCCGCGTGGCTGCACCTGGACTCCCTGTTTGGCAGTTTCAGTACCACTGAGCTGGCAGAGATTGTCAGTCCTCCTGCATATGACTCAGCTGGTCCAAACCTGAGAGCAGAGAGCTGGAGTACCTCAGTCCTTGGCAATGTGACCTGCTTGAGAGTGAGTGTGTCCTCAAGTGCCAGCAGAGCCCCAGATCTAGGGTCCTCCTAAGCTACTAGCAAGATATCAGATCCCTCCCACCCACACACCCACTGTGGGAAGCAGAGGGACTCTTGAGACATTGAAGCCCCTGCTCTACGGGTCCACCAGTGGAGTTCAGGAAAAAATGCCTGGAGCTCAGAAAAAGCTGAATATCAGTAACATGTAGACCACTGAGGTATTCAGAGAATTTCCATAAGAAAATTGCCCCCAAGATTATCACCAGTGCTTGCTACACCTTCATAGCATGTGACCCAGTCAATGCCTGCAAGGGAGTGCCCCTCCTACACACTCAAGGGTTCTACATTCTCTAGCACCCTGTCCCTCAAGGCACACTTCCACGTACATGCACACTCTTGCCCGCACTTGTCCTTCTGTGCCTGTCCACATTCCTTCCGCAGGTACAGCTGAAACACCCTGAATTCTCCCTGAATTCAGCTGAAACACACTCTCATCTCCCTGAATTCTTCAGTGATTTCACTGGACCTCTCTCATCTCCCTGAAGAATTCGACAGACACCAGAGAAAGACGGTACCAGTATGAACTGCAGAATCCAGGAACAAACAGGGAAAGATATTGATAAGCAAATTGCCAGAGGTCGGCATAAGAACATATCCAACAAAATCAGGACATCATGGCTTCACCAGCAACCCCCCAAATCAATGGATATTCCAATTCTTTTGGAAACACAGGAAAATGACTTTAAAGTTATGCTTATCCAGTTATTTGAGGCACATAAAGAGGAAACAAACTAATTTATCAGAGAAATAACCATACCAATACAAACAGTTAAAGAAGAAATGAACAAATCTCTCAAAGCATTGGCTACCCAAATGGAGGCAAAGAAAGAATAAATGAACAAAGTTCTCAAAGAAACACAGGCAATTATAGCTAAACAAATAGACACACAAATAGAGGCACAATTACTGTCATATAGAGAAGAAATGAATGAAAAATAGAAGCCATCATAGAGAGACAGGAATCCACATTCAAACAGATGAAGGAAATGGTGCAAGGCATAAAATCAGAATTAGAATCAGTAAAGAAAACACAAACTGAGAAAACCCTGGAGCTGGAGAACCTAGAGAAAAGATCAGGAACCACAAAGGTAAGCATCACCAACAGAATACAAGAGATGGAAGGGAGAATCTCTGATGCTGAAGATGCACTAGCAGAAATTGATACTTTTCTCAAAGAAAAAGTAAAATCAGAAAAGTCCCAAACATAAAACATCCAAGAAATCAAGGATGCTTTGAAAAAGCGAAATCTAAGAATAATAGGAATTAGTGAAAAAGAAGATTCCAATCTCCAAGGGCCAGAAAATATTTTCAAGAAAATCATAGAAGAAAATTTTCCCAACCAAAAGAAAGAGATGTCCATAAACATACAAGAGGCTTACAGAACACCAAATAGCCTAGACCAGAAAAGAAATGCCTCACATGACATCATAGTCAAAACAATAAATCTACAGAAAAAAGAAGGGATATTAAAAGCAACAAGGGAAAAAGGCCAAGTAGCATATAAAGGTAGACCTATCAGAATTACACCAGACTCCTCAACAAAAACTATGAAAGCCAGAAGGGCCTGGGAAGATGTTATTCAGACTTTAAGAGAACATAGATGCTAACCCAGACTACTATGTCCAGTAAAGCTTTCGATCAGCATAGATGGAGAAAACAAAATATTCCATGACAAAACAAAATTTAAGCAATATCTACACAAAAAACCAGCCCTACAGAAGATACTATAAGGAAAACTCCAATCCAACAAAAACAATATACCCTAGAAAACAAAGGATACAAATAATGTCCCAACAATTTTTTTAAAAAAGCAAGCAATGAATCACAGTAAGACCACCAACTCCACAATAAAAGGAACTAACGTTCATTGGTCACTATTACTTACCAATATCAATGGACTCAACTCTCCAAAAAAAGACACAGACTACCAGAATGGATGCGGAAACAGGAACCAACATTCTGCTGCATCCAAGAAACAGACCTCTGCAACAAAGATAAACACTACCTCAGAGTAAAGGCCTGGAAAAATGTTTTTCAAGCAAATGGACACAGAAAACAAGCTAAGGTAGCTTTCCTAATATCTAATAAAATAGACTTTCAACCAAAATAAATCAGAGAAGATGAGGAGGGGCACTTCATTCTCATCAAAGGTATATTCCACCAGTAGGACATCAAAATTCTGAACATCTATGCCCCAAGTACCAGAGCGCCTACATACATAAATGGAACATTATTAAAGCTTAAATCGCACATCAATCCCAACACCTAAATAATGGGAGACAACAACACTCCACTCTCAACAAGCGACAGATCATCTAGACAGAAGCTAAATATGGAAATAAAGGCACTTACAGAGGTCATATATCAGATGGACCTAATAGTTGTCTACAGAACTTTTCATCCAAATTCAAAAGAGTATACCTTCTTTTCATCAACTCATAGAACCTTCTCCAAAATAGACCATATAGCTGGTCACAAAGCAAGCCTCAGCAGGTACAAGAAGGTTGAAATAATTCCTTGTATTCTATCTAACCCCCATGAAATAAAGTTGGACCTCATCAACAAAAGAAATAGCAAAAACCTACACTACTCAATGACAGCAGTGTTAGTAGAGAAAGAACGAAAGAAGTCAAGGACTTCCTAAAATTCAATGAAAATGAAGGCACAACATACCCAAACTTATGGGCCACAATGAAAGCAATGCTCAGAGGAAAATTCATAGCCCTAAGTGCCTTCAAGAAGAAATTTGAAACATCTCAGACAAGCAACTGAATGGCCTACCTGAAAGCCTTAGGAAAAAAAAAGAAGCAGACACACCCAAGAAGAGTAAACAGCTGGAAATAATCAAACTAGGGGTGTAATCAATAAATTAGAATCAAATGAAACTATTCAAAGAATCATCGAAAGCAAGAGCTAGTTCTTTGAAAAAAATCAACAAGATAGAGAAACCATTAGCCAAAGTAACTAAAAGGCAAAGAGAAACTTCCCAAATCAGCAAAATTAGAAAAGAAAAGGTGGACATAACAACAGACACTGGGGAAATCTAATCATTAGGTATTACTACAAAAGCCTATATGCCACAAAAATTTAAATCTAAATGAAATGGACATTTTTCTTGATAGATTCCATTTACCAAAATTAAATTAAGGTCAGGTATGAAGACTGAATAGTCCTATATCCCCCAAGGAAATAGAAGCAATCATCAAAAGTCTCCCTTCCAAAAAGAGCCCAGGGCAAGATGGTTTCAGTGCAGAATTCTACCAGACCTTCAAAGAAGTGCGAACACCAATTCTCTTCAAAATATTCCGCAAAATAGAAACAGAAGGAACATTACCAAACTCACTCTATGAAGCTACATTCACCTTGATACCTAAACCACACAAAGACCCAACAAAAAGAGAGAATATCAGACCTATCTCTCTTATGAACATTGATGCAAAAATACTTAATAAAATACATGCAAACAGAATCCAAGAACACGTAAAAGATATCATCCATTATGACCAAGTAGGCTTCATCCCAGGCATACAGGGGTGGTTCAATGTACAGAAATCCATCAATGTGATCTACCATATAAACAAACTGAAGGAGAAAAACCACATGATCATCTTCTTAGATGTTGAAAAAGCATTTGAGAAAATCTAACACCCATTCATGTTTAAAGTCTTGGAGAGATCAGGGATACAAGGCACAAACATAAACACAGTAAAGACAATGTACAACAAGCCTATAGCCAACATCACACCAGGCGGAGAGAAAGTGAAATCGATACCACTGAAATCAGGGACAAGGCAAGGGTGCTCACTCTCTCCATATCTCTTCAACATAGTACTTGAAGTCCTAGCTAGAGGAATAAGACAACTAAAGGAGATCAAGGAGATACAAATCAGAAAGGAAAAAGTCAAAGTATTACTATTTGCAGATGATATGATAGTATACATGAGCCACCCCAAAAATTCAACCAGAGAACTCCTTCAGCTGATAAACACCTTCAGCAAAGTGGCTGGATACAAACTTAACTAAAAAAAGAAATCAGAAGCCCTCCTGTATACCAAAGACAACATGGCCTAGAAAGAAATTAAAGAAACAATACCCTTCACACTAGCCACTAATTACGTAAAGTACTTTGGTGTGACTCTAATCAAGCAAATGAAAGACCTGTTCAAAAAAACCTTCCAGTCTCTAAAGAAAGAAATTGAAGAAGATATCAGAAGATGGAAAGTTTTCCCATGCTCATGGATTGGTAGGATTAACATAGTGAAAATGGTCATCCCACCAAAACCAATCTACATATTCAATGCAATTCCCTTCAAAATACAAACACAATTCTTTACAGAACTTGAAAGAAAAACTCTCAACTCCATATGGAAAAAAAAAAGAATTACCACAACGATCCTGTACAACAACAGACCATCTGGAGGTATCTCCTTCCCTGATCCCAAGCTGTACTACAGAGCAATAGTAATAAAACTGCATGGTGCTGGCATAGAAACAAAATGGTGGATCAATGAAATTGAATAGAAGACCCAGAAATAAACCCACACATCTATAGATACTTGATTTTTGACAAAGAAGCCAAAAACCATACAATGGAAAAAAAAACCAGCATGTTCAAGAAATAGTGTTGGTGTAACTGGATGTCTATATGTAGTAAAATGCAAGTAAATTCATATTTATCTGCCTGCACAAAACTAAAGTCCATGTGGATCAAAGACCTCAACATAAAACCAGACACACTAAATTTGTTAGAAGAAAAAGTGGTGAAGAGCCTAGAACTCATTGGCACAGGAGACAACTTCCTGAACAGAACACCAACAGCACAGGCTCTAAGATCAACAATCAATAAATGGGACCTCATGAAACTGAAAAGCTTCTGTAAACCAAAAACACTGTAGTCAGAACAAAATGCCAGCCTATAGACTGGGAAAGAATCTTCACCAACCCTGTATTTGACAGAGGGCTAATATCCATAATATATAAAGAATTAAAAAAGTTAAAAGCAACAAATCAAGCAATCCAATTAATAAATGGGGTACAGATCTAAACAGAGAATTCTCTGTAGAGGAATATAGAATGGCAGAGAAACACTTAAAGAAGTGCTCATCGTCCTTAGTCATCAGGGAGATGCAAATCAAAACGACACTGAGATTTCACCTTACACCCATCAGAATGGGTAAGATCAAAAACTCAAGTGACAATACATGCTGGAGAGGCTGTGGAGAAAGGGAAACCATCCTCCATTGCTGATGGGAATGTAAACTTGTACAACCACTCTGGAAATCAAGCTGTCACTTTCTCAGGCAATTATGAACAGTGCTTCCTCAAGATCCAGTTATACCACTCTTAGGAATATATCCAAAAGATGCTCAAGTTCACAACAGAGACATTTGTTCACCCATGTTCATAGCAGTTTTATTCATAATAGCCAGAACCTGGAAACAACCCAGATGTCACTCAACTAAGGAATGGATACAGAAGTTGTGGTACTCCTGCAGGCCTTTGGTTTCTGGGACATTGAGCAGAGGAGAAAACAAGCAACAGAACAGGAGCATGCCAAAGAGGACCTATGGGGGTGGTGGTGGTCAATGTAGCGATGTATCAGAGCAGATATTAAGACTCGAGATCAAGCCTCTGACAAAGGGCGAGAGTAATGATAGATCTGGGGGAGGTTGTAGAGACTTGGGGAGAACAAGAGCTCCACAAAGACCAAACTGAGTCGGGCACAGGGGTCTTGTAAGAGACGGTTTCTACAATCAAGGACCTTGTGTGGATGTGGACTGGAACCCCCGCACGGATGGGGCCCATAATAACTTGGTGTAGGGCTGAAGACCCTATTCAGGGAAACAGGGACTGTTTCAGTCATGATCTTGATGGCTGACTCTTTGACCCTCCCCCATATAAGCCATATAAGTGACAGACTGGCTAGATCCCAGGGGAGGACTTTGCAGCCAGCCCTGAGGAGACAGGATAAGCTGGGGTTGGATGGAAGGGAAGGAGGTCCTCCCCTGTTGGTGGACTTGGAGGGGGCGGGGAAGAAGGAGATGAGGGAGGGAGTGGGAGGGTAGGAGGGAATGGGGGAGGGGGCTACGCCTGGGATTCAAAGTACC
>JAQQSO010000079.1:0-12417 GCA_028658305.1 Pachyuromys duprasi | reverse complement strand
TAAATTAAAAGACAATAAAAAAAAGAAGTTGTGGTACATTTTCACAATGGAATACCACTCAGCAATTAAAAACAAGGAAATCATGAAATTTGCAGGCAAATGGTGGGATATAGAAATGATCATCCTGAGTGAAGTATCCCAGAAACAGAAAGACATACGGTATATACTCACTTATAAGTGGATACTGGACATATAATATAAGATAAACCTACAAAAATCTGTATACCTATAGAAGCTGAGGTAGAAGGAAGATCCTGTGTAAGATGATCAATCCTCACTCAGAGAGGCAAAAGGGATGGACATTGGAAGGAGAAAACAGGAAACAGGGCAGGAGCCTTCCACAGAGAGCCTCTGAAAGACTCTACCCAGTATTGTATCAAAGTAGATACTGAGACTCATACCAAACTTTGGGCAGAGTTCAGGGAACCTTAGGAAAAAAGGGGGAGATAGTAAGACCTGGAGAGTACAAGAGCTCCACAAGGATAGCAACAGAACCGAAATGTCTGGACACAGGGGTCTTTTCTGAGACTGATACTCCAACCAAGGACCATTCATGGATATAACCAAGATACTTTGCACAGATGTAGCCCATGGCAGCTCAGTATCAAATTGGTTTCCCTAGTAAGTGGAATAGGGACTCTCTCTAACATGAACTCAGTGACTAGTTCTTTGACCGTCTCCCCCTGATGGGGGAGCAGCCTTGCCAGGCCACAAAGGAAGACAATGCAGCCAGTTCTGATGAGACCTCATAAGCTAGGGTTAGATGGAAGGGGAGGAGGACCTCTTCTATCCATGAACTTGGAGTGGGGTGTAGGAAGAGATGAGGAAGGGAGGGTAGGTTTGGGAGGGGTAGAGAGAGGGAGCTACAGCTAGGATACAAAGTGAATCAACTGTAATTAATACCAAAAAATTAAAATTTAATTAAAAAAACTAAAAGAAAAAAACCTAATGACACAATACTAAAGAGTTCTCAAACTCAGACATTTGCATCAAAATGTAGATGAAAAGCAAAAGCACAGTAATCCAACTAGAACACTGAAGGAAAGCCTTATGAGTAGAAGATAGACTATCTGGTCTGTTTTTGTGAAGAGACAAAATGACCAAAACAAAAAACAAAAAAAACAAAACCAACCAACCAAACAAACAAAAACTCTTTAAAAATAAAACATTTAATTGGGGGCTTCTCACAGATGACTGCTAGTTGCCTCTAAACCTATAATCAGATTTAAGTCTAAGCAAGCTTTTAGAGGATAGATAGAAAGTGTACTCCATGAGGAGGTGCTTTGTACTACTAAAGAGCTTAATTAGTTTGTTAATTCATTCAAGCAGAATATATGTGTGGGAATGGATATGGAATAATAGTGGAAGGAACATAAAATTAGATCAGGCTGAGTTTATCAATATAGGTCTAACTGATTCCATATTAAACCTGGAATCTCTCACAATAAAAAAAAAAGGTACCAAAAGCTTGTTTGAAGGGTTGGCTGAAGGATCTATCAAATGATGGCCTACTGAAAATAAAGCATTTAATTGGAGGTTTCCTTACAATTTCAGAGGTTTAGTCTATTATCATCATGGTGGGGAACATGGCAGGATGCATGTTGCTGACGGCTACATTAGACCAAAAAATGTGAAAAAATTAAAACACAGAAAAAGAATATGCAGAAAATGTGGGACACCATGAAAGACCAAATTCTCAAACAATAGGGATAGATAACAGAGAAGAATTCCAGTGTCTATTTCCAGATTATTTATCAAAATTCAGGTCTCCGTAGGTGTGTAAATTTATGTATGGAAATTCTATTTAATTCTATTGATTAACATGTCTCGTGTGTGTGTGTGTGTGTGTGTGTGTGTGTGTATCAGTGCCGTGCTGCTTTTCTTACTACAGCTCTGTAGTACAATTTGAAACCAGGGATGGTAATACTTCTAGCAGTTCCTCAGGATTGATTTAGCTATCCCTGGGTTTTTGTGTTTCTTTATGAAGCTTAAAAATACTTTCAAGGTCTGTGAACAATTGTGTTGGGATTTTAATGTAGACTGATTTTGTAGGAGAGCCATTTTTTACTGTATCAATCATATTGATCTGTGAGCCTCAGAGAGCTTTCTATCTTTTGATATCTTCTTCAATTTCTTTCTTCAGTATCTTAATGGTTTTATCATATCATATGAGTCTTTCACTTTCTTTGTTAAAGTTTCCCGAAAACATTTTACATCACATGAGTCTATTTTTAAGGGTGCTGTTTCTTGATTTCTTCCTCAGTCCATTTGTAATGTATGTATAGGAGGGTTACTGATTTTTGTGAATTAATTTTGTATGGTGAAGAACACCATCATTTAGATAAAGCAGCAGTCGACAGAAAAGAAAAAAGATTTTTACCAACTACACATGATAGAGTGCTAATATCCAAAATATATGAAGAACTCAAAAAGAAAGAAAAAAGATAAGAAACAGCTAGACATCAAGAAAACAAGTAACCCAATTTAAAAAATGAGGTATAGATTTAAACAGAGAAGTCTCAAAAAAAAAAAAAAAACACCGAAATTAAAATGGCTGAGAAACACTTAAAGAAAAGGTCTACATCTTTAGAATTAGTATGTCAGATACAAGACTCGGAGGATTTGAGTTAGATTTGACCCAAAAGCCTCCTCCAGAAACTTAGCTACTATAAAACTTTGTAAGCTGCCAAAGCAGAAACAATCCACAGTTCTACCCAGCTGTGAGACCTATGACCCACAGTAATGACCAGCGTTGTAAGATACTACTAAAAGTACAATAGCGGCACTCAATTCTTGGTAATAGTCAACAGCTTTTCAGTTGAACTTAAGGCCCTCTCAATAGAAGGAAACTCATGGCCAGTACTGGAAACCTATACAAATACCTAGGACTAGTGGGGTGATGGATCTTAAAGCAGTAGCTGCTACTGCCACTGTAGCAGACCAGCATAGTTCTTAACTGCATTAAAAACTATTATCCTTTGTCTACAGTTAAGCATATCTCTCACCCCTTTTCAAGAAGCTTCTATTTGAAGCAGAAATCATTACAGCAAGCCAAGCTAGTCAAAATACAGAGAACAATGGATCACAGGGTTTTCAGTCCCAACAGATGCCTCTATAACACAACTCTGCACATCAGGCTCAGGGAACATTGTCAAGATCAGGAAGTGTGCTGTGAGGTTGTATACCTAGAAATGATGGGGAAGCTATATCAATGATATTGCAACAATATTGTTGCCTAAATAAGGCCTGAATATTAATAACACCAATAGACATGCTAACATGGAAGTGGAAATCTCATGGGGCTTCACCCCTAGACAAAGAAATACAGCAGGCAACTAAATATTGTTGAGAAGGGGAGAAGTAGTCTTTCTCACAGATGAGCTCCCTAAATAGTTAGCCAATAATGAATTGTCATCCCTGAAATCATATACATGCAAGCAACACTAAGTGAACATAGCAGGTTGTATTTATACATTTATTGTATCTATATATATATATATATATATATATATATATATATATATGTGTGTGTGTGGCCATGGATGTTAGAGAGATTAAAGAAGGCATGGGAGGGGTTGGAGTAGGACATAAGAAGGACACAGGAGATGTTGAAAGTAGGAAAGGGAAGGAGGAATTAATGCAAATATATTTTAACAAAATTATTTTTTAAACTTAAAATTTTTAAAATAAATGGATGAATATCTAGATGTGTATAAGCTCTCAAATTTAAATCAAGATGAAACAAATAATTTAAACAGATTTGAACAAGCAATAAGATTGGAACAACAATTTAAAATCTCATGAACAGTATTTTTCTGGAGCATGGACCTTAGTAAGTGTCTATGTTCTAGTCGATAGCTGTACAACCGTAAACATATAGGTGCTACTAACTGAACTTGGTAGTTTTTTTTTTTTTAAGACAAGGAGGTGAGGTTGGGAGGTGCATGTACAAGGACTTACAAAAAGTTGGAGGAAGATGTGGGATGGGTATGATCTCAATACTTTGTATACATGTGTGAAATTACCAAAGAATAAATAAAAAAACAAAACCCCGAACCAAAGGGGAAAAAAGGACAGATCCAAGTGGCTTCAGTACAGAATTCTATCAGACCTTCAAAGAAGAGATAACTTCTCAACTTTTTTCTGCAAAATAGAAAAGGAAGGAACACTTCCAACTCCTTTTGATAAAGCCAGTGTTACTTTGATACAAAACAAGACAAAGATACAACAATCAAGAAAATTATAGAACCGGTCTCCCTGGTGAACACAGGCACAAAATTTGATAAAATAGCTGCAAACCAGTACAGGTGAGATGGCTCAAAAAGTAAAGGGACACCACAAAACCCAAAGACCTGAGTTCAATCCCCTTGACCCACATGATGGAAGGAGAGAACCAACTCCTCTTTTGAGCTCCACAAGACATGTATCACCGCCCCCCCCCACGTGCATAGGCACACAATAATGTAGTTCAAAACAAAACAAAACACTGGCAAAATTGAATTCATGGTGATTCAATCTCTGTGAGCCCCCATGGGCTCAGGTTTGTTTACTCTGTGGGTCTTCTTGTAGTGTTTTTGACCCCTCCAGCTCCCACTATCCTTAGCTCCACTCTTCTATAAGACTCCTCGAACTCGGCCTATTGTTTGACTGTGGGTCTCTGCATCTGTTTCCATCAGCTCCTGGATGAAGCCTCTCAGAGGACAGTTATGATAGGCTCCAGTCTGCAAACATAGCAGAGTATGATTAATAATGTCAGGGGTTGGCTCTATCCCATAGGGTAGGTCTCAAGCTGGGCCAGTCATTGATTTTCCATTCTATCAAACTCTGCTCCATCTTTATCACTACACTATTTGTAGGTAGGACAAATTTTGAGTTGAAGGTTTGTGGGTAGGTTGGTATCTCCCTCCCTCCACTGGAAGTCCTTTCCATGTAAAAGTAACTTTTATTTGCTTGATTCAATTGTCTCAGAGGATTACTGCCTCTGTCTGCTAGCCTAGGCCTGGGCGTGGAAGCTTCTTGCCTCCATAGAAGCTACTCCATTTTCAACCTCTATGACTTTCTGCTGAATAAACTTACCCTTTCTTGTTTTTTTTTTTTTTTTCCTGAGCTCGTAACTGGCTGGTTCAACTCAGCTGTTCTGGCTTAATCTCCCTGGCTTCTCTCTCAGCCCCTGAATTGCTCTACTTGGCCTCAAACTCAAACTAACCCCACCAATCTTCCCTAATCTTCTGGTTCTTTCTCATTCTCTGGTTCATTCTGTCTTCACCTGTGTCTAGCTTGTTCTCTCATCCAACCTTTCTCTGCATATCTGTTCTGGTAAAACTGCCTTCTCCTCTCTCTCTCTTACTCTGTGTTGCTGCCTTAAGTAGCTCTCCTTTCCTCTCTGTTCTTGTGAGATTTAGACATATTGTGTTCTGTCAAATATTTCTCTGATTCATCACTTTTTCTGCCACTCAATTAAACATCACTTTCAAACATGGGTGCTTCCTTCTACAAACTAACTTTACTTTCATTGTTTGGGATTAAAGATATATACCACCATGCCTGGACCTAAGCTTTTCTTTACCTAAAACTTGCTGTATACCAGACTAGCCTTGAACTTATATCTGCTTGCCACTGTCTCCTGGATTAAAGGTGTGTTTGTGTTTCAACCAGATCGCACAGACGTATAAGGTATTTGGATGTGATCTCCTGACAGAACAGCCATGCTCTGAATTAAAATTTCTCTATAACTTTGCCCTTTCTGATTGTGCTAAAAATTGTTGGCAGTTTAACTTTTACAGTAGAAACAATCATCAATCCCACAAACTTAACAGTCTGAATGTCCTTATGAAGATCCATTCAGCCATTGATACAATGATCCTCATAATCACAGTCCTGATCATCTAAGCTTCAGCAACAGTCTGTTTCAGCATCAAGAGTTTCCAGTCTGCCAGTCTGTCTTTCTTTAGCTGGTTTGTTAAGCTGTCTCTATGCAGGCAGGATATGCTTTCTTTGTCTCTTCCTTGAGTCCTGCCTTTCATTTGGAAGTTTCTCTCTGTAAAATTTTTTGGGTTTTTTGTTTGTTTGTTTTTTTCAAGACAAGGTTTCTCTTTGTAGCCTTGGCTGTCCCAGAGTCGCTGTGCAGACTGGGCTGGTTTTGAACTAACAGAGATCCACATCCTTGCCAGCATGTGCTGTCACTTGAGTTCTTTTATCTTAGCCTTTCTGGTGGGTGTAAGGTGAAATCTCAGGGTCGTTTTGATTTGCATTTCCCTTATGATTAACGATGTTGAACATTTCTTTAAGTGCTTCTTAGCCTACAGAATCTTTGATGGAAATTGCATTGAATCTGTTGAATGCTTTTGGTAAAATGGGCATTTTTAAATTATGTTAATCCTTCCAATCCATGAGCATGGGAGAGGGAGATCTTTCTATCTTCTGATATCTTCTTCAATTTATTTCTTCACATATTTGAAGTTCTTATCACATATGTCTTTCACTTGCTTGGTTAGAGTTACACCAAGATATTTTATATTACTTGTTGCTGTTGTGAAGGATATTGTTTCCCTAATTTATTTCCAGTTTTGTGGCTTTTGAAATAAGACCTAGTGATTCTTTGGATTTCCTCAGTGTCTGTTATTATGCCCCCCTTTTCATTTCTGATTTTGCTAAATTGGATACTGACTCTGACTTTTAGTTACTTTGGCTAAGGGTTTGTTGATCTTGTTGATTTTCTCAAAGAACCAGCTCTTGGTTTTGTTGATTCATTGTATTGTTCTCTTTGTTTCTAATTTGTTCATTGTAGCCCTGGGTTTGATTATTTCCTGTGGACTATTCCTCTTGGTTTGTTTGCTTCTTTTAGTTCCAGAGCTTTCAGGTGTGCTGTTAAATTGCTATTATGAGATCTCTCCAATTTCTTTATGAAGGCACTTAGTGCTATAAACTTTTCTCTTACCACTGCTTTCATTATGTCTCATAGGTTTGGGTATGTTTTGCCATCATTTTCATTGAATTATAGGAAGTCCTTAATTTCTTTCTTTCTTTCTTTCTTTCTTTCTTTCTTTCTTTCTTTCTTTCTTTCTTTCTTTCTTTCTTTCTTTCTTTCTTTCTTTCTTTCTTTCTTTCTTTCTTTCTTTCTTCCCTGATCCACTTGCCATTGAATTGAGAGTTGTTCAGTTTCCATGAGTTTGTAGGCTTTTTGTTGTTTCTGCTGTTGTTGAAGTCCAGCTTTATTCCATGGTGATCTGATAAGATACGAGGAGTTATTTCAATTTTCTTGTATCTGTTGAGACTTGCTCTGTGACTGACAATGTGACCAATTTTGGAGAAGGTTCCACGAGGTACTGAGAAGAAAGTATAGTCTTTTGTGTATGGATGGACTGTTCTGTAGATATCTGTTAGGTTCATTCAATTCATAATATTGGTTACTTTCAATATTTCTCTATTCAGTTTCTGTGTCTATGATCTGTCTGTTGGTGATAGTGGGGTGTTGAATTCTCCCACTATTTTATGTCCTATTTTTATTACCCATGACTATTATAATAAAAAATAGTTTTGGAAACTTTTCCTCCCAAACCTGTTTTGGAGGGAAATTATTACCAAAGCTTATATAACCGTTAATTTTCATACTTTAATGAAACTTTCATAACTCCAATGAATGTTGTTTCACATAAACACTTGCCATTTTAATATTTTATAAAACATTTATTAATTCCCCAAATATGTTCTCCATGATTTTGCTAACTTCTCTCATTAGATTACTACTTGTGTGTATACCAAGACTGGATACACGAACATATAGATGATGAAAAGAAAATGTACTTCTTAGTCAGAGAGGAATTGTAAGTGACTAAAAAAAGAAGACACAATGAACCTTGTTTTAATGAACTACAATTAGAAAATTTGCTTTGATTCAAGGTGTGCAGATAAATGGAAGCACAAAAAGTTTGTATGAACAGGCTAATATCAGTATGCATACATATACATTTTCTATCTACATCCACTGAGAGCTTAGTTGCAAAGAACATACCTAGTGATCATTTCTTAGTTTCTAAATTCTACCCTACAGTAAGACTGTTGCATCAAGCACAGGGGTTGATAGGGAATGAAGAAAACACAAACATGTAGACACATGGATACATGTACAGAAAGAAAAGGTGGAATCAGGTGGCTTGAGCTCTCTAACAGGGAAGTTGCAGTATCCCATTCAACTCCACCACACCAACAATATCATCCTCTTTATTATATATTGTTGAACCAGAGAGGTGTGTTTATTGCATACAGTTAAATCAAAGAGGCAGGGTTTGTGATATTCAGCTGAATCAATTAAAAAGGTAAATGTTAAGGACAGGAATAATTTTTATAGAAAAATTCATTAGTGTATGTAAACACCTCTCTCTTCAGGTGACAATTCTTTCCTTGGGTTTGGCTTGTTCTTAGTAATTTTATTTTGAATAATGGAGTACAGAAGAGAAAACTTGTAACTTTTTAATAGAGTAAGCACTCCTTTAACTGGGTGATCATGAATAACCCCACCAATGATGTCACACTGCTATCATTTTACTGCTTATATGATATGATAAAGGATGCATTTAACCTTTGTGGTATTTTTAAACAAAGAAGCTCATCAAAATCTCAGAATCATTGGGCATAATGACAAATCCAGAAGATTATTCCACATGATAAGGGAACTATATTCCTTCACTTTCAAGATTATAAGAAATGAGGAAAGACTTAGAAATTGTGAGAGATCAAAGAAACTGAGTAGTTATGACAAACATATTGTACAATTCTGGGCTGAATTCTAAAATCTAAAAAAAAGACAATCATTAAAAATGAGAAATCTGAGCCGGGATTTTAGGTCCTCTCCATTCATTGTCTTTGGTTGTGGTATCATTATTCTCTTCAAGGCCCCCAGGTCTCAGTTTTTATGACTTTGTTGGTCTCTTTTTGGAGCTCCTGACCCCTCCAGGTCTTTCTATCTCCCCCTTCTTAAGAGAAGCAGGGACATTCTCTGGCATGAACCCAGTGGCTGGCTCTCTGATCACCTCCTCCTGATGGCAGAGCAGCCTTGCCAGTCCACAGAGGAAGACAATGCAACAAGTCCTGATGAGATCTGATAGGCTAGGGTCAGATGGAAGGGGAGGAGGTCCTCCCCTATCAGTGGACTGGGAAAGGGGCATGGGAGGAGAAGAGGGAAGGAGGGTATGATTGGGAGGAGACAAGGGAGGGGGCTCCAGCTGGGATACAAACTGAATAAATTGTAATGAATGATAACTTAAAAACACTAAAATATGAGAACTCTAAATAAATATTGAGTTGCTTATTTAATAATAATGCATTATTAATGTTGGGTTCTCAGTTTTGATAAATATAACATGATGTGATGGTTAGTATTAATTGAAAGCTTGACAGAATCTAGAATCAACTAGGAGCTGGGCCTCTGGGCATATTTGTAAGGGTTATATTGATTATCTTAATTGAAGTAGGAGGACCTGTAGCTGGAATCCTGGCCTATATAAGTAGAGAAAGGAAGCTGAATAGCAGTATGCATTCATAATCTGCTTCCTTACTGTAGATATGGTGTGAACAGTCTCTTTAACTTCCCCACCATAGCTGGATGTACCCTAGAGCTAAGCTCCCGAGGTTGCTTTTGCCAGGGCATTTTGTCTGAGCAACAAGAAAAGAAACAAGGACACATGGCAATATACAATGATGACATTAGGAAAATAGGAAAATGAATGGTGGGAATTTGGAAATTCTGTGTTAATGTAAAATCTCAATAAATATATTATTATTTCTATATAAAACACATTAAATAAAGCAAGTATTAATAAGTTCACAATAACTTTTAGTTGAGACTCTGACATGTAAAGAGCTTGAAAGCTATCAGTCCTAACTTTAAAACATGAAAGCAGATAAACACAATGAAAATAGAGATTTGTAAATTATCTTCAATGGATAATCAACCACTTTCAATAAGCAAAGAAGGTCTCTAAGCAAACATACCACAGAGAAACTTGAATATTCATGTTTACTGCACCACTAGTAACTAGTCAAGTTATAGGATCAGCTAGCTGTCAGTTAACGAACTGTTAAAGAAATGTAGCATGTATGTAGAGTTTTATTCAGTCATAAGAATGAAATGATGTTGCTTGTTGAAGAACATACACAGCTATAGATAGTCATATTAAGCATAATAAACTAAATTCAGAATGGCAAATTGTGTATATTCTTTTGTGGATCCTAGATTGTACATATATATGCAAAGCTTATAGATAAAGTGAAAAATATAGCTATATATGTTAATGTTATATGAAAGTAGAAGAGGAGACTAGGGGAAGGGAGTAGCTGAGTGGAAGTGAGGGAAGGGAAAAAAGAGAAGCGCAAGAGGGTAGAAAACCTATCATTATTTAAAGGAAATACATGCCAGTAAAAAGGGCAAGAAATGAACTATGTTTGAATACTTTTGAAAATAACCTTCCCAATGCCATCAGAAGTGTCCTCATTCCTAGATGCATCATCCTTTCCACTTCAGTCTAAAAAGATCAAGTCTTCACTGCCTGATGAGATGATAATGGCTTCCTTAGTGGTGGTTGCCATGCATAACAATACTTATTCTCCTCAGGTTACCACCATGCATCATTATTTCGACACCTATAATTAAATTAATGGTCCAGCAGGCTTCCAAAGATGAAGTAGTATGTGTGACTCCTGAGAGTTGCTTACACTCAAAATTACCTAAAGTGAGTTTCCTAATATATACAAGTAGGTATTCTGTAAACATCTAACAATGGATGCTGAGAGTATGGAATTAATGGTGGTAAGGAAATATGGTTAGAGTAGACTGAATTTACTGATATGACCCCACTAAGCATATCCAATATTTCTATTGAAGTTCAAGGACTTGAAAGGCTGTCTAACAGTTTGCTTGGTGGAATAAATGAACAAAAAGATAGTATATAGTCGTAGACCTTGGTTTTATGTGGAAAAAGAAACTCAAGGGCTTACGGAGATTGAAATGGTAGAACGGAATTCTCTAATTAATATTTCCTCACACACACTGGGAAGATGGAGCAGATATATCTTTTACCAGACCCTCAAGAATTAAGTTTGTGAGCAGAAGGAAAAACCATTGATGAGTTTGGTGATCACTGGTTTCTGTTGCCCTGACAAGCACAGTATCAAACAACTATTAAGCTGAGAAACCTAAAGGCAATGGCAAAAATAAAATGGTGGCAAGATTGGCTAGGTTGTTCTTAAATTTTGTTGTTGTTGTTTTGGTTTTTCAAGACAGGGTTTCTCTGTGTAGCCCTGGCTATCCTGGACTTACTTTGCAGACCAGACTAGCCTCAAACTCACAGAGATCTGGCTGCGTCTACCTCCTGAGCACTGGGATTAAAGGTGTGTGCCACCCTGCCTGGCTACACTATTACACTTCGATCTGATATACCTCCCCAAACCTTATGTGTTGAAGGCTTAGTCTCCAGTGCAGCAAGGATCTCTTACCTCATAAGTGGATTAATACATCTATGGACTTTTGGCTGGATGGGCTGTTGTGGGGTGGTGAAAACTTTCCTAAATTGGAAGAAGTAAGACACTAGAGATGTGTTCTTGAACATTATATTTTCTCTCTGATCTCTTTCTTGCCCTGGTTCCCCTCCCTCCACTTTCTGAGGTAAGCAGATTTTCTTTTTTTTTTTCATTTATTTTTTATTTTATTTTTTTTGTTATCAATCACAGGTTAGGTAATTTGCATCCCATGCGTAGCCCCCTCCCTCATTCCCTCCCACCCTCTGGCTTCCCTCACTAGGGTCTTCAGTCCTACACTGAGCTACCATGGGCCCCATCTGTGCAGGGGTTCCAGGCCACATCCACACATGGTCCTTGATTGTAGAAACTGTCTCATACAAGACCCCTGTGCCCTGCTCAGTTTGGTCTTTGTGTAGCTCTTGTTCTCCCCAAGTCTCACCATCCTCCCCCAGATCTATCATTACTTCTCGCCCTCTGCCAGAGGCTTGATCGGGAGTCTTCATATCTGCTCTGATACATCGCTACATTGACTCCCCCAGAGGTCCTCTTTGGCATGCTCCTGTCCTGTTGCTTGTTTTCTCCTCCACTCATTGTCCATCCCATTTGTTCATTCAAACAAGCATTGATCATACCAACCTGGGTCCTCCTTCCTGTACATCCTCTCTAGGTGTGTAGATTTCAGCTTGACCTTCCTATCCTGTAGGTCTATATAAGTGAGTATATACCATATGTTTCTTTCTGCTTTTGGGATACCTCACTCAGGATGATCATTTCCAGGTCCCACCATTTGCCTGCGAATTTCATGATTTCCTCCTTTTTAATTGCTGAGTAGTATTCCATTGTGTAAAAGTACCACAATTTCTGTATCCATTCCTCAACTGAGGGACATCTGGGCTGTTTCCA
>JAQQSO010000078.1:0-30313 GCA_028658305.1 Pachyuromys duprasi | reverse complement strand
TAGCACTTCTTTGAAGGTCTTGTAGAATTCTGCACTGGATCCATCTGGCCCAGGGTTTTTTGGAAGGGAGACTGTTGATGACTGCTTCTATTTCCTTGGGGAATATAAGTCTATTCAATTTTTCAACCTGATCTTGACTTAATTTAGGTCGATGGAATCTATCAAGAAAATTGTCCATTTCATTTAGATTTTCAATTTTTGTGGCATATAGGTTTTTGTAGTAAGACCTAATGATTGGATTTCCTCAGTGTCTGTTGTTAATCCCCCTTTCTTTTCTGATTTTGTTGATTTGGTTTGTTTCTCTCTGCCTTTTTGTTAGTTTGGCTAAGGGTTTGTCTATCTTGTTGATTTTCTCAAAGAACCAGCTCTTGATTTCATTGATTCTTTGAATAGTTTTATTTGTTTCTAATTGGTTGATTTCAGCCCTGAGTTTGATTATTTCCAGCTGTCTGCCCCTCTTAGGTGTATCTGCTTCTTTTTTTTTCCCTAGGGATTTCAGTTGGGCCATTAAGTTCCTTGTATGAGATGTTTCACATTTCTTCTTGAAGGCACTTAGTTTTATGAACTTTCCTGTTAACACTGCCTTCGTTGTGTCCCATAGGTTTGGGTATGTTGTGTTTTCATTTTCATTGAATTCTAGGAAGTCTTTAATTTCTTTCTTTATTTCTTCCCTCACCAAGCTGTCATTGATTAGCAAGTTGTTCAGTTTCCATGTATGTGCAGGCCTTTTGCTGTTTCTGTTGTTGTTGAGGTCGAACTTTATACCATTATGGTCAGATAGGATACAAGGGATTATTTCAATCTTCTTATATCTGCTGATGTTTGCTTTGTGAACAACTATATGATCTATTTTGGAGAAGGTTTCATGTGGTGCTGAAAAGAAGGTATACTCTTTTGATTTTGGATGAAAAGTTCTGTAGACATCTATTAGATCCACTTGATTTAGGGTCTCTGTGAGTGCCCTTGTTTACATGTTTTGCTTCTGACTGGATGATCTATCTCTTGGTGATAGTTGAGTGTTGAAGTCTCCCACTATTAAGGTGTTGGGATTTATATCAGATTTCAGCTTTAATAATGTTTTATTTACAAATGTAGCTGGTGTTATATTTGGGGAATAGATGTTCAAATTTGAGATGTCCTCTTGTTGGGATTTTCCTTTGATGAGAAGGAAGTGCCCCTCCTCATGTTTTTCGATTAGTTTTGGTCGAAAGTCTATTTTATTAGATACTAGGATTGCTACCCCAGCTTGTTTTCCGGGTTCATTTGCTTGAAAAATATTTTTCCAGCCCTTTACTCTGAGGTAGTGTCTATCTTTGTTGCACAGGTGTGTTTCTTGGATGCAGCAGAATGTTGGATCCTGTTTCCTCAACTATTCTGTAGTCTGTGTCTTTTTATTGGAGAGTTGAGTCCATTAATGTTGATAGATAATAGTGACCAATGACTGTTAGTTCCTTTCATTGTGGAGTTGGTGGTCTTAGAATGATTCATTGCTTTTTTTCTTCTTTTAATTTTTGCTGGGAGATTGTCTGTATCCTACATATTCTTTGATGTAGTTGTTTTCGTTGGATTGGAGTTTTCCTTCTAGTATCTTCTGTAGGGCTGGGTTGCTGTGTAGGTATTGAATGAATTTTGTTTTGTCATGGAATATTTTTTTCCTCCATGTATGTTGATTGAAAGCTTTGCTGGGTATAGTAGTCTTGGATGGCATCTGTGTTCCCTTAAAGACTGCATGACCTCTGCCCAGGCCCTTCTGGCTTTCATAGTTTCTGATGAGAAGTCTGGTGTGATTCTGATAGGTCTCCCTTCATATGTTACTTGACCTTTTCCCCTTGCTACCTTTAATATTTTTTTCTTTGTTTTGTAGGTTTAGTGTTTTGACTATGATGTGAAGAGAGGTATTTCTTTTCTGGTCTAGTCTATTTGGTGTTCTGTAGACTTCTTGTATCTTTATGGACATCTCTTTCTTTAAATTAGGGACATTTTCTTCTATTTTCTTAAAAATATTTTCCGGGCCTTGGAGCCTGGAGTCTTCTTTTTCATATATTCCTATTATTCTTAGGTTTTGTCTTTTCATGGTGTCCTTGATTTCTTGAATATTTTGTGTTTGTAACTGTTCTGATTTTAGTTTGTCTTTGAGTAGGAAACAGTTTCAGCAAGTGTTTCTTCAGCTCCTGAGATTCTCTCATCTCTTGTATTCTATTGGTGATGCTTACCTTTGTGTTTCCTGATCCTTTTTCTAAGTTCTCCAGTTCCAGGTTTTTCTCTTTTTGGGTTTTCTTTATAGATTCTAATTCTGTTTTCATGCTTTGCACCATTTCCTTGATCTGATCAAAGGTGGCTCCTATTTTTGTATTTATTTCCTCTCTACATGTTTCTAATTGTTCTTTTACGTGGGCCATTATATTCTTTTGAATTTCTTTGAGAGCTCTGTTCTTTTCCTATTTTAGTTCCTGAATTAACTGGATAATCATAACTTTAAAATCATTTTCCTGAATTTCTGCTGAATTAAAATATCCATTAGTTTTCGGTGATTCTGGTGGTGCCATGGTGTCCTGTTTTTTGTTGGGTGAGTTCTTATGTCGTCCTTTGGTCATTGCTTATGTATAATCTTCTCTGTTTCTTCCTCAAGTCTGACCTTTGGACTGGAATAGTCTAACTGTGGTGTCTGTAGAAATCTTCAGGAAGATCAGTGGGGACCAGAGGATTTAGAGTGTGTGTTGTTGCTTCAGTTGTTCCTGGGCACGTTTCCTGGGTACCAGGTGGTGTACAGAGTGAGGTAGGGTCAGCAGGCTGGACTCTGAGGTCTGTGGCTGGCGCTGTGGGTGTGGCACCTGTTCAGTTTTGGACTCTCTGCAACTGGCCCAGAGTTCTGCGCTGGAAGTTGAAAGCCAGGCAGGCTGCACTCTGCTCCCTGAGTTGGGAAGCGCTATCTGCTTCCTCAGCAGCTACCCCCTAAGACAAGGCTGTGGGGGAATGCTGGAGATCTGTGCTTGGAACATGCCTCCTGTGTTCCTTGCAAGTTGCTGTGTGCACTGTGGGCTGCCTCCTCTGCTTCTCTGCTGTTAGGGATACCTCCGATGCTGCTTTCCTGCTGGCTGTGGTATCACCCCCCTGCTTCCTCTGCTGCAGGCTTGGCTATATCTGCTGCTGCTTCCGTACATTGAAGGAAGTACTCGGGAATTGATTCCCCAGGAGAAGTCCACAGAGATGACTGCAGTTGACCTGTGTCCTATTGGACTCTAATCTCTTCGGTGATGATTCCAAGTGAGCCTTTCTACTGAAATACAGAAATAGGGCTTACTCCTCACTGAATGCTCATTTTCAAATTTTAATTCTTTTCTCCAAGAGGAAGACTATCCTAATTAGGTCAGTTCCACTGAAGATAAATTTTGCTTCATCAGGTCAACTCATCCAAGAAGCATAACCTAATCAGAAGCTCTTCACATTTACAAACTTAACTTAACATAGCTGTACATGTGTACATCAGTAAGAACACTCATGGTATCCTGTGCCTGTAACACTTTCTTACCTATTCACGCTTATGATCTTATGATCTTCTGAGACCTCTTAATTCCTTTTGTAAAATAAAAACAACACCAAGGATTATACAGTGTTAATAGTGGTTAAGAATCAAGGGCACACAGTGTCAGGATTTAGATTCACATCAGAGAACTATTTCCTCTGTGATTGTGGTAAGTTACTTAACCTCTTTGCCTCTTTGCCTCAGTGTCTTTTCTGTAAAAACGGTATTACCTGTTCCCAAGGCTATTTTGATGATAGAGTGAATTAAGACACACAACAAATATAGAACACAGTCAAGAGAATAGCATTCAGTTGTTTTTTATAGTTCCTTTTATACTTACTTGCAGATTCCTACTCTGTTTAGAAGATACTGCATTTCAGTTATGCTTTGAAGTAATGTTTGTCTCATTTTCCATGCATGCTAAATGTAGGCATACATTTACTATCATATATGAATATTATCTTTATTAATATTATGTACTGCTCATTAACAGAATTAACTAATATCAAGATGCCTATATGACAAGTTAAGCGAAAAGTGGAGATGATGAGTTAATTTGCAAAGTTGATCTATGCACAAAGAAAAGGCAAAGAGAACATAAATGACTAACAACGAAAAGGGACCAGGTGTGTTCTAAGGCATAACAATCATGTTTGTGTGACCAGGATTGAAAAATAAGGAGGAAGTGCTAAGGATCATCAGGGATCCACCTTCCAGTGCTAAATTTTGGCAAGTACTTCAGATTGCATTCACAGGAAATAAGATAGCAACTGGAAGTTGTATAGTGGGCACTATGTAGTATTGAACCGGATCATGACAGTGGTTTAAACCACGGTGTCAGCCATGAAAATTAAAATTAGAACTATATTATAGAACTATTGCATTATGGATATGTTTAGAGAGAAAGTGAGAATGTAACTTTTTGTGGTTATAAATAAAAAAAAAGAGAATTTAATGTGTTTCAGCCAGATGCTGTGGTGCACACCTGTAATGCCAGCACTCAGGAAGAGGCTGGCAGATCTCTGTGAGCTGGAGACCAGCTTGGTCTACAAGGCGAGTGCAGGACACCCTGTTTCGAAAAACCAAAAACAAACCAGAGCCCCAAACACAAACCTAAACCCCACCTCAACACACCCCCCCCCAAAAAAAAGAAAAAAAAAGAAATTATGGGTTCCAATACTTTGGTCTGATAAACAGAAAAAAAAATCAAAGTGTCATTTACTAAGTTGTGAGATTCTGACAGGAGAAGATGAGGAGGGAGATAATCAGTTCACATTTGAATGGCTAATAATATCCATCCTCCAGTCCTTAGATATTAAGAATTTAAAAGTGAGGAATGGCTTAGAGAGGCAAGTTAGTAATTTTCATATCTTTAAAAAATACTTAAAGTTATGATTTTAGTATACTACATATACAATGAATAGTGCATACAGTAATGAAAGAAAAAAGATATGATGGACCTACAGTTGCTTTTGATTGAACAACATTTTCAGACATCTCAGAAATGGACAGAAGAGGATGCAAATAGCCCCAATGAAAGAAGTCAGGATATAGACTGCAGAACTGTCATCCTAAAGCAGAATTGCTGGGTCTATATATCTTCTGAAATACAATACTAGAACATATAAAACAATATCATAAAACTTTTCCCATGAAATTCAGTATTCAAAATCTATAGGTTAATATATTGTCATGGCTGTCCTCTCATACCAATATAATTCTTCTACAAATAAATCATACATGTAATGCTTCTTTATGTAAATAGGTTATAATATAAAAATATTTTGTGAAAACTGAAAACATTTTTATTGTTTGAATGAACATTTATAAGGAAAACATGATAGCATGAAATTAAATTAGAAGTTGTTGATTTTATTATTAAGTAACATCAGTGATTATGGATAAACCTACTCTGCTATCATGAAAAACAGATAAAGTATTTCTACATTTCGGTTGCTTATGTATTTTTAAAAAATATTTATTGTATTTTTTGAGATTATACGAGAATCACATTGTTTCTCCTTTTCTCCCTCCCTTTGAACCCTCCTTTATGACACTTCTCCTTTTTTTATACATTCAAAACCTCTCTTTTCATTAATTGTTCTTATATGCAGGTATGTATGTGAATTTGTGTGTATGTGCATGTGTGCAAGCACATAAATATTCCTAAATGGAACCTGCTCAGTCTGTTTAAGGTTACTTACATGCTTTTAGGGCTGGCCATTTGGTGTGAGATGACCAGTTGTGCTCTTCCCTACGGAAGACTATTTACCCCAGTCTTAGAATTCTCTAGCAATGTTAGAGAATTCATAAAGTCTCATCAACCTGATTGTCTAAGCAGGGGATGAACAATAGACATAATATTGTAACCACAGGCCTCAACCCTACACTAAGAATGACAAGCAACTACTTTGGGCTGTTGTTAGTAAGTATAAGTGGTTTTGTGTGTTTCTTCAATATCCAGATTTCAATTAATTTTGAATGGTTGGATTACATAGTTGTTCTACTTTTTATGATTTCACATTGGAGTGTTGAGCAAAATGTAAGAAACAAAAGCTGCCAGAGAATAAGAAAGTAGATTGTTGTTCATGGAATATGGTCAGAGAAGGTGACATACGTAGAATTTTGCTGAATGTGCTATGTAATTAGTCTGCTTGATCCTGATTTGCTCTGCTTATTAAGAGATCAATTTTTTCATATAGTCTCACAAATGACATATTATAAAGTAGACACGAATGTCTTGAAATTATGGCCTTCCTATGATTCATTTATTTTACAATTAATTATTGATCACTAGGCATTCATGCAGCTCATTTTCTAGTCACTGAGAAATGGTAAACTAGACATAATCTCTGCTCCCAGAGGAGTTTGAGTTCTACATCTGAAATGATGTCCTCAAATTTTACAGTTACTAAATTAAATTTTTTTTGTTGGTGGATCCTGAATAAATATAAGCCTTCATGCTAAGTTCTCCAACTCCCAATTATTTCTCTGTTGGAGGAGAGAGCATGTACCCTGCTACTCACAGAGGAACTCAGCTCTTGCATACTTGTATGTTCCCTAGGGGAGATTCCACAATTTCCTGGTTGTACAGTGTCCTAGGAAAAGCCACCATATCTCTCTAGACCTGAAGACTTATAGAAGAGTTGAAAATGTAAAAAGACATTTTTTTTATTGGAAGATCTGACAGATTTTCAGTAGTTGATACCTGATCTATAGTTTTGATTCATCAATAATTTTAGAATGATTTCAAAATCAAGTACCCCATAGAGAATGCATGGAGAGAAAGGGCAAAATAGTTACAACAGAAATAAGTGTGGGATTAACAATACAGCCACTATATAGGGATAACATCATCTCAAAGAGTTCATGGAAAGAAATAAACCAAGTCAAGATGCCATTTAAAAAAACTGGGTGTAGAGTGATATGTGACTGCAGCAGGAATATTGGAAAAATAATTAAATTTCAAAGAGATTTGGGAAAAGTAATTTAATGAATTGTCTTTAGCTGAACAAAACCTTAAAATGACAATGATTTGAATAAAGCTAAATTAAATTGCATGATAAAGGTTCATGTGTATTATGTAAATGTATCAATCTTGCACAATATCATGGTGTTAGACTCAACCAATGCATTCTTACTTTAACTGTTGTAGGTTAATACCAAAACATTTGATTCAAATGATGCTTTCCGACTTTCTTATATTGCTAAGTCAAGTAAAACAGACTTTAATCATATAAATCACAATACACACGTATATGTAGAGAGACTAAATAAAATTTATTTATATGAAGAGGTTTAATCACTGCTGTGGAAACATCCCCCAAATAATAACATTTTCCCTGGAGATCTTAAAAATAGGCCAATCTAATGAAAAAGGAAAGACACATTGAAATGCTGAACACGTTATTCTTGAAAAGATTGATGTATTAAATATTTATGCAAACACATTAAATTGGCAAGTGTATGAAAACATTATTACATATTCATCACCTTCACATTTCATATTTTGGAAAGAGCTGCCTTTCCATAAAACTAAAATGGATGACTATAAGTTATCCAAAGATTCATTTTTTAAAATTGTATAGCATTGGATAGTTTTAGCTCAGATTATATTAATTCCCATAAATAACCAAATTGATGCTGGATTCATAAAACTCTAATAATTTATTCAAAATAGCAGCACCAAAGTGCAGTTTCATCATTGGGCTTTCTTTATAAAACCTGATTTAGGAAATTCCAACATGAAAGATGTGCCCCAGTGAATATTCCCTTTAGGAAATAAATGAGCTCTTTCAGGTCACAAAATTACTTAGTAAAAAAAAAGTTTTTTTTTTTTAACAAAACTAAAATGTTATGAAAGAATCAATACATTTGTTAACCACCTAACTTCTTTTAAAGAGAAGTAAATCCTCATTGATTCCAAACTTTATGTTCTTTGAAAAAAATTACTTGAATTTAAATTTAAATTGACTATTCCTCTCATTAAAAACCAAACAGTTTATGTGATTCTATATATGATCTAAAAATATTATGCAAACCACCTGATCATGTTATTATTGTTTATTCAAGGGTTTCCTACTTCTACTTCTTTTTAAACCCATTCCTCACGGACTGTTTGATTCTTTTTTTCTCAAACTATGAAAAGTGCAATTTAATGTCTTTTTTTTTTTTAACTTTTATTGGTTCTTTGGGAGTTACTTATCATGCACCCAATCCCATTCATCCTTCCATCTCTTTTTATCTGCCTTTTTCACTTGCAAGCTACTTCCCAAAAGAAAAAAAATGAAACAACAACAAATCCCCATACAAACCATCTCCTCAGGAAGCTGTGGTGTGCCACAATGTGCCCCACAGCTTTCCCCTTTCCCACACATGTCTCCTTGCAAATGTTTGTTGCAATGAGTCATTGGTCTCCTTCCAGGACCCTGGCATCTGTTACACCATCACTACTGGATCCTCACCCAATTTTTTTTTTTTCAGATAGCCTTTTGGTGACCTGTGTCATGGAGATCCTGCAGCTCTGGCTCTTCATGACTGGACCCTTTCCATGCTACAGCAGCACATAGGGTAGATTTTACAGTGAACCAACTCAAAACCTTGAAGCTGGGCCTGGGTCTTAGCTGAGTTAGTCAGCCTGCCAACTCTCCAGTACCTACACCCCCTCCCCACTGCCCTCCCTGGCCTGGGCAAGCTCTCCAGTAACTGCCCTGGATAGCTCACTCAGATTTGATTCTTATCAAGCTCATCATTATTTTATTCCTATGCCCATGTCTTTTTCTCGGTCCCTGCTTATTTTCTATGAGTTTGCTCTGCTTTGATGCTTGCATCTCTTTATTGTTCAGCCTCTTCAATGCATATCCGGTTGCCTTACATGACTATTTTGCCTCACTTTGAGTCTATTTTCATTATGTATACTTATTTATTTTCTGTTTTGTGTGTGTGAGAGAGAAATAGATAGATAGATAGATAGATAGATAGATAGATAGATAGATAGATAGATAGATAGATAGAGACAGAGAACATGAACTTGAGATGTCCTTTTCTATTACCTTGTCTTATTTGTTCAAAGCTAGGCCTTTCGCTGACCATGGAGATTGTTTTCCAGGTAGGGTTGCTGTTAAGCCACACAAACCATCTTCATTTTTTATTGTGTCTTGCTGGTTACTTGGGTTCTTGGATTTGAACTCTGATCCTCACTCTTGAGCGCAAGCACTCTAAACTGCTGAAATATCTCCAAAACTCCGCTAACTCTATAATCTCCATTTCATGAGTTTGCTCACTGTACTCTCACTGTGGTGGGTGGAGTGGTAAGTCCTTAGTGTTGACTTGGCTTAACTAAGCTTTTCAATTTACAATACAAGTTAAATTAACTTACAATACAATACAATGCAATTTACAATACAAGTTAAATTAAATTTACAATTTAAATACAAGATAAATCTGTATTAGGTCATGGGAGAGAGGAGGAGGAAGAAACGCAAAACAATAGTGCCCTTTGTAGAAAATTTTAATAGAATTTCAAGATTTTTTTCTGGCTAAACCTAATCTCTGTAGTATCCCAGCCCAAGCTCTGACTGCTTGGTATGTGGTTGAATCTGGCACTTTGGAGTCACTCTTCCTCCACTGTACTGGACAGAGTGCAGTTTATCACTGAACATGTCAGCTACTTGGTCACACCCTCCTTGGTTGTGCTAATTCATAGGAGGCCATTTTCCTCCCAAGCCTCTTCTCAATGATCAAGGGCCTCTTAATATGCTCTTCACTGAGAGAGAAAACATCATTAAGTACTGACTACTTATTTGGGCAGGGAATAATTTTCCTGGTGTCACATAATCACTCTGCATTTTACTGATAGCTGCTCTAATGATTTTCGACAACTAGGTGGCTCTGTGTAATAAAAAATTATGTTTCACAATTCCTGAGGTCAAACGTATGAACTGAAGGTGTCCGTGACACAGGGCTCCTTTAGATACTCCAGGGTATCTAATGAATGCATCTTTCATTCTGTGTCCACTTATGTCTTCATGCCTGTGACCTGTGGCTTTTTTACTCTGTCATCTCTCTGTATGCAGATGTGGCCTTCCTTTCTCCATTTCTTCTGGACAAATCATTTCACATAGGGCTAGCACAGTAATTCAGGATGATTTCAGTTCAGGACATTTAAGTGGATTTAGAAAGACTTATTTTGCCCCCTAGGTAAGGTATTATTCACAGATTCCAAAATTATGCTAGGTAAGCCTTTTCTTTTGCCATCATTCAACCTATTACGTAATTATAACACACTCAATTTTCTCATCTTTCATAGCTATAGATAGTAAATAAAATACAATTTTTTTATTTTTTAAAGAGAAAAAAACCAATAATTCCTTTCCCCAGAATAATCTTACATTATTTGGGGCTTTTAGAATAAACTGCAGTTAAATTTGAAAGAATGCTTTTCATCATATTGGATACTATGTAAGAATTGAAAGTAATATACATATATTAAAATAGAAAAATATTGATATTGGCAAAATTAACCAAACCAAAAATGTATACAAATGTCTTTAAAGTTTTGTGTATAGTTTTGAATAGACATATGTATATATTTTTAAATTTTTAAAATATTTTCTATTTTTCTCTTTTTTATTAATTATTACTATTTCTTACAATATATTCACTTTGTATCCCAGCTGTGGCCCCCTCCCTTGGCCCTCCCAAACCCACCATCCCTCTCTCTTCTCCCCCTATGCCCCTCCTCTAGCCCATTAATAGGGGAGGACCTCCTCCCCTTCTGTCTGACTCTAGCCTATCAGGTCTCATCAGGACTGGCTGCATTGTCTTCCTCTGTGGCCCTGCAAGGCTATCCCCCCACCCCTCTCCCTGGAGGGAGAGAAGATCAGAGAGCCTGCCACTGAGTTCATGCCAGAGAAAGCCCCTACTCCACTTCCCTTATTAGGGAACTCACTTGGAGACTGAGTCTATGAGCTACATCTGAGCAGGGATTTTAGATCTTCTTCATGCATGGTCCTTGGTTGGGGTATCAGTCTCTGCAAAGACCAGGGCCGATTTTTTTTTTTTTTCGGCTCTGTTGGTCTTCTTTTGCAGCTCCTGACCCCTCCAAGTCTTTCTATCTCCCTATATTTGATTCTATGGATTGATTCAGAGCCTTTTTGTTTGTTTGTTTGTTAAGCCTAGACTGTTAAAATTCTAAAATCTTGAATTTGAACAGTGAGAATTACCCTGCCATATCTTAACCAATGATATAATGACAATAAAAAGGTGAAATTAATATTTACTGAACAAAAATTGAATGTTTTTCAGAGATTCTTTCACTTATTGCTCAAGAAGAATATTTGAAACATGCTCCAAATTTTTAAATGCTACAGAAGATTATTAAAGTTGTAAGTTGTACAAATTATTATTCCATCATTAAGTTTTACATTTACTTCCAATTACTTATTGTTTTTTTTTTTTTTTTTTTTTTTACTCTGGTCAACTTTTCTGGTGCATCTAGATTTCCATGCTGCTTAAGCTTGTTTTTACATAAATTTCTCAAGATATGGCTGTCATACTGAGCTTTGTTTGTCATCTTGATGCAGTCTGGAGTCATCTGAGAGGAGAGGCTCAAATGATAAATTGCCTATATCAGACTGTCCTGTGGACATGTCTGTAGGGAATTGTCTTGGTTACTAATTGATGAAGAAATGCCCATCCCACTGTGGGCAACATCATTCCCTAGGCTTGTGAACCTGTACTGCATAAACACCTGGGTGAGCACAAGTCTATCTAGAAGGCTGCTATCAGAATTCTCTGTTTCTACTGCATTTCTTGGGCTGTGATGTGAGTTTCTTGATTATAGATAATGCTATGGGAAACAACAAGCAAGCCTGCCTTCAGTTCTTGGTTTAACTTCCCTTTATGATAAAGAAAACAGTTTATAATTTCTCATAAAGAGTCAGCTTTTCATTATAAGTATATATACTGGAGTTTTCAACAGAATTTAAAAGTGAATAGTTTGACACCAAATTCATTTATAATTATGTTTTGATATTGACATTAACTTTTTCAATATAAGGAAATAATTCAGTTGGATTTTCTTCTGCATGAAAGTTGATGTTCATTTATGTTTTTACACAGTGTTACGTTTACTTAATATAAATTACATATCTTGTCCATTTATGTAGATATTTATGCAGGTGTGTTGTTTTGTGGTCATCAGAAATTAACTTTTAAGATGCATTTTACTTAATCCACCAGTCAATCAGAAATTTAGATTAATGCATGAGTGTGAACTATGTATTAGATTATTTTCCTATGTATTGCCAATTCTCTTAACATTTTCTATTTCTTTTAGATATTGCTTCCATCAGAAAAAATTTTATTAAATGGATTTGTCAGGTATTTTTTTAAACTTCATTTGTCACCTTATTTGTGGTCTAGTGACTTATGTGTTTTGTTTATCACTAACTTAAAATGCAGCTTGATATCTTGCAGAATTGGAATTTGGAAGCATTATGGATATTTTGATAAATACATGCAGTAATGTCTCCTATTAATTTCCACATTAATCAAGAGTTTTGTTAAATGTGAAGAAAACCATTAACGGCCATTTAAGGGGTATTGAACCATCCCTAAAAGGCTCCTGTGTGACGGCAACTTTTAAAAATTAAGATCTAACAATTTTATGATTTCATTGCATATAAAGCTCTTCAGTATTCTAAGGGTATTTTATAGTAGGACAAGAATTTTCAATGAGCAATAATGTGTGCCTACTTATCAGTTAAATAAAAATTGAAAGGAAGGACTATAATAAAGGGCTATTATTTACTTATTGTGTGTTTATTTATTTTGCGGTAGTGGGGATTGACCAGGTGGCTTTGTGCATGCTAGACATCTGCTTTGCCCAATATTTTAAAATCAAATACACAGATATTTTACAAGAATTTGCTTACTTGAAATTCTATCAGAAGTTCAGCAACTCTCACTTCTTATTATATTGTTATTTTTTAAATATTCACATTTGTATGTATGTGTTTGTGCCTGCACACTTGTGAATTCAGGTTCCTGTGGAGGCAGAGGGATGCTGCATGGTGCTGAAGTTGCAGGCAGTTTCTAGCTGTCTGGTTTGGATGCTGGGAGCTGAGCTCGGATTCTTTGGAGGAGAAGTATGTACCCTTGAAAAGTATGTTTTGTGTTTAATATGGAAGTCTAGGCATTTAAAAATATCAGATAAATATTTTACAAAGCTATATATACAAAAGAAGTATTTTCTTTATAACTTTTTTTATTTATTTGGATTTTTGAGACAAAGTTTTTGTGTAGCCTTGGCTGTCCTGTACTCATTTTGTAGACCAGGCTGACTTTGAATTCACAGTGATCTGTCTGCCTCTGCCTCCCAAAGCGCTGCGATTACAGGCACGTGCCATCACATCTGACTAAATGTTCTATATTGCAAAGTCACGAACTTAACTTTACTGTAGATTAATGGTAATATATTTACATTTGAAAGTGTTTCCAGTTTTATGATGTATAATCAGTACAGTCTAATGTATGAAAATACTCTATGAAAAAGTGTCTAAATTTTCGTTAGGAATTTTTTATTCATCTTTTGCCTTTGCAGTTGATTTCCATGAAGCATGATTAATAGAGTATTAACAGATGGAGGAAACTTTTAAAGAAACTTTAAGTTGGTGGGTTTGTAAATGGGGTTTATAAAGGTTTTTATTGTCTTTCCCAAGACCCATTCCTCTACTCTGCCCTCCCATGACACAGCCTGTTTATACCTTCTTGCAATTTTATTGCCATGTAGTGCTTTACAGCTCCCATGTTCTTTCCACCTCTCCTTCAAGTCTACCCCATGGCCTTTTAGTAGTTCATCCTGTGAGTACTTCAATTTAAACACGTACATCTGGAGATTAAAAGCTAATGTCCACACATGAAAAAGAGCATGTGGCATTTGTCTCTCTGTGTCTGGGTCACTTCACTCAGGATGGTTATTCTCGGCTCACTTACCTGTAATTTCTTAGCTTCATGTCCCTTTAATTCTGAATGAAAACCCATTGTTTAATGTACTCCATTTTTTTAAAAATTAATTATTCATTTGCTTTACATCCTAATTGTAGCTTTCCCTCTCTCCTCTCCTCCCAGCCCCTCACTCTCACCTCTCTCCTCCCAGCATCCACCTCTTTTCCCCTTCTTCTCAGAAAAAAGGAGGCATCTTTTACATATCAACCAGCCTTGACATACCAAGTTGCAGTAAGACTAGGATCATCTTCTACTGAGGCTACGCAAGTTGGCCTAGTTAGGGAAAAGGGATCCAAAAGGAGACAACAGAGTCAGAGACAGCCTCTGCTCTATGCCTGCTCTGCGGTTGGCAGTTCAGTGTCTATGAGTCTAGGTGAGTTGATTCTGTAGATTTTCCCGTAGTAGTATTCTAGACGACTCTGGCCCCTTCAATATTTTCTCCCCCTCTTCCACAGGATGCCCCAGGCTCCACTTAATGTTTGTCTGAGGGTCTTTGCATTAGTTTGCATCATTTGCTGGGTGAAGCCTCTCTAATGACTTTTTACAGTAGGCTCCTGTCTGTAAGTGTAGCAGAGCACCATTAATAGTGTCAGAGGTAGGGTCCCTTTCATGACATGGGTCTCAAGCTGGGCCAGTTATTAGTTGGCCTGTCCCTCAAATTCTGCTTCACCTTTTATCCCTGTACATCTTGAAGGAAGGACAAATTTTGGGTGGAAGGTTTTGTGCCAATTCTTCCATTGGCACTCTTGTCTGGTTACAGGAGATGGCTGGTTCAGGCTCCATATCCCCCATTGCTAGGAGTTTTAACAAGGGTCACCATCATAGATTCTGGGAGTTTCCATTGTTCTAGGTTTCTAGTTCATCCCAGAGATGATCCCTACAAACCACTTGTCTCTCCCAGTACTCTCTTCCTTCATTCCCTTCCCATCTCATTCCTCATGTTCTCATCCCCACCCCTTCCCACATACAGTCTCCTCCCTCCATCCACCCTTGATGTTTAATCTACTTCCCTTTCTCAGTGAGATTCAAGCATCCCTACCTTGCACCTTCCTTGTTACTTAGGTTCTGTGGGACTGTGGATTTTGGCATGGATATCCTGTTCTTTATGACTAATATCCACTTATAAGTGAGTACATACCATGTTTGTCTGTGTCTGTGCTACTTAGGATATTATCTAGTTCCATCCATTTGCCTGCAGATTTCATGGCGTCATTGTTTAATAGTTCACTGTGTAAATACACCACATTTTTCTTATCCATTCTTCTGTTAAGGGACACCCATGCTTATCTTGATTCTGGCTATTATTAATAAAGCTGTTATTAACTGTTATTAGCTATTATTTAATGAGCAAGGCTCCTTTTTATGATAGAGGTTCTTTTGGTTATATACCCAAGGAGTGCTACTGCTGGGTCATAAGTTGGTTCTATTCACGATTTTCTGAGGAAGCACTACATTGATTTCCACAGCAGGTGTACAAGTTTGCACTCCCACCAACAATGGAGGGGTGTTTCCCTTTCTCCACAATCTGCCAACATGAGCCATCACCCGATTTCAGACATTATGATGGATGTAAAATGGAATCTCAGAATTGTTTTGATTTACATTTTCCTGATGACTAAGGATGTCAAACAGTTCTTTAAGTTCTTCTCAGCCATTAAATATTCGTCTGTCAAACATTCTCTGATTAGATCTGTACTCCTTTCTCTCTCTCTGCTTAATGTTTGTGGATCACATGTTACTCTCAGCTAGTACTCTAATGCCCTGCCTGCTTCTCTGCCACCATGCCCCCTGCCATGATAATTACAGACACTCACCCTTTGAAACTGTAAGCACCCATTAAATGCTGTCTTCTATATGTTGTCTTGGTCATGGTGCTTTGTCACCACTGTAGACAATCAAACATTTCCCAAGAGTTTTCTTTTTTTCTCAGCTGACAGTGAATAAGTTTTTTTCCCCTTTCTCTATCTCTATGGCAGTATTTGTTTTCACTTTCTGTTTTTAATCTTAGCCATTCTGACTAAGGTAAAATGATGTCTCAAAAGTAGTTTTTATTTTCATTTCCCTGTTGGCCAAGCTTGCTGAACATTTTAGAATGCATTAAAAAATTTACAGATGTTTGTGTTGTTTCTTTTGAGAAATGTCTGTTTTGGGCATGTCTGGATTTTTAATTGGGTTGTTTGGTTTCTTGGTTTTTATTTTCTTGAGTTCTTTGGATATTTTAGACATCAACCTTCTACAGATGTATGGCTGGTAAAGAAACTTCATATTTATTGGTTAATCTTTGTAGTGACTAGTGAAGAAATGTAATCAATATTTTTGCCTAACAGTAAATTCTGGGAGCTACAATACTGACTGGCTTCACAACATATACTCATATATGGCACAAATATTATGGAAGTAACTAACCATTTTCTAATTGGACTTTAGACCTTCCTCACAAGAGGTAACTTATGCAGCGTACTTTTAACTAGAGCAAATCTGTTCCTGGAGGAAAACCTAATAGTATTAGTCTGCTAAATGATCACAGTAAGAAATTGTTCTCTCAGTTCTTCTGTTTACACACATGGACAGTGAACTTCTTACCCCTCATCAGAGAACCTTCTTTTTCCAGGAGATACTGATTAACACTGAGTCACACAGCTGGTCAATGTGCAGAGAGTGAGAGACTGTGGAGTTCTTATCTTTAGATGGGACACATGTATCACGTCCCTCCTTTCAAGTCTGGGGATATCCTGGGAAAGGGAGAAGAATGATTGTAAAAGCCAGAGGCACTGGACATCTGCAGAGAAACAGTATTTATGGACATGGAAACAACCTAAATGTCCTTCAGTTGCTGAATGGATAATCAAAATGTGGTACATATATACTATGAGCACTATTCATCTGAAAAGAAAAGTAAAATCATGAACCTTGCAGGGAAGTGGATAGAACAAGAAAAGATCATATTGAATAGATAGCCCAGATCCAAATAACAAATGTCACAAGTTCTTTCCTATGTGAGGTTCCTGACTATAAATCTTCAGATGTTCTTCACAAATATTCTGAACAACTGCAGAAACTAGGAAAGCAAAAAAAACATACTATTAACTATCACCATATTAACTATTTCCCTAAAAAACTATAATGCACATAAGTCTGTATAAATACACACACACACACACACACACACAAAGAAACACATAGGAGAAAGAGATAGAGACTGAGACAGAGACAATGAAATTTTATCATTGGACTGACAATACTCCCACAGGATCCAAAGACCGCTTAATAAAACTCCAGTACTAGGTATTAAAAGTCCTCTTTTGACTTGTAGGTCAGGATTGTTCAAGAGATTGCAAAACATATAGCCTATTGCTTTTCTTGTGGTTGCTCCTAAGAAATGGAAGGAAGTCCCTATTGCCAAAGACACTATGCATTTTAGACACAGGCTCCTGAGCTGGAAATGAACTGAATGCCTTCTCCCTGATGACTAGCTTTCATGGTACCTGAAGGCACCATGCAAGTTTTCAAAGGAGGGAAATGATTAACAGTCTTACTTAATTTTTGTATAGGATGTGGTAAACTTCTATAGGCTTAGGATTCTATACCAGACTCTAATAGTCTATGAGCCAAGAGACACCACAGTAAGCATATTTCTTGACATGCTATGGCAGCATGGCTGTCTTTTCTCTCCAGAGATATTCCAACAGGCAGTGGAAGTTTGCAGACAGAAATAGGACGACGAAAATGCTGTGTAAACAAACAGCTCTGACTCAGGTTTTTCTGTCCTCATGCCTGCCGTCAGAAAACCCTCTCCTCACTGTGCTTCTGAGCATAAACATTGAGAAGCTTTAAGGGTATGAAATGGCACTGGATATTTTTCAACTGGAGTTTTTAATTTATTTAATCAATTTGTGACTCTGAGCTATCATGAGAGGTGATATCTTTATCTTGATATCTCATAACACCAGTCAGTGTCATTGGTTTCTTTGTGACATAGTTTTTTTTCTAATTGTTACAAGTCTTTTCTCCCTCCCTCCGTCCCTTCTTCCTTACCTTCCTTTCCTCACCTTTTTCATCAAGGTGTATCTTAGAAAATAATTCAAATTAATCCATTTACTCAAGTTGAGGGTTTGTTTTTTAAAATTCTTCATCCTGTCTTCTCAAGTACGTTTCAAGCTGTGTGAATTAACTGATCTTTTTGTAAGCTAGTTACTGACACAAAGTCTGAAGAAACATTCTAAATTGTTTTCTTGATTTTGAGTAAGTTATCATCTTCTCTGAATTTGATATTTTAGGAGACTGTAGTCACAATATTGATGGTTTTGCCTGGAGACAGAAACCTAAGTTGGGCAGGAACCTGGAGGCAAGAGTTGATGGAGAGGTGATGAAGAAGTTTACAGGTTTGTTCCTCAGAACTTGCTCAGCCAGTTTTCTTATGGAATCCAGGACCACCAGCCTAAGGATGACACCACCCATAATTGGCTGGACTCTCCCCCATTAATTTCTTATTAATTAAGAAAGTACCCAAAGTTTGGCTATGCGTCTTAGCATCTGTTTTGATACCTTGCTGGCTAGATTCTTTCAAAGTCACTCTGTGGTAGGCTGGAATACAATGTGAATAAACTGTAATTTATAAAAAAATAATTAATTAAAAATAAAATACCCTTACAGGTTTGCCTATAAACAGATCTTATAGAGATGTTTTCTCAAATAAGGCTCCTTCTGCTATGATGACTCTAGGTTGTATCAAGTCAACATAAAACTATCCAGCACAGGGACCAAAGTCCACTCCATCCCCCAACATGAATCTGCGTGTGGGAGTGGGAATTAGTGTGGCAGCTGTTATTTACATGGACTAGCAAAGCATATGGGAACCCATAATTATTTTCATTACTGTGTAAAATGAAAAACAATAACTTGATTTTCCATCTTATGCATGAACCAAAAGATATACATACAGAAAACAAACAATGGTAGTGTGTTATGGAGAAATAAAAGGAATCTCAGTAAGTAAGCCAGACAGGAACCAGCAGTTAAGTATAGTCTCAATTTATATGTCTTAAACCATATCTGTATGTTCTTTGTACCATGATGTAAACTTTAATGTATACTTTAAAAATTGATGTGTAGAACACCAACAGCACAGGCTCTGAGATCAACAATCAATAAATGGGACCTCATGAAACTGAAAAGCTTCTGTAAAGCAAAGGACACTGCCATCAGAACAAAACAACAGCCTACAAACTGGAAAAGGATCTTCACCAACCCTATATCTGACAGAGGACTAATATCCAGAATATATAAGAACTAAAGAAGTTAAAAAGCAACAAATCAAGTAATCCAATTAAAAATGAAGTACAGAGCTAAACAGAGAATTCTCTGTAGAGGAATATAGAATGGCAGAGAAAAACTTAAAGAAATGCTCAACATCCTTAGTTATCAGGAAAATGCAAATAAAAACAACCTTGAGATTTCACCTTACACTCATCCTCATCGGAATGGCGAAGATCAAAAACTCAACACATGACAACACATGCTGGAGAGGATGCGGAGAAAGGGGAACCCTCCTCCATTGCTGGTGAGAATGTAAACTTGTACAAACACTTTGGAAATTGATCTGGTGCTTTCTCAGAAAATTAGGAATAGTGATTCATCAAGATCTAGCTATTCTACTCCTAGGCACATATCCAAAACATGCTCAAGTACACAACAAGGACATTTGCTCAACCATGTTCACAGCAGTTTTATTCGTAATAGCCAAAACCTAGAAACAACCCAGATTTTGTCTCTCAATTGAGGAATGGATACAGAAATTGTGGTACATTACACAATGGAATTCTACTCAGCAATTAAAAACAAGGATATCATGAAATTTGCAGGTAAATGGTGGGAACTAGAAAAGATCATCCAGAGTTAAGTATCCCAGAAACAAATAGACAAACATGATATATACTCACTTATAAGTCAGTATTAGGCATATAATATAGGATAAACATACTAAAATCTGCACAGCCAAAGAAGCTAAGCAAGAAGGAGAACCCTGGGTAAGACAATCAATCCTCATTCAGAAAGGCAAACAGGACAGACATTGGAAGAAGGAGAAAACAGGGAACAGGACAGGAGCCTACCACAGAGGCCCTCTCTGAAAGAATCTACCGAGCAGACTATCAAAGCAGATACTGAGACTCATAGCCAAACTTTGGGCAGGGTGCAGGGAATCTTACGAAAGAAGGGGGAGTTAGAACGATCTGGAGGCCTAGCAAGGCTGCTCCTCCTTTGGGGGGAGAGGTCAAAGAGCGAGGCACTGAGTTCATGTCAGAGACAGTCCCTGTTCCCATTACTAGGGAAACCTACTTGGATGCTGAGCTGCCATGGGCTACATCTAAGCAGGGGTTCTAGGTTATATCCACTCGTGGTTGGAGAATCAGTCTCAGGAAAAAACTCTGTGCCAGATATATTTGGTCTTTGTGGCATGCACATCCTTTCCAGGTCCTATGAACTCCCCCTTCTTTCATATGATTTCCTGCACTCTGACCAAGGTTTGGTTATGAGTCTCAGCATCTGCTTTGATACACTGCTAGGTAGAGGAGGAGATTGCAACCAGTCCTGATGAGATCTGATAAAGTAGGGTCAGATGGAAGGGGAGGAGGACCTCCCCTCTCAGTGGACTTAGAGAGGGGAAGGGAGAAGATGAGGGAAGGAGGGTGGGATTGGGAGGGAACGAGGAAGGAAGCTACAGCTGGGATAAAAAGTAACCCGTAATTAATGTAAAAAATAAAAATTAAAGAGAAAGAGCTGGAGGGGACAGGAGCTTTAGAAGGAGAGCAATAGAACAACAACAACAAAAATTGGGCACACGAGTATTTTCTGAGACTGATACTCTAATCCAGGACTACACATGGAGATAACCTAGAATCACTGCTTAGATGTAGCCCTTGGCAGCTCAGTCTTCCCTAGTAAGGGAAGCAGGAACTGTCTCTGACATGAACTCAGTAGCTGGCTCTTTGATCACCTCCCCCTGAGGGGGAAGCTGCCTTACCAGGCCACAGAGGAAGGCAATGTGACCAGTCCTGATGAGACCTGATAGGCTAGGGTCAGATGGAAGGGGAGGAGGACCTCCTCTATCAGTGGATTTGGAGAAGGGCATGGGAGGAGATGAGGGAGGGAGGGTAGGATTAGGACGGTATGAGGGATGGGGACTACAGCTGGGATACAAAGTGAATAAATTGTAATTAATAAAAAATATTTAAAAAACTTACATTTCAATAAAACTTGGAAAAATCTAAAAAAAAAAAAAAAGGTTTATAGTGTATGTGTTAGGTCCAAAGTGGCCCATCAAAATGGCAGTGTTGCTGAATGTATCCTAAATGAAGAAAACAAACAAACAAACTCTGACTTGGTAAACAGAAGTCTAAATTCTGCATATATTTGGAATCTCATAGGTGGTTTTCTGCTTACCATGTGCTAGCTTAATCTGCCTGGAAAGGTCAAATTAATTGGTGAAGGACATCTAGGTGCCAGTCAATCCAAACAGCCTGTATCAGATTAATACACCCCAACCTGCTTACACTCATATAAAATCCACTTGCTTTCCTACTGCTATGCTTCTCTCTGCTCCAAAGATGCTTTGCTATCTTTTGCATATTGAACCTTTCTCTTTCCTTCCTAAACAGGGAGTCATTCTAATTTGGTGCTTTCCCTCTTCTCTTGCTTACATTTAGTGCTGAAACCAAGAGGGAAGCACTGGGTCCCCTTGGGGCCTGTCCCTCCTTGCAGAACCAAACTGCTAATCTGACCCTCCTGGGTATGGAGGTGTAACTCTGAGGTGGCCTTGTTGGAGAAAGAGCTTTATTGGGGGTAGGCTCTATGTCTCTTCCTTCTGCCTGTGGATCGGGATGTAGAATTCTCAAGCCACTTCTCCAGCACCATGTCTGCCTGCATGCTACCATGCTTCCTGCTATGCTGATACTGAATTAAAACTTTAAAATTGTAAGCAAGCTCTAAAGAAAATGCTTTTCTTTATAAGAGCTGGCATGGTCATGGTGTCCCTTGTTAGTCCTAGAACGTTGACTACAGCACCTGTTGGTGCCAGGAGTTGGCTATTGCTATGACAGGCTGACCATGCTTCTTTTTGGCAGAATGTGAACTTTAGTACTCTGGATTAGGAAAGCAGTTGAATGGGTTAACTGGGGCTTCATGGGCTATCTTAGTAGAAGCAGGGAAGACAGTGATAACTGGGAGTAATATAGATCATGATAACCCAGCTCAAGAGGTTTCAGAAGGGAAAAAAATATATCAGTAAGTGGCTTTAAGATGGTTTTTATATTTTTTTCTCTTGTCTGAAAAGTTTGCCTGACACCTCACCTTGATGGGGGAACAGCCTTACCAGGCCACAGAGGAAGACAATGCAGCCACTCCTGATGAGAGCTGATAGATTAGGATCAGAAAGAAAGAGAGGAAGACCTCCCCTATCAGTGGACTTGGGGAGGGGCATGCATGGAGAAGGGGGAGGGAATGTGGGATTAGGAGGGGAGGGGGGGTTTATGGGGAGATACAAACTGTGTAAAGTGTAATTAATAAAAATTAAAATAAGAAAAAGAAAAGTTTGCCTGAGGCTAAATTGAAGAGTTTGGGGATTAATGGCATTGGAAGAGGGGTTTCCAAAACAGCCTAGTTATGACTCTGTCACATGATTATTAGTGGCCAGTCTGGCGAAAAGGAACAAGCTCAAAAAAAAAAAATACAAAATGTACATTTTGAGGAGAAAAAGAGTACCAGGAAGTATAATGGAACTAAGTCTAGTACACAAGGAGATAAAAAGATTAAAGGAAATTCTGATATTAAGTGAAATAAAGGGAGTGGTGATCTTAGTACAAGGTTCCACCAACGTAAGCTTCCAACTTGTGAAAAGGAGTTAAAATTTATTGAAAATTAAAGAGAAGTTGAATCAGTAAAGAAAATGATCAACAACAGAAGCCTGATGCAGATGTAATTGAAGGGGGGTGGGCAAGTTACAGCCCATTATACAGCAGAACATTACAGCTTCAGTCATGTGGCTCTGGATGTTTTAAGGGTAGAAGAAAATGGTTGTGGAATCTTTGTCCATAGCTAAGGAAAGCTGCTGAGACAAGGTATGTGCCAGGTGTCCCTGCCCAGTGGTCCAGGGAGGCAATTGTGTGAAGCTGTTAAGGTGAAGCCTGGATTGTCTTGGACACCCCAAAATGTTGAAGATGCCAGAGTGGTGAGATGACTATATAGGAGAGCTACTAGTAGGGAAAAAGCCAAAGAGAGATAAATAGGTTGCAGTTAACAAAGCTGAAAGGAGTTAGTTATATGAAGAGTGTTTTGACATTAGGCATGGAGATGTCTGGAGAATTTGGAGTTAGCCCTGCTGGGTTTTGGTCTAGCTTTGGTCCAGGATTTCCTCACTGTGCTCCATTTCTTCTCTTTTGGAATGAAAATACATATTCTGTGCCATTGCATGTTGCAAGTATAGGAGATTACAGTTAAAAGATTGCTATGAGACTCAGAAGAAACATTGAACTTTTAAATAGGGTTGAAACTGTTATAAACTATGGAGATTTTTGAAGATGGACTTAATGCATTTTTGCAATATGATATAGCTACAAGCTTATGGGGACCAGAGAGTGGAATGTGGTGGTTTCTTTAGGAATGGGCTTATATATTTAAATATATAAGGCTTATATATTTATAATCTGTAGGCTTATATATTCAAATGCTTGGTCATTAGTAAGTGGCTCTAGGAGGTTGGAATCATGGCTCAGAGGTTAAGAACACTTGCTCTTCTTCTTCCAAAGGTCCTGAGTTCAGTTTCTAGAAACTACATGGTGGCTCACAACCATCTATAATGAGATCTGGTGTGTAGGCAGAATGCCCTGTAAATAATAAATGTCTTTAAAAAAAAAAGTAAGTGGATCTACTTGAGAGAGATTAAGAGATCTGGCTCTGAAGAGGGTGTGGTCTTGTTGCAGAAAGCATGCTATTGGGGGTGGGCTTTGAGGTTTCAGAAACCCTGTCAAACCTAAAGGTTCTCTTTCCTGTTGCCTGGGGTTCTGGATATAATTCTCAAGTTGCTTCTCCAGCACCATGTCTGCCTGCATGCCACCATGCTTCTTGCTATGCCAATATTGAACTAAATTTCTAACATTATAAGAAAGCTCCAGTGAAATGCTCTCCTTGCTACTGTCATGGTGTCTCTTCAGAGAAATAGTACATTGACTAGGGCAGGCCTCTTTTCTAAGTCTGTCCCACCTCCTCCTTATTCTGCTCCTGGAGGGTTCCCTTCCTGTCAGCTATCTTTCTTGCTAGGTCACTGGAGCCTGAACTAACCATGGGCTCTTATTAACTCATCACTCCTCTTGCCTGCCTTTTCTAATCTCTTTTCCTCTTTGGACTCGAGACTCCATTAATCCATACTGTCTTACTGCAAATGGCTTCGCCTCAGCACAGACTAGATAATCAGCCTCAATGGCCAGAAAATGGCACTCTCTATTTCCAAATTTTTACAGGTTGTGACAACTTCTCCTACTGCACAAACAAATGATCTGAAAATCTCTTTATTTCTAAGTGGTCTCTATTTTCTGCTCTTGGAAATCTCTTCTCTCTCAACCTTCTTTGCTCTCTGATCCCTGTAGCCTCTCCTTTTGATCACTGGGTTCAGAGATTCAAATGTCTCTTGGGTATGGATAATATTGAAATATCGTCACATGATATTGCATACTATAGAAAAACTAGCTCTGGAAATGGATATGACCTGCTCCTACTCAAGCATGTTTATTCAAAAGCTTCCTCTGAAGCATGTGCCTTGAGACAATCTGGACACATGACTTTATGACAGAGAAAAGGAGAACAAAAGAAAACATCTCAGGAAAAAAGCACTATATGCTTGAGATCAGCCAGTAAGTAAACCATTTCCAATAGAGTTTACTGGTGGCTAGGTATAATTGCAGACATTTGTCTCTCTGAATGCCCCTCTCCACCTTTAAAATTTTGTTTACTGTCTTTGGAATTAAAATGTTCTTTAACTCAAGATTTTTCATTAGCATGTAGCTTTAAAAAAACCTGTTAAGTCCTTAGCAGTAAAGGTTACCTTAAAACTTGTAACAAAATGGAGTGATAGTTAAAAGTCTATCTATAGGTAACCTTCACCATTCCTTTATACCCATATTCACAAGACCTGTTTGCCTTTGCCTGGGGGACACTGACAGCATCTCAGTTTAATTGGACTCCTCCCAGAGGCATTCTGAGATAGCTCCCATTACTCCATCCAGGCTCTGGCCACTGACCTCTTTTCTCTTGACCTGTCCCCCAACCATTTAATCCAACATGTAAATACCCCCCCTACCATGTAGCTCCCTCACTCTGGTTGTTACAACAACACACTGCTCACTTCTTATCTTTCTAGGAAACAAAAGATACAGACTTTCCTCTTCCAAAGCTCAACTTTCTGTTTTTCAGGTCAAATATTTAAGATGTCTGTTTTCCCCTAACCATGGTGGAACTCAGTCTAGATCAAAGATAGAATCGGTAGTCCTTCATACCTCCAACTGCAATGAATAGTTGGAGGTGGCTGGGAACCACAGAACCTGGATTCTGGAATTTGTTATTCTTGCTTGTCTCCTCTATGGGAGCTAACGGCCCTCTAATTGAGCCTCTAGATTCTATTATGCCTGCCACACCCGCTTTCTTTCATGTCATGGAGGCATTCCAATGAGTATTCCTACTGGCCCTTGCTCTGGCTCTCCCAGATCATGACAAATCATTCCCCCTGTATACTACTTAAAAAAGGGGGGGGGCATAGCTCTGGAGGATTTTGAAGCAAATGAGAGGATCTACCTTTCCCCCTATTGCCTATCTTTCTAAATAACTAGGTTCAAAAGTCTGGAGATGAGAGGCTTGCTACAGGCGCTTCCACCAGCCCTTCTATTAATTAGTCTAGGTGACCTCTAAGCTCACTTCCTGTCATTCTCTGCCATCTTACCTTAGATGGCAAAGGAGAACTCCCCCTTTCAGTGGACTAGAGGAAAGGGATAGCAGGGAAGAGGGAGAGAAGGTGGGACTAAGAGGAGTTGAGGGAGGGCCCTTCAATCAGGATATATAATGAAGAAATTGTGAAAATAAATAAAAACTAAAATTAATAAAAGAATTGATCACATAAGGGCCTCTCTATTTTGTTCCCTCCTAAGCTTCAACTATTTCACCCAGCCTTTGTAGAAAATTCTGGTATCTCACTTGATTTCTCAACCGTGCTACACTCCCTCTGGAGGATACTACCCTCTTCAATTCCTTCCTAGAATCATTAGAAACCATTACCTACAGAAAATCCACATCTTTATAATTCCCCTCTGTCTCATCCCATCTTTACTTTGTTCATAGATGGAGACTCATCTCTCAGCTCTCCTGGTTCCCACCAAGTGGGCTATTCTGCCTCCTCCTATCAGGCCATGGAGTCTGCTGCTTTGCCACCAGCCCTCTTACAGATAGAGCTTTGGCAAGTGATTTTGCTGACAGGACTGCTCAAGAGGTCAGCCAATACCCCTACCCTCCTTCCTCTACTCTCCTCTTGTCTTTTCCAAGTTAACTCAAAGAGTTAACTCCTATTTATTCTGAGACCCAACACAGATGCTATCTTCATCAGATAATTTAGTAGCCCTGCCCACTGCTGCTAGAGCAGCAAGCAAGCCTCAGCCAGCTCCTCCCTGGAGGCTGCCTGGTCACTTCTGGCTTTACAAGAACTTTGGGTGCAAAAGATGGGCATATTGCTTGTTGATGATATAAACTGGAAAGCCTTAAAAAGAAAGTTGAAATTGCCCCATTTTCTTACATCAAAACTGAAGCTCAATTACCTGCCAGCCTAAATTAGTTTCCAGGGTAAAAGTCAGGACTTGCTTTTTCTTAGAGCTAGCAGGGTTCCAGCTGGGATAGGTAAATTCACAAAGCAGGTTTCACTGCACAAGCTACCAAGGTATCCACGCTACCATGCTGTTACCTACTTAAAGGACTTGCCTTTTCAAAGACTGCTCTCCATAGTGAAGTGCCTCTGTCTCACAGTAAACGATTGGATGTTTCCAGACAGAACGACAAAGTAGAAAGTTTGTGCAAGTGTAAGGATCCAGGAAAGTGATTTAAGGTATGTGAAAAATGAGCCTTAAAGATGACACATATGTTAAAACTCCAAAATTTAAAGCTTAACATCTATGAATGGAGTTCTAGTCTTCGTAATAGCTGTGAACAGTGGCTCCTGAAGCTTTTAAAAAAAATAATAATTGTCATAGTCACAGGCTTAAGTTGTTTTCTGTTGTTTGTTTTCTTTTCTAAATATAGACCTGCTGATCCTTGACAAACTTCTTTCATTCAAATGGATGTCCATGAGGTTTATCCATGCCCTTCTGCGAAATACATGTTTTTTTTTAATTATTGTACCCCATAATATAAAAAGATTCTAATTTTGATCCATTCTACAACCAAGACATTTGCGTTGTTTTGATTTGGGAATTATTATAAATCCATTTTAATAATTATTTTAATCAAAACAGCTACATTGTCATGTCCTAGTCAGTGAAGGGTATGAAGAGATGATAGAGAACTGCATAGTGGAGAAGTACAGCTCTGAGTCCTTGTGAACATGATTAAAAGCCCTGAAGTAAAGGGCTCCAGAAGTCTTGGTGTGGAGGCAGAATTGGCTATACCCAAGTCAGAGGTTGACTCAACAGGCATTCTACTCTCCAGGGCCAGGCTCCTGCTCAGTTTGGACCTTGCTGAGGGTTATGGAGTTGGTCTAGGTGCTGTTCCTCTTTGCTTGGACATATTTGCAAAGATTTCTTTGAGAACAGAGTCAAAGGCCAGCTAAAAGCTGGTAGAGTTCAGGAGCGAGGCCTTTAGGAATAGATCATTGAATCAAAAACAAGGTTTTTCTTTGGACACTTCCAGGCATGGTAACTAATTCCTTTAATCCCAACACTCAGGCAGCAGATCTTGGTGGATCTCTGAGTTCAAGGCCAGTCTAGTTTACAGGGCAAACTCTAGGATAGAAGGCTACATAAGGAAACCCTCTCCCAAAAAACCAAAACCAACCAACCATCCAACCATCCAAACAACAAATTCCAGCATCATACTTTTTTGTAGATCTCATACTTGCTTAGATGAAACACCAGGATTGTCCTCACTGCTTCCTGGTAGTTCCCTTGAAGATGAAGTTGCAGTGTTTCTCTGTTCCATTCTGTCTTGGCCTTGCATAGACCATAGAGGTGTTTTTAGGGGAAGAATCCGTGAGAATGTATTGGCTCAATGTTCTGGACCCTCAGTGTTTAAACACATGGACCCAGCTCTCCTCTCATTGGGTGTAAGAATAGAGGAACCAGTGGAGGACAGGCAGGGATCAGAGATGCAGCTGTAGAGCCAGGCTTGCTCTGTGGAAGCCCAGAGGACAGAAAACATCTGATGAACACGTAAGTGCTTGTGGTTGTGTGAATGCTCAGCTCTAGGGGATGCACTGTTCTCATTACTTTATTATAGAGTGTGGAGGATGTGTTCTACAAACCCCAAGTGGTTGCCGTGGAGCTGATAATGATGCCAGATGCAAAGCACACTGTCCCCATATATGATACAGTTTCCCTCACACTATTTTCCTTTAAGAGAAACAAACAAAGCTACTATACAGTTGCTTTGTTCAGTGTTCCACAGAGAGGATTCATTCTTACAAATACCTGCAAATTTAACATGTGATTATTTTTTATAAGTCACAGACTTACACCTTTGCGCTGAGACGGAATAATTTCTAGCTTCTTTCTGTCATACCTGAGCTTTCAGCACCAACAATGTGCTTTGGGACTGCTATTACATGTAATGAAAATTGTGCAAACACAAGTGCTGTGATACTAAGAAAACTATTCTGAAAAAAATAAAGACATCTACAAGCTAAGGAGCAGGTTGCATGAGCAGCATGGGGGTGCTGGGCTAAGATGCTCATGCTCCAAAGAGGACTGAAAAGGATGGTCTTAGATCTCATCAGGCAATGCAAAATAATGCACACGTTAAAACTTAGAAATTATTTCTAGATTAAAAAAACTTTAATTTGTTGAATGCTTTTGAAATCAGTTCTTTAACTGCCCAAGATACAATATCTTTATTGTATTTATATCCTCTTAAAGATTTACTTAATTTTATGTGTGTGTTGCTTACATGTATGTATGTACACCATATGCGTGCTGTATGCATGTATGTATGTAAACATCATGCATGCAGTGCCTGCAAAGGACAAAAGAACAAGGCATTGGATCTCCTGGAACTGGAGGTCCAGGTATGAGCCGCCAAGTGATTGCTGGAAACTGTACATTGAAGAATAGTTAGTGCTCTTAACTACTGAACCACTCCTTCAGTCCCTGTATTTATAAGCTACTTGTATGGTTTCTCAGAGCCTTTTGCCTTTTTATCAATAATGTTGTGGATTTCAGAAAGATTTTGATGCTATTAAAAATAAGGTTACTGATATTTGTATAGTGGGGGATTTTATATCAAAGCTTGAGTTGTTGCTAGGAAGACCAAGCAACACCCAACTCATTTTAGTCAACTTACTTTCACTTGACAAAATGTCAGCAGTAAACACATTTAAAGAGGAAAGGCTCATTTTGCCTCATAGATTCATGGTCAGTTGCCTCTGTTACTTTTAAGCTTTGTGGTCATGGCAGGACTATGTGTAAGATGAAGCATTTCACAAAGACCAGAAACCAAAAAGGAACAGGAAGTAACTGAAGTCTCAATATTCTGATAAATCAGTAAGTCAATATACAACAAATCAATTTATTCTCACTAGGTCCACCCGTTCCGGGAAAACCCTAAAGGTTTACCACTCTTTGATAGTACCACAGGCTGAGGCCCACAGCTTCAGCTGACAAACCTTTCAAGGACATTCAAGATCTAAATCAGAGCAAGTTTGGAATCCTATTTTCCAAGGCTACAGAGCAGCAGCTACTGTGAGGTGCCCGCCACCCTTCTTGATTCTCCTGTCCCAGGCTATTTCACAGGTTCATAGCATAGCCTCGTGCCTAAGATGAGAACATGCCTCTTCAACATAGTACTTGAAGTGCTAGCTAGAGCAATAAGACAACTAAAGGAGATCAAGGGGATACAAATCGGAAAGGAAGACGTCAAAGCATCCCTATTTGCAGACGATATGTTAATATACATGAGTGACCCCAAAACTTCAACCAGAGAACTCCTTCAACTGATAAACACCTTCAGCAAAGTGGCTGGATACAAAATCAACTCAAAAAAATCAGA
>JAQQSO010000077.1:0-29831 GCA_028658305.1 Pachyuromys duprasi | reverse complement strand
AGAATTAACTTAGTTATTTATACAGTTACAACAGGCCATCAGAATCCGAAACTATCCATTATGTATTCTCATATTCAGCCTCTTACTGGTTTGCCAGGTCCACTGGGACAAAAAATGAGGAAATTGATCAGTTACTAATAGGAAATGTATTAGAAGCCTCAAAATGTCATGAAAAGCGTCATGTTAACAGTAAAAGTTTAACGAAAAAACTTCTCTATCTCTTGGCAACAAGCCAAAGAAATAACAAAAAAAAGTCCTATGTGTTCTCTGTATAACCAAACTCCATTACCTGCTGTAAGTAACCCTAGGGGTACCAAAAGAAATGAAATCTGGCAGGTGGATGTGTTTCATTTTGCAAAATTTAGAAAACAAAGGTGCATGCACCATGCCATTGATACACACTCAGGGTTTCAATGGGCAACTGCTTTAAGTTCTAAAAAGTCTGATTGTATAATTACACACTTATTGAAAATAATGGCAATTATGAAGTACATGCACAAAGTAAGACTGATAATGATCCCACATATGTATCCAGTAAGATGAAGCAATTCTTTACATATTATAATATAGAGCGCATTATAACACACAATCCTACAGGAGAGGCAGCTGTAGAAAGCCAATCATACCTTAAAAGAGATGCTTATTAAACAAAAAGGGAAAGTAAAGACACTCAAGAACAAACTAAATAATGCTTAATTAACTCTAAAGTTTCTTAATGTGGGTGAAAAAAAAGAACAAAGGCAGCTGAGAGACACTGGGTTATAGAAAAAAACTGAGAAACTAGGTGAACCAATATACTGTAAGAATGTGTTGACATCAGGATGAAAACTTTCGATAGTTTTGAGATGGGGACATAGTTATGTTTATATTTCTAAAGGGAATGAAAAATTTATATATATATATATATATATAAATATATATTGATATATATATATAGCAATACAGAAATGTACCTCTCCTAATATCTCTAAAAGTTTGTGTTTTGTCCAGTGGGTATCTTGCCACACTTGTTTATTTGATGCCCTGGCCTTCTTTGAGGTGGATTGAGGGTGCTGCCAGGAGAAGATGTGTCTCTATGTGTTAGCTGTCTTCAAAATTCTAGAGTACAGCGAACAAGGTGGTGCTGGTACATGCCTTGAATCCCACCACCCAGGAACGAAACTCAGATACAGCTCCTAATTGGTATGTTTGCACATTAGATGAATCACATACGCTATTGCAGATTATTATAAAAACCCTCCACAGGGGTCCTGGGGACACAGCTCATCTCCAGTGGGGACGGGAACTGTGCAGCTGTTGTGACTGCCAGTAAGCTCATCTCCGTGCAGGCAAACCTGACCAATACTGAACCAGATACCCTTATTATGGATATCATATTTGTTGGTGAATTGGCAACTGGGGATTCTTCATGAAGCAAAAAGGAGTCCTCCATTATTTGCCTGTTAGCTTCTATTGCAAATGCAGGCATTTTATGAGGCATGGAGAACCTTATACTCAGTCATTGCCAACTATGCAATGGGTGCAATTGCCAACAATGGTCATAAGGGCACGCCTTACAATGATGGATTAGATCCACTCAAAGGCAGAGTTCTTCACAGGCTTAGGCGTGGAAGGAAAGGTATTACAGTGGAATGGGTACCTATCTGAATTCCTTCGTCACCAGGATGTGATAGCAAAGGAGCCTGTGCCTTCCCCGCACTGAGGATCTAACCCAGTTGCCTGTAATCCCCATCCCTAAACCATTTACCCATCCCCCAAAAGAGACACCTATTGAACTGTGGGGACCAATGGAATGGTCACAACATTTGGCTAATCTGTGGTTTACTGTTGGTTCATCAACTACTGTTAGAACTAAAACTAATGGTAAGTGGCACCCAACTAATCCAGAGATCACTGGACAGGTGAAACATCTAAAGAAAAAGGACAAGAGAAACTGTTCCAAGGAAAAGAACAAATTGACTAAGAGATATAGCTCCCCACTACGGACATAAGTGGTAAATGGTCTTTATGTGGTCCCAATTCAATTAAAAATTAAAACTGACTTTGGGGTTGGAGCACAGCTCTCTCTTTTTCTAAACCAACACATGCTTGTTAAAAGAAAATCCAAAATCTCTGTCTCATATCAGAAGAGCCTCCTGGCATGGAACAGAGAAAAACAAAATATAAGGGGCTCTTCTATTGCCACTAATCCCATAATCTTCTGGTTTTCATTTGACTCTCTAAAGCTTTTCTGAAGGTATAAATATTATCTCAAAATCCATGTGATTATTATGTGTATATAAACTTTCTCCCATTATACTAGCAGCCATACAGGGCACTAAGTAATTCCAGAAAGAAGCTTCCTGCACATGATTTTAGGTTTGAGTCTGAAGCGGGTAACTCAGAACAAAGTCTGCGTACCTTGGATGGACTTAACAGATGGTGGTCCTCAAACCTTTCTGAGATCTGCTGAATATGGCATGTACAATGTTTACATTTCCTGCAATAAGCCACAGCCATTCCAAACAGTAACCTTTGAGGTCTCCAAGGAGATGATAGGGCCCTGCAGTGGCGAATCCATTTGGATTTTGCTACCCTAACCATTGGGAAAAACTGCCCCATGTCTCTTCTGCTGCCAGGTTCTGCGCCAACAGTGGACACCTTTGGTTTGACTTCTGTGTTCTACCTAGCCAGGATTGCCACTAAACTAACAAACACCACCCAAAGATCAGCTTCAGACTGAAAACTGCTCAGGACATTCAAACTGCTGAATTCATATGAGACTGATAGGAACATTTTACAGAACTCAAAAATACACAAGCTGGACACTGTGGAGAGCTTGGCAGAAATAGCTTCATTATTATAAATAGTTTTACTGTGTTAGTTAAAATCTTTCCTTTTTATTTAGACAAAAGGGGTGAAATGTTACAGAATATTTGATCACACTGTGAACCCCATTAGATTATGTTGTTTATTAAACGGCCTATTTCTAGTTGTGGTGTGGCTCAGCCCTAACACACACCCTTAATCCAAGAACTTTCTGCTTAAATATTGTAAACCAAATTAAAGAAAGTCAACCATAGGTCAAAAGGTGAAGCAAACAACCAGTTGACAGGGAGTGAAGATAGAAAATAAAACATACAGAAAAAGAGAAAGTCATAGGATGGATAGAGAGATGCACAGGAAATAGAATGGAGGAAATAGAATTCAGTTTGAGTTTTTGTTTGTTTTGTTTTTTCAGTTGCTGTGTAGAAGGAGCTTTTCTTCTATGGGGATGTTGGCTGAGAAGGAAGGTCAACTGGTTCTCTGTCTCTCTCTCTCTGTCTCTCTCTCTCTGTCTCTCTCTCTCTGTCTCTCTGTCTCTCTCTGTCTCTCTCTCTCTCTGTCTGTCTCTCTCTCTCTCTCTCTCCCTCTCTCTGAGCTAGCAGGCTTTCACCCCAGCATTTGGTTTCTAAGTCTTTATTGGTAAGATCAAATGATTGAGATTTTGTTAAAACCAAGTACATACACCACACACAGAATACACACACACACAAGCCACAGTACACAAAACACAGAACAAGCACATAAACACATACACACAACACACATACATATATGCACAACACACACCGTACATGCATATACAGACACATGCACACACAGAGATAATGCACACCACACACACATATACACATCACACATACACCACACAAATGCAAATACACACACCAGAGACACCACACACAAATACACACACACACACACACCACAGGCACATACCATAGACACCACACACACATATACACACACACACCATAAACACCACACATTCACCATATAAAAACCACACACAAACACCATATACACCGTATATACTACACACACACATACACACACCCGTACATACCATACATATATACACACCATACACACATACCATACAGACTACACACACACCATACATGCATATACATATACAAACGCATGCATACACAGAACCTGTTCACACCACATACACACATATACACACACCATATAGACCACACATATGCAAACATATACACACCATACACACAAACCCATATCACACATACATACACACACACCATAAATACCACACACATACCATACATACACCATACACACACCTACCATACACAGTATACATAGTCTACACACACACAATGCACAGACACCACACATACATCACACACTAACAACATACACAGACCAACACCATACATACACCTCACACAGGTACATGTACACATCACACACACACTGCTTGAAACCATATCCAATTTTGTCTACACACTTATAAGAATGTTTTTAGAAAGTAGATATTCACTATTTTTTTACTAACTTTTGAATATTTTCTCAAGAAATCAGTGTCAGTTTATCTAGACTAGCCTAAAACTTTGATGTGCTGATGACCAACCAGTCACCCAAAATCTAATCTGTTTTTCTGAGCTGACCTACATCAGCAATTTTTTCAATTTCTTAATTTTAGCAATAGCATCTTTCTTGCTTGCTTGCTGTTTGGGAAAGGCTAGTGATGACATACCAATACATACTTGCCTTGAACACTAATGCTGTTCTTAGACTTTTGCAAGTCTCCAGGCTCATCATGATTTTATCCCCACAGGGATGTTTATCCATGAAGCAGCAAGAGGAATAAGAACTGGTGTCTGTTACAAAGATGGAGGGTGTGCAGTCTGCTCCTCCTGATACGAAGTTTCCAAGGAGGAGGAGAATGAGGTGAGACGGCACAGGTAGGGCGGGGTACCGGTATGTGGCCCCCTCCTCACAGACATTACTAAAATTTATCATTCTCCTTATCACCCAAGTTTACATGTGTTTTTGAAATGAATGTGATTTAATTTTTTTAAATGTTTGAGAGCTTACTTTAGAAATGTTTTAAATGATGTTTACTTGTTTGCTATGGTCTCCAATTTCCAGTGTTTGGAGCTGGGTCAATCCCCAGAAAAGTCCACCTCAAGGAAAAAAAAATAGAAAAGCCCAGGGCATGTCAAAGTTGCTTAGGAACAGGTGACACAGATTTCCATATTGTGCCCATAACTCAGCAGATCAAAAGTGGACATGAACAGAACATTGTTGGGTTTATATATGGTTACAACTTCCACAAAACCCTGTCAAATACATTGGCTGAAGGGACCATCCATCTTTTCCTGTGGGCATCTTGACTAACATTTGCAAACTGTACTTGAGCACTTGGATCCCGTAAGTCTGGAGTTCTGGTAGGTTTGGGGGTCACAATCAAGGAGGTTTCCCCCTGTACACAGTAACCCCACTCACAGCTGGAATCTGATCCTAAGGAATAATTTGTAGAGGCTGGATGTGACTAAAAGGGACACACAAATCATTTACTCAATGAAATTGTGTAATTGTAATTTATTATCTGGTATGTTGCAATTGAACATTGTGAGTTCAAAACAACATGTTGGTGATAAAATGAAAGCAAGAGACCGCAGAATTATACATGGTCTGTGACTCAGTCTCGTGAGACTGTCAGATCCACAAGGTGCTGTTTTCTCCGGTCTTCCTCAACCTCTGGCTTTTACAGTCTTTCCACCTGCTCTTCCAAGATGGCCCTTGAGCCTGGGGAGAGGATGAGACTTAGACATTCTCTTTATGGTTGAGTCCTGTACACTTGCTCATTCTCTGCACTTGGACCAGCTATGAGTTCACTGCTTTTGTAAACTCACAGCTGCCGTGCTTGCCTGCATGAGCTCAGCAGTCGATGGAGTGATGAGCCTCCACCCTTAGCTGATGAGCTTTAAGCAGCTCATAGATCCTGGAGGAGGCAGAACCCGTATTTAAGGGTGTGGCTCTTCCTTAGTTCACACGATGGATTTTCACACCCCTAAAAATATATGAACACCACAAACTAGAATGAGTGGCTTATTATTTAAAAAAAAAAAGACATGAAGTTGGGGGTGGTGTCTGGAAGGAGTTGAGAAGGAGAAGTTGGGGTAAATATGTTCAAAATACATTGTATACTTCTCAATGAATTATTAAAATATTTGTATTTTAAAAAGCAGGCAACAGGTAATGTCTGTCTTTGTGATTTAGTTGTATTTCTTGTATGCAACAGCTTGTTGGGTCTTGTTTACTTATCCATTCTGTTAGTCTGTGTCTTTTTATTGGAGAGTTGCGTCCATTGATGTTGAGAGAGGTTAATGACCAGTGGTTGTTAGATCCTCTTATTTTGATGTTGGTTGTGGTAGTTTGTGTGCTTGGCTACTTTTAGTTTTGCTGTAGTGAGATTAATTATTTCCTGTGCTTTCCTGAAAGTACTTAGCTTTCCTGGGTTGTATATTTTCTTCTAGTATCTTCTGTAACACTGGATTTGTGGGTAGGTATTGTTTAAATTTGGTTTTGTCTTTGAATATCTTGTTTTCTCCATCTATGATGATTGAGAGTTTTGCTGGGTATAGTAGCCTGGGCTGACGTCTATGTTCTCTTAGTGTCTGCATGATATCCATCCAGGCCCTTCTGGGTTTCATACTATCTGTTGAGAAGTCAGTTGTGATTCTGAAGGGTTTGCCATTATATGTTACTTGGCCTTTTCCCCTTGCAGCTTTTCATATTTTTAATTTGTTCTGTATGCTTACTGTTTTGATTATTATGTGGCAGGACAATTTTCTTTTCTGGTCTAATTCATTAGGTGTTCTGTAGGCCTCTTGTATGCTTATAGGCCTCTCCTTTAAATTGGGGAAAGTTTCTTCTATGATTTTGTTGAAAATATTTTCTGGACCTTGGAGACAGGAATCTTCTTTTTATTCTATTCATATTATTCTTAGGTTTTGTCTTTTCATGTTGTCTTGGATTTCTTGGATGGTTTGCGTCAGAAATTTTTTAGATTTAACATTTTATTTGATGGATACATTGATTTCTTCCATTGTATCTTCCACACCTGAGATTCTTTTTTTCATCTCATGTAGTCTGTTGGTTATGCTTACTTCTGTAGTTCCTGTTTTCTTCCCTAAGTTCTTTCTCTCCATGATTTCCTTTGTTTGTGTTTTCTTTCATTTTTTTCAATTCTGTCTTCAGATCTTGAACCATTTTGGTGATTTCCTTCACCTGTCTGACTGTATTTTCCTGCTTTTCCTTAAATTCCTTCACCTGTTTGAACATTCCTCTGTTTCTTTCATTTCTTTCAGTGATTTAATTAATTTGTGAAGGCCACAAACGGTTTGGCTGCATCTTCCTGTATTTCTTTTTTTTTTAGGTATAGTTTTTTATTTTTAATTTTTTATTAATTACACTTTATTCACTTTGTATCCCCCTGTAGCACCCTCCCTCCTCCCCTTCCAAACCCTCCCTTCCTTCCCCTTCTCCACGCATGCCCCTCCCGAAGTCCCCCTGAGTGAGGTGGAGGGCAGCCTTACCAGGTCACAGAGGAGGACAATGTAGCCAGTCTGGATGAGACCTGATAGTCTAGGATCAGATGGAAGGGGAGGAGGATCTCTCCTATCAGTGGGCTGGGGGAGGGTCATGGGAGGAGAAGGGGGGGCAAGATTGGGAGGGGATGAGGCAGGGAGCTACAGCTGGGATACAGAGTGAATAAACTGTAATAACTTTTTAAAAAATTATAAAAGCAGACAATAAAAGAATACGTAAAACTTGCTGCTGTCCAGAGAGTAGAGCCTGGAAGGAAACAGAGAAAATCAGAACAGATTTGTTCAGATGCTAGAGTCAAAGAATAGGAGAGTTCTTCTAAAAGCACAACACTCCCCAATGTTATTTAATGGAGCTTTTCTTGCTTGCTTGCTTGCTTTCTTGCTTGCTTGCTTTGATATAGGGTCTCCTGTTGCTCTGGCTGGCTGGTTCTAAACTAACTCAGTATATCTATGGATGACTTTGAATTTCTGATCCTCCTGGCCTCCGACTCCTGAGTGCTGGGATTACAAACAAGCACCATTTTTATTTGGTACTGGGGATGGATTCTAGGGCTTTGTGCATCTAAACTAGCTCTGCCTACTGAGCTACGCCCCACGCCTCAATGCAATAAGTGAGAATAAGATGTGACATTGGCACTGCCAAGGAGAGGATCAAAATGAGGTGACAGACAGTAGCTACAGTCACTTTCATGACATGAGTGACAGTGTCGTGCCCCTGGTTATTTGGGTTCCCCAAATCATAGCACTAGAGTGGGTAGAGGATGTGGTTGCTTAATGTGGGAAGGAACTCAGCAGCCGCTGGTGGCGTTAATAAAGGTGTGCCGCGTATCTTTCCGCTCTAGTTACATATGCTAATGATTTGTGCTGCCTTGGAATCAATCACAGTGCAACCCTGCACCACCTGAGAAAGCTTCACTCCACCACACACAGCATACAGAATAGTGGTCCTGTAAGGTTGTACTGGAGTTGGAACGCCCTGCTGCCTAGTGACATCCTAGCAGGATGCATGACTTGAGCGTTTTTGCGCAAACAAACCAGCTGTGTTGCCAGTCACAGATATGCATCACCTGGTCAGTCGTCTGCAGTGTGCACTTGGCAACGACACTGAAAGGCCATACTGATGGTTTACCTGTTGCTGTGATACACCTTCTTTCATCCCCCTACGCTGTTCTCAGGCTTATTTGTTTTTAAAGATGCTCAGCATGTTACACAGACAGCAGCCTTACCCACCGGGCTCCTAGCACAGCCGGGGATGACAATGCCCTACCGTCTGTATTTATGCAAGTGTACACTAGAGTATTCGCACTTGGTGTCATAGTGGTGCATCTCTTAGAATGTGGGAGACTGCACTGTTGTGCCTTTTTACTCCTCCGGCTACAAATCAATCCTAGAAGAAGTGTATCATGTGGGAAACATCATGCTAAGCCCAGGACTCACACTTGGTCAAGAGAAGAACCCTGGGCCTGGAGAGATGGCCTTGCACTTAAGAAAACATACTGTTCGTCCACAGGACCAGAGCTTAGCATCCACATTAGCTCACAACCTTAAGTGACTCCAGCTCTAGGGGATCCAACATTCTTCTTGCATCTCCAGGCATAGGCACAGCAGATCCACACTCAAACACATACATATGCATGTCATTAAATAATAATTAGTAATAATAATAATAAATAGAAGCAGATTGGGGCTGAGACATGTGCCTTTAATTACAGCACTTGAGGGGCAGAAGGCTTATGAGTTTAAAGCCTGAAAGCAAATCCTAAGCCTACCTGAGCTAGATAGTGAGATCCTGCCTTGGATATAGTTTAATGGTGGAGTAGTTGACTAGCATATGCAAGGCCTGGGTTCAATTTGCAGAAGGAAGGGGAAAAAGTAGACCCAATACTGTCAAATAATATAAACTATGGGCACCTCTGATGTGTTTCATGTTAAAGGGAATAATCATGGGCAATGCAGAACAAAGATGGACAGCAAGACTGTGTGACAACAGGAAACCGAGTGTTGAAGTTGGAATGAGACTTCAACATCAATGCAGAGAACCTCCCCGGGTGATTTACACACCCATGAAAGGTCCAATTCCACAGGGGAAGCTAGGACACCTCCCAGGGATTTTTGGTTCATGGGTGAGAGGTAATCAGATTAGTGCTTTAAAAGGCAAAGAAGGCCAGCAAAGTGGCTCACTGAGTAAAGCGCTGGCCACACAGCATGAAGACCTGAGTTTGGATCTCTAGTGGTCACCTCATAAGCCAGGCACAGCGGCACATGTTGGTAGCTCAAGTCTTGGGAGTAAAGAAATAGAAGACTCTCAAGGACACACTGACCAGACAGTCTAGCCAAATAGCTGAGCTTCAGGTTCAGCATGAGACCCTGGCTCAGAATATAAGATGAAGAACAACTGAGAAAGACATGTGATGTGGAGCTGTGTCCATCCGTGCCGCACACTCTGAGAACTAAATAGATGAGAAGGCATTTGTTTGTCCCCTACTCTGCTTATCACAAACTAACCCAGGGAGCTTCCCATAACTGACATTGAGTAACTGAATGAGGAGCTGTAGGTGGGACAGGAAGTGGGGAAAAGCAGCAAGGACCTGAGCCCAGGCCATGCTGGGAGCAGTGAGAGAAGAAGAGAAGGTGGAAGGCTTGTGTTAGGGAAACAGAAGTGGCACTGAGTGAGTGCACCTAGGGAACACTCATCAGTGGCTAGGCCGTGGCAAAGAGAAGCTCCCAATCCTGTCTCAATCAGTAAAATAGAGAAAGGAGAGTAAACACACAGAGCCGAGTCATGAGATGCTACCAATCTGGCCACATGGGATGCAGGAAGATGAGAAGATGAAGAGATCGCCAAGGCACCTGGCTATTACTCAGGAGTTGTAGGTAGGGAATCCTATTTTATGGAAATGAGAGAGTCCTGAGAGCCCTAAAAATCATTGCATTGAAGCACTACCTATGTGGAGAAATTTTTTTTTTGTCTTGTTTGTTGTCATGAGCTACCGACTCTGAAGAGACAATTACTTACTTATGAAACAACTGATTCAATAACTTTAATTAACCCGGAAACCTAAATGGGTCCTTTTGGGACTTTGTTCTGTTTGGCCCATCTTTGAAGACTCTGACACGTGACTTTCTGCCCGGACTGAGTACCTCTGTACGATGTAAGTTTCCTTGGGTAGCAGCTTCCAGTCCTAATGGACATGTACTGTGTGTCTCAACATTACTTACCTAGCCGGAAGGGTGTTCTTTTGAAAACACTCTCCCAGCTCTGCAAGGCTAACAGCGAGCTCTAGGCAGATGATCCTGTTTCACGGGGTGAGAAATGGCCATGGTTTCATTTGAATAGAATACTCACAATAGTATCTTTCTCTATCTCTTTAAGCTTGAATTCAAGTGGAAGTTGTAAGAGGCACACCAGAGACCCCTGCCCTCTCTCTCTGCAGTGGGCTAGCTGAGTAAGTTCTCAAGGTGTGGCCACTGCTAGCAGCCTCAGCCCTGCAGGAGGAGATGCTAGAAATACAGATTCACAGGCCCACTCAGGCCAGTTGAATCACAACCTCTGCAGCTAGGCTCGGAGACAGCTTTGTGGTAAGCCAACACAAAGCCTCGGCCACGGGCTCCAGTTTAGAGCTACCAGACCGCAGTGTAGGTAACTAAGCTTGTTTTAGATTCGGCCTCATACGAATCCTTTCATGCATGCAATTCTGTGTCTTGAATTATTTGTTGCGAGTGATCATCGTGTGTCACCCACTCATGGCCATTAATCATTTCTCTCTGGGGACATGAACAAAACAAATGAGAGATCTACTTACTCATGGTTCTCAGTTAAAAACAAGATGCCAGTGGGACTCAAATCCCAAAGAAGCAATGAAAACAATTTTCAGTACAAGTGTATCCTAAATAATATTATAAATAACATAACAAATACAAGAATGATCACTGGGTTTAAAAAACAGAGGTCATTAGAAAGGACAGATTTAGTTCAGATGAGGATTCTATCGTGACTTGGCAGAAGAAACGAACAAAAGAGTAATGATGTTAAGTAGAGGTTACCTTTATAAATAACTCCTCGGGGAGGTTTCCCTGAGAAAATTGGGAGTGGTGGACTGACAGTTGGATGAGAACTTATCATCAAGGGAAGAAATGTTTAAGTGATGGAAAGCGCTAGAACATATTTTATGTTAGTGATGAAAGAAAGAAGTTTGAGCTGGGGATGTAGTTCTGATTACCCATGTAGTTTGGATCACCCATGAACCAAAAATCCCTGGGAGGTGTCCTGGCTTCCCCTTTGGAATTGGACCTTTCATAGGTGTGTAAATCACCCGGGGAGGTTCTCTGCATTGATGTTGAAGTCTCATTTCAACTTCAACACTCGGTTCCCTGTTGTCACACAGTCTTGCTGTCCATCTTTGTTCTGCATTGCCCATGATTATTCCCTTTAACATGAAACACATCAGAGGTGCCTATAGTTTATATTATTTGACAGTATTGGGTCTACTTTTTCCCCTTCCTTCTGCAAATTGAACCCAGGCCTTGCATATGCTAGTCAACTACTCCACCATTAAACTATATCCAAGGCAGGATCTCACTATCTAGCTCAGGTAGGCTTAGGATTTGCTTTCAGGCTGGCTTTAAACTCATAAGCCTTCTGCTCCTCAAGTGCTGTAATTAAAGGCACATGTCTCAGCCCCAATCTGCTTCTATTTATTATTATTATTATTACTACTACTAATTATTATTATTTAATGACATGCATATGTATGTGTTTGAATGTGGATCTGCTGTGCCTATGCCTGGAGATGCAAGAAGAATGTTGGATCCCCTAGAGCGGGAGTCACTTAAGGTTGTGAGCTAATGTGGATGCTGGGAACTGACAATGAAAAGCTAAGTCAGGAACCTAGTAAGCACCAGCCCCTGGGTTCTCTGCATAGGGTGGGGTGCGGGAAGGAACGAACAAGAAGCCACACTGAGATCCCATCTCATCCTCATCAAAATGACTGTAATCAGAAAGATGAAATATTTGGGGAGGGAGAGGACTTTACACTGATGCACTGATGGCAAGAATGTGAATTAGTTCAGCCACGATGGTAAGCAAGCACACTGAGATTAAAAAAAAAAAAAAAAGGCCAACCTAAAACTAGAATTGTCATGATTCTGAGATGCTCATGCTTGATCGGGTGGACGACATGGAAACACAGCTCTGGTGTGAGTGTGGGGGGTTAACTGAGGTGGGAAAAGCCACTGTAAAGGTGGATGGCATCACTCGGGCTCCCAGGCAGCTTCAAAAGGAGAAAGTGAGCTGAGCGCCAGTGCTCATCTCTCTGTTTCCCGCCTGAGGACACTGTGAGGAGGTGCCTGACGCCCCTGCTTCCTTGAGTTCCCTGCTGTGATGGACTGTACCCTCAAACTGTGACCCAAACTAAACCCTTTCCCTTCAAACTGCCTCTGTCAGGTACTTATTTACTTCAGCCATGTTCTTAACAGGGATGACTATACCTGCTATAGCATTCTCAGACAGAAACCCGAAGGCACCTACCTCCACGTACAGAAGAAACTCTCACACACTTGTTACTACTAAACTCTTGTCAATAGCCACATCATGGAACCAGCATCGGTGCCCATCAGTGGGTGAATCTGTACTGTGACACATACACAGTGGGATATTGGCCAACCCTAAAGAAAATGAAATTATGACATTTGCAGGATAACAGAACTGGAAATCACACTAAGAGAATAAGCCAGCTCCTAAAGGCAAGTGCTGGACATTTTCTCTCAGATGTAGAATCGAGACTTTAAACAACAACACCAAAAAGATGACAGGAAAATAGAAAGGACCAGACACAGTGGTACAAAACCTTTAATCCCAGCACTTGGAAGGGAAAGGCAGGTGGATGTCTGTGAGTTCAAGGCCAGCCTCATCTACACAGTGAGTTCCAGGACACCCAGGGGGCTACTTAGAGAGACCCTGTCTCCAAAAGCAAGCAGGCAAACCAAAAAGGAGCTAGAAGGGAACTGATTTGGGTGGAGAGAAAATGAGCAACAAGAGGGAGCGATCAACAGATGGTAAAGGCGTTACATATGTGATTGAATACATGTGCTGCACATGAGCCTGGAGGTGTGCTGAACATTATCTTGTACAGATAATATAATACATGTTAGTAATCAAGCAAATGCTTATTTTAGGAGGGCATTCCAAACGGCTGTCCCCAAAGACAATAATCGGGCCTGTACCGATAATTTTCATCTGTGTCTGTCTGATCTGCTGGCTGTTCTTGCTGCACGTGGTAGTACACACCTCTACACTCAGCACTTGGGAGGCTGCAGCAGGAGGACAGAGAATTCAAGGCCAGGGTGTGGGCTGTACAATAAAACCCTATCTCAAAAATAGAAAGCACAGAAAAACACTTCTAAATTAAATTTGCCTTTTCATTTCTAAGGTGAAATAAATATATGATACTTATCGTATAGATGAAAAAGTATGTGATGCCTATGTTAGCCCTACTATGCGTACCAGACGGTTTTGAACTGCCAATGACCGTGGCTTAATAATATCATCAGCTGTTTCAAGAAGAAAACCAACTCTTTCCTATAATGGATTTGTCTTCCTATAATCCATGGAATCAATATAAACAAGCGCATTTTGTCAAAGATGAAATATCTGACATTATTGCCAGTTCTGATGTTGATTCCGTTTCCACACACTGTTAAAAATAAAATATTTCACAGAAGTAATTTAAATATGACTTTTCGGAGGAGTGTTGTGCTGTGGCGAAATCTCACGTTGTTAATACTGTTAGAAACTCATATGGTCTTGGCAGGGATGTCTTGGTGATGCATTCCACATGGCTAATGAAAGTAAAAATAGACACGTGGGGTGACGTCAAACACAGAAGCTGCTGAAGCACAAGAGAAACAAGAGTGAAAAGACAGCATAGAGTGGGAGGAAATATTTGCAAAGTGTATGCCTAAAGTATCATAAATGTCCAAAGTATGTACAGATTTCTATGGGGCCAGGGAGACGGCTCAGTGTGTGAAGGCACTAGATGCTCATCATTGCAAGCCTGATGACCTGGGTGGGATTTCTGGACCTCTGTGGAGGGGATAAGGAGACAACTGACTCCGCAGAGCTGATCTCTGACCTCCATGTGCATGCCATGACATGGGCCCCTGTATACATCTCTCTCTCTCTCACACACACACATTAAATAAATAAATAAGCACTCCTATTATCATAAATAATCAAAATAATAACCCAGTCATAAATTGGGCAAAGTATACACACACACACACACACACACACAGAGTAACAATTTTTTTAAATAAGAGAAATCCTAAAAGTTTTTCTCTTGCCACCATATGTGCCATGCTACTCATGTGCACCACAACCCAGAAAATAAGTCACTAAGTAAAAGTGTGACAGAGCAACCAAATAAACATTTCTCCACAGGAGACAGCAATGGATGACAGACATACATAAGGTAAAACTACATGAATGATCCTTGAGGACATTGTGCTGAGTGAACTAAACCAGAATCAGAGTTCACAAAAGTGGGATATCTAAGTCTGTCAAACTCACAGAAGTAGAAAATAAAATGGTGTTTACTTCAAGCTGAAAGAAGACAAAAAAAGAAAAAGAAAATGAGGCTCAAATAGTTTACAGCTACAGAAGATGAAAATGTTCTAGATACTTGTTCAACAACAGTGTGTGTTTAGTTAGCAATACTAAATTTTGGATGCTTAAAACTGGTTATATGAATTAGGTTTATGTTATGTGGCTAGTGGGGTGGGGGTTGAGAAAGGGTGTCACGTGGCTCAGGTTTGCTTTGAACTCATTATGTAGCCAAGGCTGGTGTCTAACTCACAATTCTGCCTCTGCTTTGTTATGTTTGTTTTTTAACCAGAATTAAAAAAAAAAAAGTCAAATGAGGCATAAATATCTTTAGAGTTGTTTGTGGCATATACATAATCGGGACCCAGTTAATCTACAGTGGCCCTTAAATAGAAATGTTAATTGACATAATGTGTAAATGTGTATACAGACCAAACTGTAGACATGCAGTATTTCACGCACATCAGTCTATGATGACGCTGATAGTGGGTGAAAGCGTTTTTGCCTGGACCTTCATTATCATGTCTTGACCTAACTCTGAGCTGCACGCATAGACTGTGTCTTCTCCCTCCCTACAGTGGAGAAAGCGTCCTGTTCATATGAAAGGGCCTCTGTAGATCCTGATGCTATGTAGCTTATCTCATGTTGATTTTCAAAGACTCCATTCACGTCTACAAATCTCTCTTCTTGTCTTGAACTATTGATTTCTCACCCTCACTCTGACTCACTGTCTCTCCCTCTCACTCATGCTTCCTTCCTCTCTGGGTCTCATGTATTACAGACTGTCCTTGAACTCAACATATAACCAAGGGTGACCTTGAACTTCTGTGTTCTTGGAGTACACCTGGTTTATATGGTTCCGGGCATCAAATCCAGGACTTCACATATGCCAGTCAAGCACACATCTGGTGATATTATTAAGCCACGGTCATTGGCAGTTCAAAACCGTCTGGTACGCATAGTAGGGCTAACATAGGCATCACATACTTTTTCATCTATACGATAAGTATCATATATTTATTTCACCTTAGAAATGAAAAGGCAAATTTAATTTAGAAGTGTTTTTCTGTGCTTTCTATTTTTGAGATAGGGTTTTATTGTACAGCCCACACCCTGGCCTTGAATTCTCTGTCCTCCTGCTGCAGCCTCCCAAGTGCTGAGTGTAGAGGTGTGTACTACCACGTGCAGCAAGAACAGCCAGCAGATCAGACAGACACAGATGAAAATTATCGGTACAGGCCCGATTATTGTCTTTGGGGACAGCCGTTTGGAATGCCCTCCTAAAATAAGCATTTGCTTGATTACTAACATGTATTATATTATCTGTACAAGATAATGTTCAGCACACCTCCAGGCTCATGTGCAGCACATGTATTCAATCACATATGTAACGCCTTTACCATCTGTTGATCGCTCCCTCTTGTTGCTCATTTTCTCTCCACCCAAATCAGTTCCCTTCTAGCTCCTTTTTGGTTTGCCTGCTTGCTTTTGGAGACAGGGTCTCTCTAAGTAGCCCCCTGGGTGTCCTGGAACTCACTGTGTAGATGAGGCTGGCCTTGAACTCACAGACATCCACCTGCCTTTCCCTTCCAAGTGCTGGGATTAAAGGTTTTGTACCACTGTGTCTGGTCCTTTCTATTTTCCTGTCATCTTTTTGGTGTTGTTGTTTAAAGTCTCGATTCTACATCTGAGAGAAAATGTCCAGCACTTGCCTTTAGGAGCTGGCTTATTCTCTTAGTGTGATTTCCAGTTCTGTTATCCTGCAAATGTCATAATTTCATTTTCTTTAGGGTTGGCCAATATCCCACTGTGTATGTGTCACAGTACAGATTCACCCACTGATGGGCACCGATGCTGGTTCCATGATGTGGCTATTGACAAGAGTTTAGTAGTAACAAGTGTGTGAGAGTTTCTTCTGTACGTGGAGGTAGGTGCCTTCGGGTTTCTGTCTGAGAATGCTATAGCAGGTATAGTCATCCCTGTTAAGAACATGGCTGAAGTAAATAAGTACCTGACAGAGGCAGTTTGAAGGGAAAGGGTTTAGTTTGGGTCACAGTTTGAGGGTACAGTCCATCACAGCAGGGAACTCAAGGAAGCAGGGGCGTCAGGCACCTCCTCACAGTGTCCTCAGGCGGGAAACAGAGAGATGAGCACTGGCGCTCAGCTCACTTTCTCCTTTTGAAGCTGCCTGGGAGCCCGAGTGATGCCATCCACCTTTACAGTGGCTTTTCCCACCTCAGTTAACCCCCCACACTCACACCAGAGCTGTGTTTCCATGTCGTCCACCCGATCAAGCATGAGCATCTCAGAATCATGACAATTCTAGTTTTAGGTTGGCCTTTTTTTTTTTTTTTTAATCTCAGTGTGCTTGCTTACCATCGTGGCTGAACTAATTCACATTCTTGCCATCAGTGCATCAGTGTAAAGTCCTCTCCCTCCCCAAATATTTCATCTTTCTGATTACAGTCATTTTGATGAGGATGAGATGGGATCTCAGTGTGGCTTCTTGTTCGTTCCTTCCCGCACCCCACCCTATGCAGAGAACCCAGGGGCTGGTGCTTACTAGGTTCCTGACTTAGCTTTTCATTGTCAGTTCCCAGCATCCACATTAGCTCACAACCTTAAGTGACTCCCGCTCTAGGGGATCCAACATTCTTCTTGCATCTCCAGGCATAGGCACAGCAGATCCACATTCAAACACATACATATGCATGTCATTAAATAATAATAATTAGTAGTAGTAATAATAATAATAATAAATAGAAGCAGATTGGGGCTGAGACATGTGCCTTTAATTACAGCACTTGAGGAGCAGAAGGCTTATGAGTTTAAAGCCAGCCTGAAAGCAAATCCTAAGCCTACCTGAGCTAGATAGTGAGATCCTGCCTTGGATATAGTTTAATGGTGGAGTAGTTGACTAGCATATGCAAGGCCTGGGTTCAATTTGCAGAAGGAAGGGGAAAAAGTAGACCCAATACTGTCAAATAATATAAACTATAGGCACCTCTGATGTGTTTCATGTTAAAGGGAATAATCATGGGCAATGCAGAACAAAGATGGACAGCAAGACTGTGTGACAACAGGGAACCGAGTGTTGAAGTTGAAATGAGACTTCAACATCAATGCAGAGAACCTCCCCGGGTGATTTACACACCTATGAAAGGTCCAATTCCAAAGGGGAAGCCAGGACACCTCCCAGGGATTTTTGGTTCATGGGTGATCCAAACTACATGGGTAATCAGAACTACATCCCCAGCTCAAACTTCTTTCTTTCATCACTAACATAAAATATGTTCTAGCGCTTTCCATCACTTAAACATTTCTTCCCTTGATGATAAGTTCTCATCCAACTGTCAGTCCACCACTCCCAATTTTCTCAGGGAAACCTCCCCGAGGAGTTATTTATAAAGGTAACCTCTACTTAACATCATTACTCTTTTGTTCGTTTCTTCTGCCAAGTCACGATAGAATCCTCATCTGAACTAAATCTGTCCTTTCTAATGACCTCTGTTTTTTAAACCCAGTGATCATTCTTGTATTTGTTATGTTATTTATAATATTATTTAGGATACACTTGTACTGAAAATTGTTTTCATTGCTTCTTTGGGATTTGAGTCCCACTGGCATCTTGTTTTTAACTGAGAACCATGAGTAAGTAGATCTCTCATTTGTTTTGTTCATGTCCCCAGAGAGAAATGATTAATGGCCATGAGTGGGTGACACACGATGATCACTCGCAACAAATAATTCAAGACACAGAATTGCATGCATGAAAGGATTCGTATGAGGCCGAATCTAAAACAAGCTTAGTTACCTACACTGCGGTCTGGTAGCTCTAAACTGGAGCCCGTGGCCGAGGCTTTGTGTTGGCTTACCACAAAGCTGTCTCCGAGCCTAGCTGCAGAGGTTGTGATTCAACTGGCCTGAGTGGGCCTGTGAATCTGTATTTCTAGCATCTCCTCCTGCAGGGCTGAGGCTGCTAGCAGTGGCCACACCTTGAGAACTTACTCAGCTAGCCCACTGCAGAGAGAGAGGGCAGGGGTCTCTGGTGTGCCTCTTACAACTTCCACTTGAATTCAAGCTTAAAGAGATAGAGAAAGATACTATTGTGAGTATTCTATTCAAATGAAACCATGGCCATTTCTCACCCCGTGAAACAGGATCATCTGCCTAGAGCTCGCTGTTAGCCTTGCAGAGCTGGGAGAGTGTTTTCAAAAGAACACCCTTCCGGCTAGGTAAGTAATGTTGAGACACACAGTACATGTCCATTAGGACTGGAAGCTGCTACCCAAGGAAACTTACATCGTACAGAGGTACTCAGTCCGGGCAGAAAGTCACGTGTCAGAGTCTTCAAAGATGGGCCAAACAGAACAAAGTCCCAAAAGGACCCATTTAGGTTTCCGGGTTAATTAAAGTTATTGAATCAGTTGTTTCATAAGTAAGTAATTGTCTCTTCAGAGTCGGTAGCTCATGACAACAAACAAGACAAAAAAAAAATTTCTCCACATAGGTAGTGCTTCAATGCAATGATTTTTAGGGCTCTCAGGACTCTCTCATTTCCATAAAATAGGATTCCCTACCTACAACTCCTGAGTAATAGCCAGGTGCCTTGGCGATCTCTTCATCTTCTCATCTTCCTGCATCCCATGTGGCCAGATTGGTAGCATCTCATGACTCGGCTCTGTGTGTTTACTCTCCTTTCTCTATTTTACTGATTGAGACAGGATTGGGAGCTTCTCTTTGCCACGGCCTAGCCACTGATGAGTGTTCCCTAGGTGCACTCACTCAGTGCCACTTCTGTTTCCCTAACACAAGCCTTCCACCTTCTCTTCTTCTCTCACTGCTCCCAGCATGGCCTGGGCTCAGGTCCTTGCTGCTTTTCCCCACTTCCTGTCCCACCTACAGCTCCTCATTCAGTTACTCAATGTCAGTTATGGGAAGCTCCCTGGGTTAGTTTGTGATAAGCAGAGTAGGGGACAAACAAATGCCTTCTCATCTATTTAGTTCTCAGAGTGTGCGGCACGGATGGACACAGCTCCACATCACATGTCTTTCTCAGTTGTTCTTCATCTTATATTCTGAGCCAGGGTCTCATGCTGAACCTGAAGCTCAGCTATTTGGCTAGACTGTCTGGTCAGTGTGTCCTTGAGAGTCTTCTATTTCTTTACTCCCAAGACTTGAGCTACCAACATGTGCCGCTGTGCCTGGCTTATGAGGTGACCACTAGAGATCCAAACTCAGGTCTTCATGCTGTGTGGCCAGCGCTTTACTCAGTGAGCCACTTTGCTGGCCTTCTTTGCCTTTTAAAGCACTAATCTGATTACCTCTCACCCATGAACCAAAAATCCCTGGGAGGTGTCCTAGCTTCCCCTGTGGAATTGGACCTTTCATGGGTGTGTAAATCACCCGGGGAGGTTCTCTGCATTGATGTTGAAGTCTCATTCCAACTTCAACACTCGGTTTCCTGTTGTCACACAGTCTTGCTGTCCATCTTTGTTCTGCATTGCCCATGATTATTCCCTTTAACATGAAACACATCAGAGGTGCCCATAGTTTATATTATTTGACAGTATTGGGTCTACTTTTTCCCCTTCCTTCTGCAAATTGAACCCAGGCCTTGCATATGCTAGTCAACTACTCCACCATTAAACTATATCCAAGGCAGGATCTCACTATCTAGCTCAGGTAGGCTTAGGATTTGCTTTCAGGCTTTAAACTCATAAGCCTTCTGCCCCTCAAGTGCTGTAATTAAAGGCACATGTCTCAGCCCCAATCTGCTTCTATTTATTATTATTATTACTAATTATTATTTAATGACATGCATATGTATGTGTTTGAGTGTGGATCTGCTGTGCCTATGCCTGGAGATGCAAGAAGAATGTTGGATCCCCTAGAGCTGGAGTCACTTAAGGTTGTGAGCTAATGTGGATGCTAAGCTCTGGTCCTGTGGACGAACAGTATGTTTTCTTAAGTGCAAGGCCATCTCTCCAGGCCCAGGGTTCTTCTCTTGACCAAGTGTGAGTCCTGGGCTTAGCATGATGTTTCCCACATGATACACTTCTTCTAGGATTGATTTGTAGCCGGAGGAGTAAAAAGGCACAACAGTGCAGTCTCCCACATTCTAAGAGATGCACCACTATGACACCAAGTGCGAATACTCTAGTGTACACTTGCATAAATACAGACGGTAGGGCATTGTCATCCCCGGCTGTGCTAGGAGCCCGGTGGGTAAGGCTGCTGTCTGTGTAACATGCTGAGCATCTTTAAAAACAAATAAGCCTGAGAACAGCGTAGGGGGATGAAAGAAGGTGTATCACAGCAACAGGTAAACCATCAGTATGGCCTTTCAGTGTCGTTGCCAAGTGCACACTGCAGACGACTGACCAGGTGATGCATATCTGTGACTGGCAACACAGCTGGTTTGTTTGCGCAAAAACGCTCAAGTCATGCATCCTGCTAGGATGTCACTAGGCAGCAGGGCGTTCCAACTCCAGTACAACCTTACAGGACCACTATTCTGTATGCTGTGTGTGGTGGAGTGAAGCTTTCTCAGGTGGTGCAGGGTTGCACTGTGATTGATTCCAAGGCAGCACAAATCATTAGCATATGTAACTAGAGCGGAAAGATACGCGGCACACCTTTATTAACGCCACCAGCGGCTGCTGAGTTCCTTCCCACATTAAGCAACCACATCCTCTACCCACTCTAGTGCTATGATTTGGGGAACCCAAATAACCAGGGGCACGACACTGTCACTCATGTCATGAAAGTGACTGTAGCTACTGTCTGTCACCTCATTTTGATCCTCTCCTTGGCAGTGCCAATGTCACATCTTATTCTCACTTATTGCATTGAGGCGTGGGGCGTAGCTCAGTAGGCAGAGCTAGTTTAGATGCACAAAGCCCTAGAATCCATCCCCAGTACCAAATAAAAATGGTGCTTGTTTGTAATCCCAGCACTCAGGAGTCGGAGGCCAGGAGGATCAGAAATTCAAAGTCATCCATAGATATACTGAGTTAGTTTAGAACCAGCCAGCCAGAGCAACAGGAGACCCTATATCAAAGCAAGCAAGCAAGAAAGCAAGCAAGCAAGCAAGAAAAGCTCCATTAAATAACATTGGGGAGTGTTGTGCTTTTAGAAGAACTCTCCTATTCTTTGACTCTAGCATCTGAACAAATCTGTTCTGATTTTCTCTGTTTCCTTCCAGGCTCTACTCTCTGGACAGCAGCAAGTTTTACGTATTCTTTTATTGTCTGCTTTTATAATTTTTTAAAAAGTTATTACAGTTTATTCACTCTGTATCCCAGCTGTAGCTCCCTGCCTCATCCCCTCCCAATCTTGCCCCCCCTTCTCCTCCCATGACCCTCCCCCAGCCCACTGATAGGAGAGATCCTCCTCCCCTTCCATCTGATCCTAGACTATCAGGTCTCATCCAGACTGGCTACATTGTCCTCCTCTGTGACCTGGTAAGGCTGCCCTCCACCTCACTCAGGGGGACTTCGGGAGGGGCATGCGTGGAGAAGGGGAAGGAAGGGAGGGTTTGGAAGGGGAGGAGGGAGGGTGCTACAGGGGGATACAAAGTGAATAAAGTGTAATTAATAAAAAATTAAAAATAAAAAACTATACCTAAAAAAAAAAAGAAATACAGGAAGATGCAGCCAAACCGTTTGTGGCCTTCACAAATTAATTAAATCACTGAAAGAAATGAAAGAAACAGAGGAATGTTCAAACAAACAGGTGAAGGAATTTAAGGAAAAGCAGGAAAATACAGTCAGACAGGTGAAGGAAATCACCAAAATGGTTCAAGATCTGAAGACAGAATTGAAAAAAATGAAAGAAAACACAAACAAAGGAAATCATGGAGAGAAAGAACTTAGGGAAGAAAACAGGAACTACAGAAGTAAGCATAACCAACAGACTACATGAGATGAAAAAAAGAATCTCAGGTGTGGAAGATACAATGGAAGAAATCAATGTATCCATCAAATAAAATGTTAAATCTAAAAAATTTCTGACGCAAACCATCCAAGAAATCCAAGACAACATGAAAAGACAAAACCTAAGAATAATATGAATAGAATAAAAAGAAGATTCCTGTCTCCAAGGTCCAGAAAATATTTTCAACAAAATCATAGAAGAAACTTTCCCCAATTTAAAGGAGAGGCCTATAAGCATACAAGAGGCCTACAGAACACCTAATGAATTAGACCAGAAAAGAAAATTGTCCTGCCACATAATAATCAAAACAGTAAGCATACAGAACAAATTAAAAATATGAAAAGCTGCAAGGGGAAAAGGCCAAGTAACATATAATGGCAAACCCTTCAGAATCACAACTGACTTCTCAACAGATAGTATGAAACCCAGAAGGGCCTGGATGGATATCATGCAGACACTAAGAGAACATAGACGTCAGCCCAGGCTACTATACCCAGCAAAACTCTCAATCATCATAGATGGAGAAAACAAGATATTCAAAGACAAAACCAAATTTAAACAATACCTACCCACAAATCCAGTGTTACAGAAGATACTAGAAGAAAATATACAACCCAGGAAAGCTAAGTACTTTCAGGAAAGCACAGGAAATAATTAATCTCACTACAGCAAAACTAAAAGTAGCCAAGCACACAAACTACCACAACCAACATCAAAATAAGAGGATCTAACAACCACTGGTCATTAACCTCTCTCAACATCAATGGACGCAACTCTCCAATAAAAAGACACAGACTAACAGAATGGATAAGTAAACAAGACCCAACAAGCTGTTGCATACAAGAAATACAACTAAATCACAAAGACAGACATTACCTGTTGCCTGCTTTTTAAAATAAAAATATTTTAATAATTCATTGAGAAGTATACAATGTATTTTGAACATATTTACCCCAACTTCTCCTTCTCAACTCCTTCCAGACACCACCCCCAACTTCATGTCTTTTTTTTTTTAAATAATAAGCCACTCATTCTAGTTTGTGGTGTTCATATATTTTTAGGGGTGTGAAAATCCATCGTGTGAACTAAGGAAGAGCCACACCCTTAAATACGGGTTCTGCCTCCTCCAGGATCTATGAGCTGCTTAAAGCTCATCAGCTAAGGGTGGAGGCTCATCACTCCATCGACTGCTGAGCTCATGCAGGCAAGCACGGCAGCTGTGAGTTTACAAAAGCAGTGAACTCATAGCTGGTCCAAGTGCAGAGAATGAGCAAGTGTACAGGACTCAACCATAAAGAGAATGTCTAAGTCTCATCCTCTCCCCAGGCTCAAGGGCCATCTTGGAAGAGCAGGTGGAAAGACTGTAAAAGCCAGAGGTTGAGGAAGACCGGAGAAAACAGCACCTTGTGGATCTGACAGTCTCACGAGACTGAGTCACAGACCATGTATAATTCTGCGGTCTCTTGCTTTCATTTTATCACCAACATGTTGTTTTGAACTCACAATGTTCAATTGCAACATACCAGATAATAAATTACAATTACACAATTTCATTGAGTAAATGATTTGTGTGTCCCTTTTAGTCACATCCAGCCTCTACAAATTATTCCTTAGGATCAGATTCCAGCTGTGAGTGGGGTTACTGTGTACAGGGGGAAACCTCCTTGATTGTGACCCCCAAACCTACCAGAACTCCAGACTTACGGGATCCAAGTGCTCAAGTACAGTTTGCAAATGTTAGTCAAGATGCCCACAGGAAAAGATGGATGGTCCCTTCAGCCAATGTATTTGACAGGGTTTTGTGGAAGTTGTAACCATATATAAACCCAACAATGTTCTGTTCATGTCCACTTTTGATCTGCTGAGTTATGGGCACAATATGGAAATCTGTGTCACCTGTTCCTAAGCAACTTTGACATGCCCTGGGCTTTTCTATTTTTTTTTCCTTGAGGTGGACTTTTCTGGGGATTGACCCAGCTCCAAACACTGGAAATTGGAGACCATAGCAAACAAGTAAACATCATTTAAAACATTTCTAAAGTAAGCTCTCAAACATTTAAAAAAATTAAATCACATTCATTTCAAAAACACATGTAAACTTGGGTGATAAGGAGAATGATAAATTTTAGTAATGTCTGTGAGGAGGGGGCCACATACCGGTACCCCGCCCTACCTGTGCCGTCTCACCTCATTCTCCTCCTCCTTGGAAACTTCGTATCAGGAGGAGCAGACTGCACACCCTCCATCTTTGTAACAGACACCAGTTCTTATTCCTCTTGCTGCTTCATGGATAAACATCCCTGTGGGGATAAAATCATGATGAGCCTGGAGACTTGCAAAAGTCTAAGAACAGCATTAGTGTTCAAGGCAAGTATGTATTGGTATGTCATCACTAGCCTTTCCCAAACAGCAAGCAAGCAAGAAAGATGCTATTGCTAAAATTAAGAAATTGAAAAAATTGCTGATGTAGGTCAGCTCAGAAAAACAGATTAGATTTTGGGTGACTGGTTGGTCATCAGCACATCAAAGTTTTAGGCTAGTCTAGATAAACTGACACTGATTTCTTGAGAAAATATTCAAAAGTTAGTAAAAAAATAGTGAATATCTACTTTCTAAAAACATTCTTATAAGTGTGTAGACAAAATTGGATATGGTTTCAAGCAGTGTGTGTGTGATGTGTACATGTACCTGTGTGAGGTGTATGTATGGTGTTGGTCTGTGTATGTTGTTAGTGTGTGATGTATGTGTGGTGTCTGTGCATTGTGTGTGTGTAGACTATGTATACTGTGTATGGTAGGTGTGTGTATGGTGTATGTATGGTATGTGTGTGGTATTTATGGTGTGTGTGTATGTATGTGTGATATGGGTTTGTGTGTATGGTGTGTATATGTTTGCATATGTGTGGTCTATATGGTGTGTGTATATGTGTGTATGTGGTGTGAACAGGTTCTGTGTATGCATGCGTTTGTATATGTATATGCATGTATGGTGTGTGTGTAGTCTGTATGGTATGTGTGTATGGTGTGTATATATGTATGGTATGTACGGGTGTGTGTATGTGTGTGTGTAGTATATACGGTGTATATGGTGTTTGTGTGTGGTTTTTATATGGTGAATGTGTGGTGTTTATGGTGTGTGTGTGTATATGTGTGTGTGGTGTCTATGGTATGTGCCTGTGGTGTGTGTGTGTGTGTGTATTTGTGTGTGGTGTCTCTGGTGTGTGTATTTGCATTTGTGTGGTGTATGTGTGATGTGTATATGTGTGTGTGGTGTGCATTATCTCTGTGTGTGCATGTGTCTGTATATGCATGTACGGTGTGTGTTGTGCATATATGTATGTGTGTTGTGTGTATGTGTTTATGTGCTTGTTCTGTGTTTTGTGTACTGTGGCTTGTGTGTGTGTGTATTCTGTGTGTGGTGTATGTACTTGGTTTTAACAAAATCTCAATCATTTGATCTTACCAATAAAGACTTAGAAACCAAATGCTGGGGTGAAAGCCTGCTAGCTCAGAGAGAGGGAGAGAGAGAGAGAGAGAGACAGACAGAGAGAGAGAGAGAGACAGAGAGAGACAGAGAGACAGAGAGAGAGAGACAGAGAGAGAGAGACAGAGAGAGAGAGACAGAGAACCAGTTGACCTTCCTTCTCAGCCAACATCCCCATAGAAGAAAAGCTCCTTCTACACAGCAACTGAAAAAACAAAACAAACAAAAACTCAAACTGAATTCTATTTCCTCCATTCTATTTCCTGTGCATCTCTCTATCCATCCTATGACTTTCTCTTTTTCTGTATGTTTTATTTTCTATCTTCACTCCCTGTCAACTGGTTGTTTGCTTCACCTTTTGACCTATGGTTGACTTTCTTTAATTTGGTTTACAATATTTAAGCAGAAAGTTCTTGGATTAAGGGTGTGTGTTAGGGCTGAGCCACACCACAACTAGAAATAGGCCGTTTAATAAACAACATAATCTAATGGGGTTCACAGTGTGATCAAATATTCTGTAACATTTCACCCCTTTTGTCTAAATAAAAAGGAAAGATTTTAACTAACACAGTAAAACTATTTATAATAATGAAGCTATTTCTGCCAAGCTCTCCACAGTGTCCAGCTTGTGTATTTTTGAGTTCTGTAAAATGTTCCTATCAGTCTCATATGAATTCAGCAGTTTGAATGTCCTGAGCAGTTTTCAGTCTGAAGCTGATCTTTGGGTGGTGTTTGTTAGTTTAGTGGCAATCCTGGCTAGGTAGAACACAGAAGTCAAACCAAAGGTGTCCACTGTTGGCGCAGAACCTGGCAGCAGAAGAGACATGGGGCAGTTTTTCCCAATGGTTAGGGTAGCAAAATCCAAATGGATTCGCCACTGCAGGGCCCTATCATCTCCTTGGAGACCTCAAAGGTTACTGTTTGGAATGGCTGTGGCTTATTGCAGGAAATGTAAACATTGTACATGCCATATTCAGCAGATCTCAGAAAGGTTTGAGGACCACCATCTGTTAAGTCCATCCAAGGTACGCAGACTTTGTTCTGAGTTACCCGCTTCAGACTCAAACCTAAAATCATGTGCAGGAAGCTTCTTTCTGGAATTACTTAGTGCCCTGTATGGCTGCTAGTATAATGGGAGAAAGTTTATATACACATAATAATCACATGGATTTTGAGATAATATTTATACCTTCAGAAAAGCTTTAGAGAGTCAAATGAAAACCAGAAGATTATGGGATTAGTGGCAATAGAAGAGCCCCTTATATTTTGTTTTTCTCTGTTCCATGCCAGGAGGCTCTTCTGATATGAGACAGAGATTTTGGATTTTCTTTTAACAAGCATGTGTTGGTTTAGAAAAAGAGAGAGCTGTGCTCCAACCCCAAAGTCAGTTTTAATTTTTAATTGAATTGGGACCACATAAAGACCATTTACCACTTATGTCCGTAGTGGGGAGCTATATCTCTTAGTCAATTTGTTCTTTTCCTTGGAACAGTTTCTCTTGTCCTTTTTCTTTAGATGTTTCACCTGTCCAGTGATCTCTGGATTAGTTGGGTGCCACTTACCATTAGTTTTAGTTCTAACAGTAGTTGATGAGCCAACAGTAAACCACAGATTAGCCAAATGTTGTGACCATTCCATTGGTCCCCACAGTTCAATAGGTGTCTCTTTTGGGGGATGGGTAAATGGTTTAGGGATGGGGATTACAGGCAACTGGGTTAGATCCTCAGTGCGGGGAAGGCACAGGCTCCTTTGCTATCACATCCTGGTGACGAAGGAATTCAGATAGGTACCCATTCCACTGTAATACCTTTCCTTCCACGCCTAAGCCTGTGAAGAACTCTGCCTTTGAGTGGATCTAATCCATCATTGTAAGGCGTGCCCTTATGACCATTGTTGGCAATTGCACCCATTGCATAGTTGGCAATGACTGAGTATAAGGTTCTCCATGCCTCATAAAATGCCTGCATTTGCAATAGAAGCTAACAGGCAAATAGTGGAGGACTCCTTTTTGCTTCATGAAGAATCCCCAGTTGCCAATTCACCAACAAATATGATATCCATAATAAGGGTATCTGGTTCAGTATTGGTCAGGTTTGCCTGCACGGAGATGAGCTTACTGGCAGTCACAACAGCTGCACAGTTCCCGTCCCCACTGGAGATGAGCTGTGTCCCCAGGACCCCTGTGGAGGGTTTTTATAATAATCTGCAATAGCGTATGTGATTCATCTAATGTGCAAACATACCAATTAGGAGCTGTATCTGAGTTTCGTTCCTGGGTGGTGGGATTCAAGGCATGTACCAGCACCACCTTGTTCGCTGTACTCTAGAATTTTGAAGACAGCTAACACATAGAGACACATCTTCTCCTGGCAGCACCCTCAATCCACCTCAAAGAAGGCCAGGGCATCAAATAAACAAGTGTGGCAAGATACCCACTGGACAAAACACAAACTTTTAGAGATATTAGGAGAGGTACATTTCTGTATTGCTATATATATATATCAATATATATTTATATATATATATATATATATAAATTTTTCATTCCCTTTAGAAATATAAACATAACTATGTCCCCATCTCAAAACTATCGAAAGTTTTCATCCTGATGTCAACACATTCTTACAGTATATTGGTTCACCTAGTTTCTCAGTTTTTTTCTATAACCCAGTGTCTCTCAGCTGCCTTTGTTCTTTTTTTTCACCCACATTAAGAAACTTTAGAGTTAATTAAGCATTATTTAGTTTGTTCTTGAGTGTCTTTACTTTCCCTTTTTGTTTAATAAGCATCTCTTTTAAGGTATGATTGGCTTTCTACAGCTGCCTCTCCTGTAGGATTGTGTGTTATAATGCGCTCTATATTATAATATGTAAAGAATTGCTTCATCTTACTGGATACATATGTGGGATCATTATCAGTCTTACTTTGTGCATGTACTTCATAATTGCCATTATTTTCAATAAGTGTGTAATTATACAATCAGACTTTTTAGAACTTAAAGCAGTTGCCCATTGAAACCCTGAGTGTGTATCAATGGCATGGTGCATGCACCTTTGTTTTCTAAATTTTGCAAAATGAAACACATCCACCTGCCAGATTTCATTTCTTTTGGTACCCCTAGGGTTACTTACAGCAGGTAATGGAGTTTGGTTATACAGAGAACACATAGGACTTTTTTTTGTTATTTCTTTGGCTTGTTGCCAAGAGATAGAGAAGTTTTTTCGTTAAACTTTTACTGTTAACATGACGCTTTTCATGACATTTTGAGGCTTCTAATACATTTCCTATTAGTAACTGATCAATTTCCTCATTTTTTGTCCCAGTGGACCTGGCAAACCAGTAAGAGGCTGAATATGAGAATACATAATGGATAGTTTCGGATTCTGATGGCCTGTTGTAACTGTATAAATAACTAAGTTAATTCT
>JAQQSO010000076.1:0-21001 GCA_028658305.1 Pachyuromys duprasi | reverse complement strand
CCTCACCCTGATGGGGGAGCAGCCTTATCATACCACAGAAGACAATGCAATCAGCAGGCTTTATAAATATATAATATGTTTGTATATGTAATATGATAATTGTAATATAGACTACTAGGCCAATCATTTGAGAAGCAGTAAGGAGACATGAGATGACTGAAGGAGGGAAGAGTAGTGTGAAAAGATGTAAAAATAGTATATGAAATTGTAAAAACAGACTGAAAACAAAACCATGAACACCCGTATATTACAATCATTCTGAATGAGTGTCTGACTGTATCTGTAGTGATGTATATTCAATCACAAAGAGTGATTTGGATACTTTACAGACAGTTTTAACTTCTTCTTGTGTAGAGAAAAAAGTTTCTTATCATCAAGAATACTTTCTCATCCTTAGTCACTAGAGAAACAAGGTGAAAAGCACTTTAAAAGTCTGTATCATTACATTCATAGTGACCACAACCAGAAATATAAAAAGTAACAAAAGTCAGCATGTAAGAGGTGAAAGGCCAGCTCTTGTGCACTGTTCGTGAGAGTGACAACTACTCCACAACACTGGAAATAAGTCTAGAGGTTCTTAAAACTCATATGAGCTAAACAGATTTATAGCCTGATCCAGAGTAAATTTCATGCCTGATACTATAATCCTGGTCAAAGCCCATGGCTTGGTGGTAATACAATGGAAATTGCTATTATTATTATTATTATTGTGTTAAATATTTTTTTAATTTTTATTTTTTATATTAATTACAGTTTATTCATCTCCTCTTATGCTGCTCTCCAAGTCCACTGAGAGGGGAGGTTCTCCTCTCCTTCCATCTGACCTTAACTTATCAGCTATCATCAGGATTGGCTGCATTGTCCTCCTTTGTGGCCTAGCAAGGCTGCTTCCCCTTCAGAGGGAGGTGATCAAAGAGCTAGCCACTGGGTTCATGTCAGAGACAGTCTGTTATCCTTACTAGGAAACCTACTTGGATACTGAACTGCCACGGGCTACAGCTGTGCAGGAGTTCTAGGTTATCTAGGTTATGTCCATGAATGGTCCTTGGTTGGAGTATCAGTATCAGAAAAGACCCCTGTGCCCAGATATTTTGGTTCTGTTGCTCTCCTTGTGGAGCTCCTGTCCTCTCCAGGTTTTACTATCTCCCTCTTCTTTCATAAGATTCTCTGCCCAAAGTTTGTTTATGAGTCTCAGCATCTGCTTTAATACACTGCTGGGTTGGGTCTTTCAGAGGCCCTCTATGGTAGGCTCCTGTCCTTTTTTCTGTTTTCTTTTTCTTCCAATGTCTATCCCATTTGTCTTTCTGAGTGAGGATTGATCAACTTACCCAGGGTCCTCCTTCTTGCTTAACTTCTTTAGGTGTACAGATTTTAGTATGATTATCCTATATTATATGTACTGTGTGTGTCTTTCTGCTTCTGGGATACCTTACTCAGAATGATTTTTTTCTAGATCTCACCATTTGCCTGCAAATTTCATGATTTCCTTGTTTTTAATTGCTGAGTAGTATTCCATTGTATAAAGGTACCACAATTTCTTTATCCATTCATCCACTGAGGGACATCTGGGTTGTTTCCAGGTAATGCAAATCAAAACAACCCTGAGATTTCACTTTATACCCATCACAATGGTTAAGATCAAAAACTCATGTGACAATATACACTGGAGAGGATGTGGAGAAAGGGTAACCGTCCTCCATTGCTAGTGGGAACATAAACTTGTACAAGCACTTTTGAAATCAATCTCATGTTTTCTTAGACAATTAGGACGAGTGCTACCACAAGATTCAGCTATACCCTCTTCATATATTCAAAAGATGCTCAAGTACATAACAAGGACATTTGTTCAACCATGTGTTAAATATTCTTGCTGTCAAATTATCTTTTAAATATTGCTATGGCCATATACTTGGACAGCTATCAATACTTATCTTTCTCCCCTCAGTGGACAGCAGTCAGTGGAGAAATATATACCATTCAGAGAATAGACCATAAGAGCCCTAGTGCTCAGACATAAATGGAACATATCTGTACAGAAAGTTTAATCCAGCAACATGGCTAATCTGGCCAGTGATCACATGCAAAGACCTAGGTATGTGTGAACCAGCTGGATTACAGACACTCCCTTTAGTACACAACTTTAATCACTCTGGCTGGAGTACACACCTTTAAACCCTATGGTTTGAATGTAGTACACACCTTTAATCTCAAACAAGGACAAAGTGAGGAATCACTTTGAGGAGAAACAAAGCGAGGAATCAGAGAAAGATTTTACAGAATGAGTCATAGATAGGATATGGCCAACTCTCATGTGAGACTACTTAAGAGCACCACACCCACATACCCACAGAGGTGGGGGGTAGAGGAGGAGAGTTTATAGTAGGGCAGTTCTATGAAGTTTGGTTGAGTTTGTTGTTGTTTTTGTTTGTTGGTTGGTTTTGTAGGCAGTTGGGTACAGTTCAGTTTCCGGAGTTTAGAAGCAGTTTTTCAAAGCAGAGCATATTCAATGAGAAGTGGAGAAAAGCTAGAAGGAATCAATCAGCTTGGAAATGAGTTCTGAGCCAGAACAACAGAGTTGAACCAGCCAGCCAGAGTTTAGAAAGAACTAGACAGGGTGAGTTTATTCAGCAGTGAGTCTCAGAGGCTGAAAACATTCTCAGTCCTAGGTTAGCAGATGGAGACTGGAAGTTGAAGCCTTTAACGTCTAGGCTTTCAGATGATTAGATTGTAAGAAGGCTAGAAGCTTTTTGTCTGAGGCCAAGGAATAGTTAGACAGAAACGCTCTGGGCTCAGCCCAAGCCATGTAGTCATAAAATTTGGGTATGGCTCTTATTTATTCTCTCTTCTAAGGGACTAAAACTGCATTTACACATCTTTATTATGCCTACAGCAACAACAACCTAAAATTAATGAACTTCATTAACAAAGAAATCAAAAAGAATGTGAGATCAGAGTGTTGTGAAATGCTGCTTTATGGACATGACAGTAATATATAATCTTGATCCCACAGCAGCTGTGGTTACTTACACAAAATTTCTATAACATAAAGCAAGTCAAGTCCTAGCATAGACGGAATAAATGATTTAACTGCCCTACCTCATACTAGAAAGCAACTGGCAATGGGAAATTGCTAGTAAAGGGAGAATATTGTATTGAGGAGATGGAAACCATGGACAGTTTCTCAACTGCACAGTAACAAGTTTTAGTGGTTTATCTAGAAAAAAAGCTTAAAATTGGGAAAAGAATGCTATCAAATATTTCAAAATGTTAAGAGGGAAATATAATTGTTAGATATTTCATTTACATGTATATGAACCTTTCTAAAATTAAGAAAAGTAAGAAAACTTTATAAACATTTTTTGTCTCAAATCCCCCAAACTTCATGTCTCTCTCTCAAAAAAAGTATCTTTATATGTCTTCCAATCCATGAATACCTCATTCTCGTTCATGGCCATTTGTTATCAGGTTTTCATCAAATAGTTCCATTGTCCACATTGAGATATACTGCCTTTATTACCTTCATGACTGTTCTGAATCAGTTTGGAAGACTTCCATGTACATCTGTTTTTTACATAAAGGCACACAACAGTGGAAGGATAAGTATGTTTATATTTCAGAATGCAACATCTTCAAGCTTAAAACATTTTTAAATGCTTAGAAATATTATTGAAGTATAATGATAAACATTTAATGTTAAAAATGAAGAGGGTGATGACATTTCCTGGGTTGAAAGGTCACCTATATTTTCTAGAGCAATCTCATTTTTAAATAATTTTGTCAGCTTTCTACAGTGCGTTTTACAACAATTTCCACAACTTCTTAAGCTTTTCCCAGAATCAGTACCTAACCATTCATCTTCATGCCCTTGTTTTTGTTGACTTTTTTGCTTGTACTATTTTTTTTTTTAAGTTCAACTTGTGGTACCTAAATATTCTTGAATGTCTGGTCTTTCACCAAAGCATGGTCAGCTGATCAAGGGCTACATACTCTTAGGAAAAACTCACTTTTTTCCTAGTAGCTAACAATTGCCAATAGCTCTGTGGCAAAGGGTAGGATTCTGTGCCTATTGTCCACACTGATATTTGATCTAGTTTGGCATTATAGAAATTTAACATTTGTCATTTTTACAAAATCTTGTTAAAAAATGTTTTGAGACAAAAATGGCTTGAGAAATACATTAGGTAAATTTGAGTATTTACATTTTCACAATACTCAGTGATCAATATTTGGCTATGTTTACTACATTGGAATACCATATTGTTCTGCACCAGTTTGACAGTAAATTATACATCTGTATCAGATCCAGATTATGGCTACCCAAGGAGTTCTCATTTCTCTTTCCTCGGGCTTCCTTTGTTTAGTTTTCTGAAAGAAAAATCATGAGTGAAGGTTTACTACCACTACAAGATGGTAAATTAGTAGAGGCTGTTGCTGTCACACTTTGAAAGCAGACAAGAGCCCCATAAGCCAGTACCTGAAATGAGGAATTCTATGAGTACTCATTAGAGAACTAGGACTGCAAAGAGAGTTGTTTAACCATATGTTGCTATTTATATAGATATTACAGCCCAGATATTTGGCACAGTTAAGATTCATGGAATTGAATTTGATAACAAGATATAGTATTATTTAGAAATAGACATGTGCAGTAGAGCTAAGAGATAGGAGTTCTAAAAATAAGTTCAGCCCTTGTCCCATTTCAATGCCCTGACAAGCTATTATAAAATTCTGGGCTCAGATTTCATGATGGCTTCAAATTTCAAAACAATACAATGTCTTAATCAAAATGCCTTAAATGTCAGAGTGGCATGTGACCAGTAATGGGACCAAGGACATTCTGAAAAGGACTCAAATATGAGGTAGCCTAGAAAATTTAGACTGCATCTTTGTAGCTGTGTTTTCTGATGGTAAGAATGTTCCAGGACTTAAAAGTCCTCAAACTTTGAAAATAGGTTTTCTTTATATTTACAAGTCTAATGTATGACAACATGTCCCCAATATATGCACTGAAGAAATATTTTGTTTCCCTGTCCCACTCATAGGAAGAACTGCCCAAAAAGGACAATTCAGTCTCCATGATTTGGAAAGCAAAGGCTTAACCTTCCTCCAGACATATGCTTCTAAGTTTTAAATGTTTATAAAAACATTGAATTCACAGCACAGCACCCATGGTACTCTTCCCATTACATTAGAAAACCCACTCCAATTTCACATTGGAGTGTTTGCTTTAATAAATGAACTTATTTTTAACTCTCTGTGACTACCTCCTAGATTTTTTCCTTTGAGAGAACTCAATAACTGAGAGATCTCTTTAATAATAAGAAAAGAAAGAAGGATCTGATCAATTTGTTTTCATCTTGTTATATTCTTTCATAGACTTTTAAAAGATTCACTAGACTTGGAAAATCGGTTTCTGCAGACTGGGCCCAGATTTTTTGCCTCTGTTGGTCTCCTTGTGGACTTTTTGTCCCCTCCATGTCTTTCTATTGCCCTCTTCTTCCATAAAGTTTCTGGCACTCTGCCCAAAGTTTGGCTATGAGTCTCAGTATCTCCTTCCATTCTCTGATAGGTAGAGTCTTCTAGAGGCCCACTGTGGAAGGCTCCTGTCTTGTTCCTTGTCTTCTCCCACTTCTGGTGTCTATCCTGTTTGTCCTACTGAGTGAGGTTTCAGCCTCTTCCCTAGGGTCCTCCTTGTTGTTTACCTTCCTTAGGGTTATAGATTTTAGTATCCTGTATTACTTGGCTACTATCCACTTACAAGTGCGTATATATTGTATGTGTAATAATACATGGAGAGAACCTAGACCCTTGCTCAGAGAAAGCCCATAGGGTGATCAGTTTCTAAGTGTTTTCCTACTCTAATAAGGCATCAGGGCCTTAGACAGGGCATCAGGGGCTGTCTCTGACATGAACTCAGTGGCCCACTCTTTGATCACCAGCTCCTGGGGTGTTGCAGCCTTGCCAGGCCACAGAGAAAGATGATGGAACCAGCCTTGATAGGGTAGGGTTAGAGAGAAGGGGAGGAGGTCCTCCCCTATCAGTGGACTAGGGAAGGGGCATCAGGGGAGAAAAGTGAGGATGGGTAGGCCTGGAAGGAGACAAGGGAGAGGGCTACAGCCTGGATACAAAGAAAATAAATTGTAATCAACAAATAAACAAACAAACAAAAAGATTCACTAGACCTGTAGTGTATCAGCCCTGGAAAGCCAAACAACTATTTTTGAAAGTGGGACATCCTCCTTCACTTTTTAGCTCACCTCTGTCATACTTTTATGTTCCTCTCATGCCTGTTTCTCTGAGGTGCAAAAGAGTCCCTATGAATTATTATCAATGACTCTTAACATGTAGCAACATCATTGTGGTATGTTTGTTAGAAGAATACACCATGAATTAATATTGTTTAAACACGTCTACCGAAATCCGAAGGCTGGCAATTTTATTCTCAGTGCTGAACTTTTGACTGACAGTACCTTCATGAGGTGATGTAAAGAAGACTAAGCTCTTGTGAATGGATTAATTTCATCACCACAGGGGTGGCTTGCTATTTTGATTTGTTTTAAAAGGGAGTTCATCCAATCTTTTCCCTCATTTTATTTTTATTTATTTATTTTGTATCCAAGCTGTAGCCCTTTCCCTGGTCTCCTCCCAGTCCCACCCTCCCTCTCTTCTCCTCCACTGCCCCTCCCCCAGTCCACTGATATGGGAGGTCCTCCTCCCCTTCCATCTGACTCTAGCCTATCAGGTCTCATCAGGACTGGCTGCATCATCTTCCTCTGTGGACTGGCAAGGCTACAGTCCCAACTGTGTTCTTAGAAGCTTTATTTATAATAGCCAGATACTATTCATAATACTATCTGGAAACAACTCAGATGTCCCTCAACTGAGGAATGGATACAGAAATTATTGTATGTTCATCTACGTCTTATTCTCTCGCAGTTTTCAGCCCATGTACCTACAATTATAGCATTAATTTCCTTTCCAACCGTGCCCTTGATCATGAATTTTTCAGCCTTCAAAACTGTTGGAAATAAATATTCTTTAAGAGATCTAAGGGTTTCAGATATTTGTTTTCAGCTGAAGATTGACAAGAGAGATCAAATGGCTGATCTGGCTGAATTATAATTACAATTTTTAAAGTAACTTAATTTCTCATGGTGGTAAAACTGAAGAAGTGTCAATGACAAATGATTGGCAGAAGCTTGTAGACTTGGAGGCACAGTGTGAAATCTGGATAACTGTTTGACAGTCATAATGTAGACTGACAAATTCCAGTTGCCTCACAGGGACTATGATCTCTGAATGCAACCATGCTCGGCTAACTGAACATTGGACATCTATGACTGTGGATAGAAGAAGCAAGTGTAGACGTCATATTCAAAGTTCAATATATTTTTCAGGATTAGGGAAAGAAACAATATATTTTGAAAATAAGAATAATGCATTAAGACACAGCCTCAATCTAGTCTACATATTAAAAATAATTGAGATGATTCTTTTGACACCTATTTTTTTACAGGGTTTATCTGTGTAGCCTTGGCTGTCTGGGACTCATTTTGTAGCCTAGGCTGGCCTTGAACTCACAGAGATCTACTTGCCTCCCTGCCTCTGCTTCCCTGTGTGCTGGGATAACAAGTATGTACCACTGTGCCCAGGTTGACACCACTCTATGGCAATAAAGAATGAGTCCCTTACTCTGACTGATCCTTTGAACCAGGGGGAAGGACTTGTCCTGGCCCATGGATAAAAAGATCCAAGAGTGTGAACCTATGCTAAGATAGATTGTTGCTGAGCTACTTTTCCATTAATGAACTGCCATGTAGGAGAGAAGTTTGAGAAATATAATTATAGGTACACAGCTGAGAGCAAAATTCTTGCTTGACATTTAATATGGAGACAGAGATGGTCTGAAGCATACATAAGTACTGACCTCTTAGTTGTGATGAATGACTGTAGAAAATGGTCAATACACCAGAGAATAAAAGAAATATCATGGTATCCCAAGGACACATACATTAGATAGACTTGAAAAATGGGAACACATGTATTGATCTTCTTGTCTCACGTTTGTGACTACGTGATTATTTACTCAAAGTGGATCTTGCAACTTACTGGTGAGGAAGACACTTTGTATACCTGTCAAGCACCTTCATTCATCAACACTGGAAAAAAAAAAGCATGCATTATCCCACCAATAGCCTTCCTTACAAAGATTTTTACAACGTTTGACCTCTCAAGAATATGTAATTAGAGACTTGTTGCATTCTTCTGATAATTTCTTAGCTTCAACAGTCATCTAATAGTAGGATAAATACAGAGATATTTCCATTTTGTAAATGGATGCAACACAACCCTATGAAAAGTCAATATTTACTCCAATTTAAAGCTTTTCTTCTTTAACATTGAAGTATTGATCAAAATGACCCTTACCTGGCTTGCATAATGGTCATCAAAACTATATTAATGGACATCAAAGGATATCCATTAATTGACTTATTAATGGACCTTGTGGTTGACTGAGCTTTTAGTATTTTCCTCCAGATTCCTTAAACAGGTGGCTAGAAACAGAGTAATGATCTATTTATGGGAAAGCTTAACTTACATTGTTAGTCAAGAGTGTGTGTGTGTTTCTTCTGTGTGCACAAATGTGTGCATATTTGTGTATGTGGTGCATGGATATGTGTGATTTTACAGATTATGGTATATACAATAATCAATAATAAAAATATAGCAATATGTCTTCAAGGGACAAATCACATTAGTTTCAGGATTATGTGGTGGAAAAGGTAGTCTTACTTTTTTATCATTGCACCATGTCAGTTGGTGAGTTTCTTCTTACAAAAGTTATTTTTGTATGAAACCCAATAGGTTCAGTGGGGTTGTAGCCTGTGAAACATCTAAATCAATAATATATATAATACATATATGTGTGTGTCAGTGTCTGTGTGTGTGTGTGTATATATATATATATATATACATATATATATATATAATTTATAATACATGGGAAGAAATTGAGATATTACAGTGAAGCAAGCATTCTTTGAAGTGTTGGTCAAATGTACTGAAAATCTGGAATGTAATACAGGGATACAAAGTGAATACAATATGATATTGACTGAGAATTAGATACAGCATGAGGAAAACACTTTGTTATACTTTTGCTAATTTCATTTTTGAGGATTGCAACTACTTCTTGCATTAAAAGTGGATTTCTATGGGTGGGAAGAAAAAAATGGTTGAGTTGGAAAATGTGAAAAAGTAATTAGAATATACTGTATGAATAAAATCTTTTATCAATAATATACATTTTTGCAAAATATTAGAAAAACCAAGCTTATAATTACAGAAAATAGCATAGAAGTTGCCTAATCTTTCAGCTAGAATTGCCTAAGCAGGGAATGGGATAAAAATTTGAGGTGTTAGTCTACTTAATCTTGATTTTAGTCTTTAAAAATGGCGTAGTTTGGGAGAATTGTTAAACTACATATTCAAAATGGGTTCACTCTATAAAATCCAATTTTAACTCCATTTAAGTTTGATTTCAGAACAAAAGGTATCTACACACACTTCTCTTCTCAGAGATGTGAAAACATATTAACATCATATGAGACAAACACATTGTAAAGTCATGTGAGCAGTACTTGGTAGCCCAAGAGAGGGTAGTATCATATCCATACTGTGAATAATTTCAGATCTACTTGGCTTATTCCATTATTCCACAGCACAGGATGGCTACTTGCCTTGCTTCTTGGACAGAGTGTATATCACACCTCAGGTTATTTTGCAGATAGTGCTCTCCTCACAGCCCAAATAAACCTTGCATGTTTTACATTGACAGGATGGACAAATCACCATGGCCTGGATTATTCAATCCTAATATAATTCTGTCTTAGTATGTCCTTTCAAGTGGCGTCAAGCAAGACAAACTGAATTTTCAAGACAGGTAGCTTCATTTGGGCTCTAATAAATAAAAGATAAAAAAAAGCAGGGTGAAGAGTACCAGATAAAAGGATTATTCCCTGTGTTCAAAATGAATTGGCCCAAATAAAAGAAATTTCAGTCGTTCTTTGAGTATTTCCTACATGATGAGTGAAGCACCTGCTATTTGGAATGGTATATTTCAAACATTTAGTCTGTTTTTTTTTCAGTCTAAATGTTCTCCCTTATATTTTCTAACCTCATGATTTCATCCTCATATACATCAGTGCTAGACCATGAGCTTATTAACTCCAGCTCAGGGACTGTGCTCTAGTAAACAAAGGCTTTTAAAAGACTCTTAGTTCGTTGGAACTCATGGAAAAATGGACATTCTTTGCAAACCAAATGTCACTGTGCTATCAGTTCTCATAAAAAATGAATCAATCATAAACAAATTTATGTTATAATTTCATATTTAGAGTATTTTTCTTTATGTGATTGTAGTATTATTTTTCTTTTTTAAAAAATTTTTATTATTAGTTACATTTTATTAACTCTGTATCCAAGCTGTATCCTGCTCCTTCATTCCCTCCCAATCCCACCCTCCCTCCCTCATCTACTCCCTGCCCTTTTCCAAGTCCACTGATAGGAGAGGACCTCCTCCCCTTTCCTCTGACCCTGGTTTATCAGGTATCTTCAGGAATGGCTGCAAAGTCCTCCTCTGTGGCCTAGAAGGGCTGCTCCTCCCTTGCAGGGTGGGGAGGTCAAAAATCCCGCCATTGAGTTCATGAAAGAAGTAGTCCCTGTTCCCCTTACTAGGGTACCCAATTGGATACTGAGCTACCATGGGCTACAACCGAGCAGAGGTTCTAGGTTATATCCATACATGACCCTTGGTTGGAGAAACAGTCTCATATAAGACTGTTTCCAGATATATTTGACCCTTGTGGAGTATTTTTCAAGTAACTCATTTTGACCAAAAATATAAAAAAGATTCACATATTGCAACTGTCAATTTATTTCTATTTTAAACATTATGACTCAGTGTTAAGACAGTTTTAGAAGATTATAAGTAGGCATGGTTGTTTACTCTCTAATGGAAATCTTCAAAACTCCTACAGCTCTGGTATTTTGCTAACCACTGTCTGCCCAACTTTATACAGGATCTTTCTTTTGTTTTAATTTTCTATTTATTTATTTGTATATTTCTTTATTTATTACATTTTTTTCACTTTGAATCCCAGCCGTAGCCACCTCCATCTCCTTCCGGTCCAACCCTCCCTCCCTCTTCTCCCCCTAGACCACTGATAGGGGAGGATTTCTTCCCCTTCTATCTGACCCTAGCCTATCAAGTCTCATCAGAGATGGCTGCATCATCTTCCTCTGTGACCAGGCAAGGCAGCACCACAAGGAGGAGGTGCTCAAAGACCTAGCCACTGAGTTTATGCTAGAGATAGCCCCTGTTCCCCTTACTAGGGAACCCACTTGGAAACTGAGGAGCCAGTGGGTTTCCTCTGAGCAGGGAGTCTGGGTCCTCTCCATGTATGGTCCTTTGGTCCTTGGTTGGACTATTAGTCTCTACTGGCTCCCTTTTTTTTTTTTTTTTTTTTTTTTTTTTTGGTTCTGTTCATCTCCTTGTGCAGTTTCTGTCCTCCCAGGTAACTCCATTTTCCTCATCTTCCATAAGGTTCACTGCACTCTGCCTAAAGTTTGGTTATGAAACATATGGCAGTTTTCTCTTTGTTTTCAGTATAGAGATTTTAGAATTAAGTGGGAAGTTAGTTTGTAATTTTCTCTGTTTCTACTGTTTTCAAATTCTAAGATGAATTGGATTACTTGCTTTGTTAGTTTTAACTGCTTGAGTTCTTTATATATTCTGGATATTAGCCCTCTGTCAGATTTAGGGTTAGTGAAGATCTTTTCCAAGTCTGTAGGTTCTGGTTTTGTTCTTATGACAGTGTCCTTTGCTTTACAGAAGCTTTTCAGTTTCATGAGGTCCCATTTATTAATTGTTGATCTTTAATTTTTATTAATTACAATTTATTCACTTTGTATCCACCCCCGTAGCTTCCTCCCTCTTCCCCTCCCAATCCCGCCCTTACTGTCCCTTTACCACCGATGCCCCTCCCCCAGCTTGCTGATAGGGGAGGTCTTCCTCCACTTCCTTCTCATCCTAGTCTATCAGGTCTCATCAGAAAAGGCTTTATTCTGTGTCCTGGTAAGGCTTCCCCCCCCCCCCTCAGGGGGAGGTGATCAAAGAGCAGGCCAATCAATTCATGTCAGAGACTGTCCTTCTTCCCATTACTATGGAACCCACTTGGACTCTGAACTTCCATGGGCTACATCTGTGTAGGGGTTCTAGGACATTTACTCAACCATGTTTGTAGCAGCTTTATTTGTAATAGCCAGAAACAACCCAGATGCCCCTCAACTGAGGAATGGATACAGAAATTTTGGTACATCAATACAATGGAATATTACTCAGCAATAAAAAACATGGAAATCATTAAATTTGCAGGTAAATGGTGGGAACTGGAAAAGATCATCCTTGATTATTGATCTTATACCCTGTGCTGTTGGTGTTCTGTTCAGGAAGTTGTCTCCTGTGCCAATGAGTTCAAGGTGCTTCCCCACTTTTTCTTCTAAGCGGTTTAGTGTGTCTGGTTTTATATCGAGGTCTTTGATCCACTTGGACTTTAGTTTTGTGCAGGGTGATAAATATGAGTCTACTTGCACTTTCCTACATGTAGACATCCAGTTAAACCAGCACCATTTGTTGAAGATACTATCTTTTTTCCATTGTATGGTTTTGATTTTTTGGCAAAAATCAAGTTTTCATAGGTGTGTGGTTTTATTTCTGTGTCTTTGATTTGATTCCACTGGAATGAGATACTAAGACTCAGAGGCAAACTTTGGGCAGAGTTCAGGAAACCTTATAGAAGAAGAGGGCAATAGAAAGGCCTGAAGGTGACATGAACTCCACAAGGAGACCAATAGAGCCAAAAACACCTGGGCCCAGAGAGGCTTGCAGAGACTGACATTCCAACCAAGGACTATGCATGGAAAGGACTAGACCACCTGCTCAGAGGAAGCCATGGGCTGCTCAGTTTCCAAATGGGTTCCCTAGTAAGAAGGCTAGGGGCTATCTCTGACATGAACTCAATGGCTTGCTCTTTGATCACCTCCTCTGGGAGTGCAGCCTTACCAGAGCACAGAGGAAGATGATGCAACCAGCCCTGAAGAGACTTAATAGACTTGGGTCAGATAGAGGGGAAAAGGTCCTCCTCTATCAGTGGACCAGACCAGTGGCATAGGAGGTGAAGAGGGAAGGTGGGTTAGACTGGGAGGATCTGGAGGGGGCTATAGATGTGAAACAAAGTGAATAAATTGTAATAAAAAGTGTGATGTAAAAGTCAATAAGTTGACTTACTAGTAGAATAAAAATAAACAAAACTAATAAATAACAAAAACAAGGAAAACAAAAAATTCAAAGTCTAGTTCAGTACTTCTGTGTACACTGATTTTAAATTTTCCTTTGTTATGTACGACATGACGTTAATAATATTTTAAATAGTAGAAGAAGGAAGCATGGTACAATTAAATAAAAATAAGTTTTACTACATATTAAAATAATAGCAGTTTATCATAACTTATGCACAAATTTAGCATCCAAAGATGTCTAACTTTATTAAAATGGTAAATTTTAGTAAATTGTGATATGAAAATCACTCTAGTTACTTCTGAATAATGCTTTCACTGGAGGATTTAAGAAATGCTCTTCTGATGACGTTTCTTTCAGTCAAAAAGATTTTCAGTCAACAAAGCTGACCCTACATCATCTATGTTACCTTTCTACTATCACAACATACTCCAAGTTATAGGTGCAGATTTTCAGTAACACAATAGCTCTTCCAGTATCAGTATGCCCTGTTACATTCTTGGGCGTTGCTTCTTCAGGTTTCCTGATCTTCAAATGTTTTCAATTTTGCTAAAATGGCATGCTATTCCAGGAATGCAGTTAGCACAGAATCATTATAAAGGAGCATCCAACAACCTCATAGGCTTCTCTTGGCAGTAAAAGGACAATATCCTTTCTACATATCTAGACCCAGATGGTGCTCAGATGTTGATGAAATGCCACAGAACAAAAGAAAGACTTCTTGAGTTTGATGAAAGCAAGAAGATTGATTCTTTTCCTTTCAGTACACGATTTTCTCTTTGCCACGCAAAATTTTGGAAACATTTTTTTTGTCAACAAAGCAAATGTAGAATACCTAAGTGATATTGTTCCAAACTTAAAATGCTCATCGTTGTGTGTTCCAGTTACCTTTTTTTTACCCCCCAGAGCTGAGGGCTGAACCACAGGGCCTTGTGCTTGCTAGGCAAAGACTCTACCACAGAATTAAAACCCAAGGGTCTTCTCTGAGACTGATACTCCAACCAAGGACCATGCATGGAGATAACCTAGAACCTCTGCTCATAGGTAGCCCATGGTAACTCAGTCTCCAAGTGGGTTACCTAGTAAGGGGAACAGGGACTATCTCTGACATGAACTCAGTGGCTGGCTCTTTGATCACCTCCCCTGAGCTAGGAGCAGCCTTACCAGGCTAAGGAGGAAGACAATACTGCCAGTCTTGATGAGACCTAATAGGCTAGGGTCAAATGGAAGGGGAGGAAAACCTTCCCTATCAGTGGATTTAGGAAGGGGAATGGGAGAAGAATAGGGAAGGAGAGTGAGATTGGGAGGAGACAAGGGAGGGGGCTACAGCTGGAATACAGAGTGAATAAATTGTAATAAATTTTAAAAAATTGAAAAAGAGAAAACATTCTCATAGTTTTAACTTATTGATAGGGAATTTTGTCATTTTTTATTTATTTTAATTAAAATATGATTAATCTCTGCCCCATTTAATTTCTTTCATCTAGCTATTCTCAAGTCCCCTCTCTCCAACTCTTTCCATATCCTTCCATAAACTCTCAAATAGTTTCCATTTATTTATTATTGTTTTATACACACATACAAATACATATGTATGTATAAGTAATCACAAATATATAAATTCAATTTATGGAATCTCTTGATGTTTACTTATATGTTATTTGAGGAATTATCATGTTATAGGGGGCTTATTCCTGGGAGAGATTAATTTTTGCAGTACTCATGGTTTGTCTATAATTCATTGTCTGGGGATGAGACCCCGTGAGATTTTCTCCTTCCACTTGTCTGGTCTTGTTTATGCAATCCATTTCTAGAGAAAGTGTTTCACAGTAGACTTCCTGCTTTACTGGATCTTATAATCTTTCAGTCTGCTCTTATGTGATGTACACTTAGCCATAAACTAGTTGCTATGTGTCAGATGCATCTATTGGAACTGTTGGTATATGAAGTGTGTCCAGTTGTTGTTTTCTGTGATTGTATCCACCTGCAATAAAGAGAAGATGCTTTGATGAAGGGTGGAAGCTACACCAGTCACTATGGCTATGAATAAAACTCAAGTAACAAGACATGCTGGCAAAGATGTGGAGAAGGGGGAACACTTCTCCATTGCTGGTGGGAGTGCAAACTTGTGCAATCTCTCTGGAAATTAATCTGGTGCTTTCTCAGAATATTGAGAATAGTTCTATCCCACACCCAACTATATCATTCCTGGGCATATACCCAAAAGATGTTCCACCATACAACAAGAACTTTTGCTCAACTGTGTTCAAAGTGGCTTTATTCTTTATAGCCAGAAACTGCAAATAACCTAGATGTCCCCAGCTGAAAAATGGATATGGAAATTGTGGTGCATTTACAAAACAGAGTATTAATCAGCTATTTAAAACAAGGCAATCACGGAATTTGCAGGCAAATGTGTCAAACTAGAAAATATCATCCTAAATGAGGTTGCCAAGACCCAGAACGACATGGTATGTGCTGACTTTTAAGCTGATATTAGACCTATAGTACAGGATAACCACACTACAATCCATTACAGATTTAATACAATATCAAACAAAATATCCATATTGTTCTTCACAGAAATAGAAAAAAAACCCTATCCTAAAAACATATGAAAACACAAAACATCCCAGTTAGCCAAAATAATCCTAAGCAAAAGGGGAAACTCTAGGGAATACCATTCCAGATCTCAAAATATTTCAGGGGCATAAGAAAAAAATATGTTATGAAAACAAAATAGAGATGTAAACCAATGGAACAAAATGAGTTCTAAATAAAAGTACTTGTAATTTCAGTCATTAAGTATTTGATAAGGACACAAAAAATAGCATAAACCCACAAAAATATAATGTTGGTAAAATTGGATGTCTGTGTGGAAAAGAATTAAATTAAGCTCATATTTGTCACCTTGCATAAACTCTAACTCCACATGGATCAAAGATAGAGCTGTGATACCTGAAACAGTAAAGCTGTAAGAAGAAAACATGCAGTATCCCCAATGAAATTCTACTCAGCAATTGAAATCAAGGAAGAGAGAGTGAGTGTGGGATTTGGGGCAACTGCAGGAGGGGGACACAGCCAGGAAACAAACTGAATAAATGATAATAATAAAAATTAAAAAAAAGAAATCAAAGAAAGAAAGAAAAGAAAAGAAGAAGAGACCCACTTAAAAAATGGACTTATGACCAGATCAATAGTTCTCAAAGTTAGGAAAGCAGTTAAGTAATCCTAAAAATTGTTCAGCATCTTTGTCAATTATGAAATGTAAATTATAACAAAATTGAGATTTTATATTTTCTCCTGATTAGCAGAAATCACTAAAACAACCAACACAAAATATTAGGGAGCATGTGGGAGGAAAAGAATAGTCATCCACAGCCAAACATTAGACAGATCTCGGGGAGTCACATGGAAAAGATGGGGAATGATTGAGGGAGCTGGAAGGGTAAAGAACTTCACAAGAAGAACTACATATTTAACCCTTCTGGGCCCATGGTAGCTCATAGAGGCTGAACCTCCAACCAAAGATCATTCAATGACTGGTCCTTGGGCCCCTGCACACATGCAGCAGATGTGCAGCTTATTCTTCATTGGAGGCCCCAACAATTGGAATGAGGGCCTTTTCTAACACTGAAGATTCCCATGGATCTCATTCCCCTAACTGGGATGCCTTATCTGGCCTCAGTGGGAGAGGATGTGTCTAGTTCTGCAGGGACTTAGTGTGCCAGGGCAAGTTGGTACCCATGGAGGACCTCCTCTTCTCTGAGGAGAAGGAGAGGGAAGAATAGGAGGAGGTATGTGCAAGGGGTGACTGGTAGGAGAGGAGAGGAAGCTGCAATCAGTATGGGAAGTGAGTAGATAAATAAATTTATTAAAAAAAGAACACTCATTCTCTGTAGGTGAAACTACAAACTGCTCAGGGCTCTCTGGAAATCAGTGTAGAAAATTCTCAAAAAAAAAAAAAAAAAGGTAAAAATAAGCCTACCATATGATTTAGATACACCACTCTTTGGCACATGTCCAAACACTTAATCCAACTCCACAGATAATTGATTAGCCATGTTCATTACTGCTCTATTGCCAATAGCTAGGAAATAGAAACAACCTAAATGCCCATCAACTAACAAATAGATAACGAAATTATGCTACACATACACTGAGCAATACTATTCAATTCTAATAAAAAATGAAATCATGAACCTTGAAGGTAAATTAATGTACCTACAGAAAATCATATAGAGTTGGGTAAGACAGACAGACAAACTTTGCATATTATTTCTCTTCTGAGGTTCTTAGCTCCAAATCTCTAGATCTGAGAACATAACCTGGAGTAACCCAAAATATCAGGAAATAAAAAGGGGTCATTACTGAAGAGGTTCAGTGGTAAGAAATATCAGGAAATGAGCAATATGAAATGGAGAGTGGGAAAATCAAGGGGCTCTACTAAAGGAGGAGATGAACGCAGAAGAAGAGGGGAGAGGGTAAATTAACAACAAAAGCATCAAAAAACTCCCTCAATCTAATATGCTACTACTGTTGGTTTTGGTTGCTCCCCAGAGTTTGAAGGCAAGTCCCTTTTGCTCATAACACCATGAACTTTGAAATCAGGACCTGGAGGCTCTTGAGCTATAACTCATCTGAAAGCCTTCTTCCCGGGGACTAGTTTTCATGGCACCAGAAGGCACCATGCAAACTCCAAAGAAGAAAAACATCTAATAGGGCTCATTTCAGGAGTGGAAAAAGAAAGATTATAAAAGCCATTGAAACACGGTTTGTTTTGAGACTTTGTCTCTTAGGATTGTCATAAGCTACACCTATAAAGTCTCACCAGCATGACTTCCCAAAAGTGAGCTGAACAAGAAGATCACCAATAAAGATGCTAACATGGAAGGTCGAATGCTCAGGAGTCCTAAAGCCTAGAAAAGGAAATGCTGACAAGTAAAGAATGCTGAGAGCAGCAGAAATAGTTTTTTCCTAGGGAAAAACACAGCACTTGGATAAATAATGCCAGATGGTCAACCCTAAGAACATAGACCACAGAAGTAACACTATAAAAACTGAGGAGGTTTTATTTATGTGTTTATGAAAACACAGACACAGGCCCATATGTAAAATTATTAATGAAAAGAAGACCATGAGTTTGAGAGAGAGTGAATGTGTGCTGTGGTAGGGTTTGGGGGCTAGAAATACAAGAGGGAATATAATGTAATTACATCAAAATCTCAAAACAAAAAAATACACAAACCATTTCCATAAATCATAATTGTTTTGGAAAGATTGCTGTCTTATGACGGAGTTCAGAGGTTGAATGAAGGTGAATGTTCAAATAAATTAAGTCAAACCAGCAAATACGTTTTCTTTGTTTCCATTTCAGTCAGACAATGAAACATGAGATTTACCCTGTTCAAGGTTTGTCTCTTTTTCTGTGTGTCGTTATTTTATTTTTCTCATTGAGATGATAACATTGTATTAGATAACTATTTCTGTGAGACAAACATCTGCCAGTTACTGTTGCACTGATTATTATTTTTTCTTAGGAACACATAACGTAGATTTTTACTAGTATAATATTCAGTCATATATGATACACATTCTCTGAGTTTTTGGATTATCTTTATTTTTTACAAATTTTAAAGATTAAAATATTATTACCTATGTCTGAGGTTTTCTGCTCTAACCAACTCCTTCATATCCTACATTGGTCACTTGAAATTCATGACCCTTAGTTTGCGACAGTCCTTATTCCAAATTTTAATAACTTCACAGACTCTAATATGATAGGTAGTAGATCATTCTACAAGACCAATCATATAACTTTCTCTGTGTGGTGTTTTTATATTATTATATTAAAAAGCAATTTTATAGTGAACTATTTAAAGAACTTCTATTACTTCGGTAGTATTTTAATTCCTTTGTAAATTCACACAAGAGAAGCAAATCAAATATCATGAGAACTGTGATTTGCTATTACAGAGCCGGAAAATAATTGAAACGAAAATATGACAATTAATCTCGTGTAGTATTTTCTCCTATTAGGCTGGTACGAACACTGAATAAATCGCTGATGAAATGTTATTGTTTAGAATATAATTAATAACAAATAGTCATGTTTTCTATATCAATAAATCATTTTAACTGACCTAGCTCTGGGAAATGGAAAACAAACAGCTCTTAAAAGCAAACATAATTTTAATGAGCCATATTGAATAGGGCATTCAAATTTCCCTATTATGTCTAATCTGATTCCACATTGATGTAAGAGATCTGGGCATAATTGATAGGAAAACAAACAGAAAACAAAACACATATGAATCCTAAGATACATCCAGACATTTATCTTTCCATTTGAATTGTACTAGTGATATTTAATTATCATTTCCACTGTTATCAAATCATTACCATCCCTACCACCAAAATGGCTTTAGCATCTTAGAATGCTTAGGTACTCCTGTTGAGTATGTAAAAGAAAGCAGTGGATGTTGAGAGTACAGGCTCCTTTGCTTCTCAATTTCTATGTTTTTCCACGTGTTGGCTAGCATAGGCTCAGCCAACATTTTCTATTTCACTCCAGCTGATGATTCTATGCTCACTTTCTGGACCCTGGTTTCAGTGGCTCTACCAATATCATTTCCATATCCCATAGTGTCTGCTCTGCACTTCTCAGGGGATGACCAACCACAGACTTTGAGCTAACAGAGGAAAGTCATTCTATGCTAGTATTCTTCAAGTTTCAGGCAGCTGGTGATTTTGCTCTCCTGCTGGATGCAGTGCTGCTACTTTGGTTAATGAAACTGTGGCTAGGCAACTGGAGGGATAAACACTATGAATCATATCAACTTCCACAATGTTATATAGGTATATTTATACACATATAAATAATATATGTTTTTAGTAAACATATTTTTTGTACTTTCCAAAAGCTTTGAATCCTTATTCCCTTTCAGGGATTTCACACCATACTATTATATTATTTCACATTTTTATTAGATATAATAAGATCATACTAGAACTTACTCATGTGTTGAACTTCAGTAACTTCAAGTATCCTACCATAGGCCCAGATGCTTTCTTTAGAATCCAGTTAAAAAAAGCAACAGAAAAATGAAGGAAAGAAAAATAATAGGAATCCAGACTAACATATCCACATTCCTCCATATCTTGTGGCATGCTGTTGGTCTTACTGTACTGAATTTTTTCAATTTATAGAACAAATATACAACATTTCATATTTTTGATATCCACAATCATAGAAAAAGCAAAACTTTGGTTCCATCTCTTCTTCATTTTTTAAATAAATTTATTTATTTTTATATCAATCACAGGTTAAGTTTTTTGCATCCCATGTGTAGCCCCCTCCCTCTCTGCCTCCCACCCTCCCCAACCCTCCCTCATCTCCTCCCTGTACCCTCCAAGTCCACCAACAGGGGAAGATCTCCTACCCTTCCATCTGACCCCAGATCATCTTGTCTCCTGAGGGCTGGCTGCAATGTCATCCCCCCCTGTCCCCCCCCCCCGGATCTGGCCAGGCTGCTAATCCCTGGAATGTGTGGGGGAGGGTCGAAGAGTCAGGCATCAAGCTCAAGACTGAAACAGCCCCTGTTTCCCTTACTAGGGTCTTCAGTTCACCAATGAGTTATCATG
>JAQQSO010000075.1:0-32627 GCA_028658305.1 Pachyuromys duprasi | reverse complement strand
AAAACAAATATGAGATTTCATCTAACCCTAGTCAGAATGGCATGATTAGGAGAAAAAAAATCAACTTACTGTTGACGATGATAAAAAGAAAGGAGAAGCCTAATTCAGTGGCAGTGGGAAGTAAATTGCTCCAGCTACTATGAAATTAATGTGGAAGTTCGTCAAAATCTATAAATATATCTACCACATGAACAATCTAAATAATTCCATGTCATATAACCCAAAACACAAATACTTTTTCAACCCCGTTAATTGCTGCTGTCTTCATAATAGGCAAGAAACTGAAACAGCTTAGTTGTCTTTCAACTGACAAATGGATAATTAAAACGTGGTACATGTACACAATGGCATATTATTCAGCTGTAAAGAGACTATGGCTGCACACAGGGCCTTCATAAGTTCAAGCCAGTTGGTGTCCTACTATTGAAAGGAGATATAGTTTCAAATCTCCAACTCCATCCCAAAAGCTATCTCCAATTAGTAACTGCTTGCAAAGAAAAAATTAGTTAGCACCATTGGAGTTTCACTGGGTGATGACAGTTAAGGACAGGCCCTGTGTCCAGCTCTACATGGACAACCCAAAATAAACTCAATGAAATATTTTTGAGGTTTATTTTTCTTTTATAATGCTTTGGGTATTTTGTTGTTGTTGTTTTTGTTTCGTTATAGCATTACAGGTCCTTTACTTATATTTCTGATTTTGTTTGTGTTTTTTTATGAATGCAAATTTATGTTTCTGTGTCTGTATGTGTTTCTTATATTTTAATCTGGTTACTGCCTTCACACCCCCAAGTTTGTTTGTTTGCTTGTCTGTTTGTTCCTACTATGTTGTGTTTTATTACTTTTTTCTTGTAAGAAGCCTCTGTGTTTTCTAGAGAGAGAGAAAGCAAGTATCTGAAATTGGCTGTGTGAGCTTGTGTGGAGGATCTAAATTGAGATGGTGGCAAAAATCATAATCAGCACATATTGAATGAAAGATAATATGGACTCATGAAAAGAAAAAAATACAGCCATAAAATTTACAATTAAATGACTGGGTGTAAAAAATACTATACAGAGTAATATAGCTTAAACCCAGAATAACAAATTCTATATGTTCTCTCATTGTGGTTTTAGCTCTAAATCTTTATATTTGAGTAAATAACCCAAACTAACTGAGGAAGACCAGGAGAAAGGAGTCATGGTAGGGAGCTCTCTAGAGACAGAAATACTAGGGCATTGGTGCTATGAAGGGGAAATGTGTAAAAACAGGGGTATGGACTGGAGAAAGAATGGGAGAAAAATACTTAAGAGGTTAGAGGGAAGAAGTAAGTACTACCAGGTATGTTTAAAATGGCCACAGGGAAGATATTATTTCATAATCTCACTTAAAATGCATATATATGGGAGGGAAGTGTGAGGAGTGGAGAGGGAAACTGCAGTTTGCACTTAATGCATGAGAAAAGGATGATTAGAAAATGCAGATAGGAGAGCCGAATGAAGAAGAAAGATACCAGCACACATGCTTAAGTGGTTCTGGAAAAAATAAAAAAGAAACAATTAATGAGGTCTCAACTCCACACAAAGAACTATAGAAAATTGAGAAGATCTGGGAGCAGAAGAGCTTGCCCACTGCCAATGGTCACCTTTGTAAACATATGCATAAATTACATTAAAATGATTGTATAGACTTTAATATATATCTTACATGAATGCAATAACAACTCATGAAAAAATGTAACTAACTTGAAAGAGCTGATAGTTAAGTATGGAAGGGTTTGGAGGGAAGAAAAGAAAGAAATATTGCAACTATATTATAATCTCAAATATATTCTTGAAAGATGCAATCTTGCCCACTCAGGGAGCACATATGCTTGAGTCCTTCTGGCACCGAATTTTGTGCTTATGTAAAAACATCTGTATTTTAAGTACTTATCTTTAAGACTTATTAATCTGTACATACATGACAGTCTTTTGCATTCTGAAGGGCTGTTGTGACTATTCTGTGAAAGCATTGTTTATACTCTAAAATGCTATTGTCTGCTTTCATCTGTCTTGTGAAATACTTTAAAGTCACCTCAATTTTCCTTAATTTTTACAACCCCATATTGAACAAAACATTTGAGAAAATGTCATATCTGTATTTCCCTTGAGCTATAAAACCATGTAACTTGTCTCATGCAATTATAAGTTCTTTGGAGGTCTTCCCATTTTTTAGTATTTGATAAAGATAACATTTGTAGGATCTAGTATAGGACATATAATCATATTTTTAAAACTTAATTGGAAGATTAGAGATCTGGAAGCACTATTAATTATATTTCATTTGTGATTATAAGAAAATGGAAATAGGATGGATAATTAATAAATATTAGCTTCTACAACAATAAGGATCATGATTGACTATGGATACGTGTAAATAAAATTTTAAAGTTGGTGCAGGTGAGTGAGTAATTTGTAGCAATATCCTGACAAGAATTCCTCTTAAAAATTCAATACGGTGTTTGCCAATAACAATAAAACGATCATTGTTCCGTAGAGAATCATTAAGGTCAAACCCCATATAATAAAGATAACTCAAATAGTTCTTTTTAAACTGCAGCTCCTTTTAAGATTTTTATTTGTGTTTGGAGTTTTAAATCAAAAACCAATTATAATAAAATAAAATCCAATTTTATGGGCCATGGAGACCATGCGATTTCATTTATCATGACAGTCTCTCCCACTTGGATTTCTTTTGAACATTTCATTCCTAGGGAATATCTTTTTTTTTCTAACTGCATCAGCAAACTAAAGATGTAACATTGTTCAATTTTTTGTATGTGCTTTTTTCTCACCTAACATCAGCTCATCTGTTGTCAATCTCCAAGATGCTCTGAGAAACAAGTCTTTCTGTGCCGAATGTCTTACATAGTTATTGTAGTGCCAATGAAAGGTGTCTCCGGAGAACATTAAAAGAAAAAGAAACTTTGAAAATGTAAACCTATCAAGATCCTGTTTTTAAAATTCTCAAGGATTTCCATATAAAATACATTTATGACTGTCCTGTAAAAGAAAACAGGCTAATATGAACATGGGGTTATATTTAACCTAAGTAATATCTACTTTATTATGAAAATAATCCCATAATTTTCATATCATACATCCCACATTTGATAGTAAATATGGCTTTTTGGATATGTTTTGTCCAAAAATAATTAGGAGAAATACACTAAATTATAGTACAAAATTTTGTAAAAATGTGCTTAAAATAATACATAAATAAAAACTTTGTTAGTACTTTTACTTTTTAAATTTTTATTCTCTTTTCCTTCACAATTTATCAGTTATATATCCAGATTTAAGTCACCTCCCTTAACTCCCCAAGGCCCACCTTCTCTCCCTCTTCCCCTCATCCCTTTCCCTAGTCCAATGAAAGGAGAGAATTCTCTACTATTGCCATCTGCCCATAGCTTGTTAGTCTCATCAGGACTGCTTGGATCCTCTCTGTGGCCTGGCAAATCTGCATCACCAGAGGTGAGTGATCAGAGAACAGTCAACTGAGTTCATGATAGGGGTAGAACCTGCTACCCTCACTCAGAGATCCACATTGCGACTGAGCTGCCAATATGCCACATCTGTGCAGGGTGTCTAGGTCCTCTCCATGCACTGTCCTCAGTTGGTGAATCAGTCTTTACAGGACTCTTAGGCTCAGATCTTGAGGTGGATTCATTCCTATCTTCCTCAAGAACCACCATAATGATTTCTGTAGTGGCCATACATACATACATACATACATACACACACACACACACACACACACACATATATATACCTAACAGCGAAAGAAGAGTGTTTATCTTTCTCCACATCTGCCAGCATGATCTATCTTTTTATTATATTATTATTGATCTTAGTCATTCTGAGGGGTGTAAGATGAAATCTCAAAGTAGTTTTTATTTGTATTTCCCTGATGACTATAGATGTTCAGTTTCTTTAAGTGATTCTCAGCCATAGTTTCCACTTCTGTGAATTCTGTTGTGATCTGAACCCAATTTTTAAGCATATTATTTGTTTTCTTCATATACAGTTTATTACTTCTTCATATATATTTGAATGTTAACCCAAGTGGTATGAATCAAAATGTTAGTCGTTTTGTTAGATTCTCTAGTTTGTCTGAATATAACCTCTTAAATTGTAGCATTCCAATTCTCTGAATTCCCTTGGTGTCTGCTTATTTTTCCACACCCCCTTTCATCTCTGATTTTCTTTTTTAAATTTATTTATTTTTGTATTAATTACGGTTTATTCACTCTGTATCCCAGCTATAGCCCTCTCCTTTGTACCCTTCCGATTCCACCCTCCCCCCCCCCATCTCCTCCTAAACCCCTCTACAAGTTACACTGAAAAAGGAGGTCCTCCTCCCCTTCCCTCTGACCCTAGCCTTTCAGGTCTCATCAGGACTGGCTATATTGTCTTCCTCTGTTTCCTGGTACTGATGCATTCCCCCAGGTGGGGATGAGCAAAGAGTCAGCTACTGATTTATTTTTATGAACTTAGGAGCTCTTATGTTTGGTGTATAAATGTTAAGAACTGTAATGTCCTTTTGGCAGATCTCTCCTTTGATGAATATGTAGTTTCTTTCCCTATGTCTTCTGATTATTTTTGGTTTGAAACTCATTTTGTCAGATATTAAAATGGCTACACTAGATTGTGTCTTAGATCTACTTTCTCAGAATAAGCTTTCCTATCCCTTTACCCTGAGATGATGTCTATTCTTAATTCTAAGATGTGTTCCTGGATATAGCTGATGGATGGCTCCTATTTTTACATATATTCTGTTAGTTTCTGTGGGAAGTTATCAATGAGCAGTTTGTTGAATCCTGTTATTTTGTGGTGGTTGTGTGTGCCCCATCGCTTTTTGATTTGCTGTTCTAAGGGTATTTGTACCTTGTGTTATATCTATCAATCTATCTATCAGTCTATCTATCTATCTATCTATCTATCCATCCATCCATCCATCCATCCATCCATCCATCCATCTATCTGTCTATTTGGTTTGGGTAACCCCTTTAGGATATAGTTCTCCTTCTAGTGCCTTTTATTGATCTGAATTTATAGTTAGATGTAGCTTATATTTAGTTATATCATATGGAGGGCTGTATTCTCTCTCTCTATTTCGATTGAATATTTTGCTGGGTATAGTCGTTTAGTCATGTATCTGTGGTTTCTTGGAGCTTGTACAATATCTCTCCAAGCAATTCTGGCTTTACTATCTTTATTTGTTCTAAATCTTTCAAATATTATATGCTATAGGAAGTTTCTTTTTTTTTTTGTCCAGTCTATTGGGTGGTTCCTTTTGTACTTGGATATACATCTCTTTCTTGAGATTATAGGAATTTTCTTTTGTTTCAGTGACTTTAATTTGTGTTTATTCTTTTTATATTCCTGTTCATCTTAGATATCATCTTTTCATATTTTTCCAGAATGCCTAGATGTTTTAAACCTAGAGGGTTATTTTATTTTATTTATTTAATATTTTCTTTGACTGATGCAGCTATTTCTTGTTTTTTATTTATTTTTATTTATTCATTTTACATCCTGGTTGTAGCCCTTTCCTTGTTCTCCTCCTTGTCCCACCTTCTCCCCATTTCCACTGTGCCCCACCTTACTCTTCAGAGAAGTAGAGGTTCTATGCACTCACCAACCCCAGCATATCAAATCACGTCAGGACTGAGTGCATCCTCTTTCCTGGTGGCCTGGCAAGGTAGCCCTGCCAGAGGAAAGTGATCAAAATGCAGTCAACAGAGTCTGTGTCATACCCTTACTATGCCACCCATATGATGACTGAGTTGCCATTGGCTATATCTGCGTATGGATCCTAGGTACCATGAATGGTCTTTGTTTCATGCTTCAGTCTCCACATATCCCACTGTGCTTTGGTTAGTTGGCTCTGTTTGGCTTCTTGTAGAGTTCCTGTCCCTCCCAGTCCTTCAATACCTCCCCCTTCCACGACTCCTGGCACTCCACCCAATGTTTGGTTGTGGTTGTCTGTATCAGTTTCCATCAGCTGAGGGGTGGAGCCACATAGAAGACAGCTATGTTAGGCTCCCATCTTCAAGCATAGCAGAGTATCATTCATCATCTCAGGAGTTGGCATTTTCTCATGGGGTGAGTTTCAGGTTGGGCCAGTCAGTGGGTGGACATTCCTTCAATCTCTGCTCTATCTTTATCCCTACACATCTGGTAAGCAGGGTAAATTTTGGCTCAAAGTTTTTGCAGGTTGCCTGGTGTTCTCTCTCTCTGCTAGGAGACAAAGACTAATTACAGGGTGTCCTCTTCAGTCTCCACGCACCGTGTTACTAGGAATCTCAGCTAGTGTCACACTCATATCCTCCCCGGAGCCTGCCCTTTAATCAGCCTCCAGTTTATCACTGAGAAGTCCCTCTCTGAGGTTTCTCTTCTCTCTGCAAGCTCTCAGCCCTCCTGCCCCCTCTACCTCCAGGTCTGATATCTACCCTCATTTCTCTCTGTGCTCTCTCTCTTACCCTGTTCCCTCTCTTCAAGCATTTTCACTGCATATTCTATTTCTACTTCGAAACACTCTCACTTGGGTCCTCCCTGTCTCGTTTCTTCTTTTGGTATATAAGTTGTAGTATGGTTATCTTGTATTACATGGCTAAAATCTACTTAAGTGAGCCCATACCATGCGTGTCTATTTGGGTCTGGGTTACCTCACTCAGGATTATGTTTTCTTGTCCCAGCCATTTGCCTGCAAATGTCATTATTTTTTTTGTTTTTAATAAATGAGTAGTAGTGCATTGTATAAATGTACCACAGTTTCTGTATCCACTCTTTAGTGGAGGGGTATCTAAGGTGTTTACAGTTTCTATCTACTATGAATAAAGCAACTATAAACATACTTGAACAAATATTCTTATTGTATAGTGAAACAACTTTTTGGGTATATGCCTAGGAGTAGTATAGTTGGGTATTGAAGTTGAGCAGTTCCCAAATTTCTGAGATAGAATCAAAGGATTAGTGTTCCCCATGCTCCATATTGAGTATTTGTCACTTGAGTATTTGATCTTAGCCATTCTGATGGGTATAAGATGGAATCTCAGAGTCTTTTTGAGTTGCATTTCCCTGATACTGAAGGATGTTGTACATTCCCTTAAGTGCTTCTTGGTCATTTCATATTCCTCTGTTGAGAATTCCCTGTTTAGCTCTGTACCCTATTTTTTAATTGGATTATTTGGTTTGTTGGTGTTTAACTTCTTGTGTTCTTTATATATTTTAGATATTAACCCTCTGTTAAATGCAGGATTGGTGAAGATTATTGGTCATTAATATCTCTCAACATCAAAGGACTCAACTCTCCAATAAAAAGACACAGACTAGCACAATGGATGAATAAATAGGATCCACATTCAGCTGCATACATGAAACACACCCTAGCAACAAATATAAACTTTATCTCAGAGTAAAGGGCTGAAAAAGGTTTTCCAAGCAAATGGACCTAATGAAAAAAGCCAGCATATCTGTTTCTTTTAACTTGTTTTCAATGCCTGGAAGTTTCTCCTTCTCTTGTGTTCTATTAGATAGGCCTGCATCTGATGTTCCTATCTAAGGTTTTAATGTTTTGTTTCCAGATTTCCTTCAATTTGGCTGTTCTTTATTGTTCCTCTTTCTAATTTCCTTCCACTGTGTATGTTTTACAGATTTCTTTATAGAATTCATTCACTTCCTCTTTAAGGACTTCTAGCATGTTCATAAACCCCATATTAAAGTGCTTGTCTTTTGCTTTAGCTACGTTGCACTTTTCAGAGCCTACTATAGTAGCATTGTTGGGCTCTAGTGAAAACATATTTTGCTGAATGTTATTGTTTCTATTTCTTTATACTGGTGTCTAGACATTTGTACCTGGGATGATTGGAATCCTAGTGCTAATATCTGGTCTTGACCTTGTTGTTTGAGTGTTTTTTGTTTGTTGTTTGTTTTTCTTCTTAAGTTTTTCTTTCCCTCTCCTGTTCTTGAGAGTATGGGTACTGAGATAGATTGCCTGGTAGGGAATGCTTCTGGGATTTTGCCAGGTATAGGCACTGGAAGTTCTAGATGCAAAATATTTCTAGGTATTGGTACCTGGTACACAGAAATGGGAGTGAGCTAGTTGTGTTTCAGGTAGTCTATGTGGACAATAGGACGGAGGAAAGCAGGGTTTTCACCAGAATCTGTTTATTCCTTTGTGAACAGAGTCAGAGAGTGAGGAGAGACTACAGCCAATAGTCTGCTAAAGAGCTGAGGATGAGGCCCAGGATGGGATTTTGAGGACAGGAGGGAGAGTAAATATACAAATGTTGCCTACCTGCTTTGCTGGCCTTCATGTTGATATACTTAACAGTGGCTTCACTAGGAACGCCTGCTGGATTTGGTGATTGGAACATTGGAATGAGTGGGGAAGAAGGCTGAAGGAGAAGATCTGTGTGATCCACGGGAGATGAGGGCAGAGAAGAAGGAGAACAAGCAGGTAGTCTTCTACAGAGTTGGGGATTAAACTGTGTTGTTTGTTTTGCAGGAAAGGAGGGACATGCAGATGATTACCAGGGACTGCCTGTTGGACTTGGAGGTTAGGATAAGTTATGAATGGGGAGTAAGGTTGGAGGAGATGTGTGTGATCTATTGGAGATGATGTCAGAGAGAGATGCAGTGGGTGGTCTGCTACTGAGTTAGGAGTAAGACTGGTTCCCAGGCTTTGTGATAATTCTATTTAACATATTTTAAAAGGAAGTATAAAATTAGAAAATAAAGTACCTGAAAATGATATCATTCATTTCTTCCACATAAATATTTATTTAATTTAAAAATGTACATGTGTTGAGTATCTAGCCTAAACTACATATATAAGTGTAAGGCATAAAATACGTAAATTGTTCCTTATTTTTAGAAAATATTATATTAGATCCAAAATTGTAACTAGATAACCCTTACTGAGATAGAAAAAAAAATGTTGTTCAAAATATATAGACATAATTTGACAGGGATGATCATAAACATTTAGGTAAAAACACATCCATAATGGGTACATTGTATATCCTGTCTTGAATATAGAATAAAGTAAAAAATTAACAAGGTTTCAACTTGATGTCAACAAAACAATGAAATTTTCTTTTTTTTAAAGATTTTACATCATAGTGAGAACTCACAAATGTGTTTTTCACTTGTTTATTTTGTTTGTTTTTGTTTTTTTGAGACAAGCTTTCTCTGTTTAGCCTTGGCTCTCCTAGACTCACTTTATAGGCCAAGAACTCATATTGATCCACCTCTTTCTACCTTCTGAGTTCTAGAATTACAGGTGCGCACCACCATGCCCAGATCTCACTATGAAATTAACTCTTTACATAAATTATCAGTAACTTACTTAACAAAATATGAGATGAAGTTACATGATATGTATACTGGAAATGTGATGTCATTTTAATGTTGCTTTTTATATATGTCTTTGTAAATATATATATATACATACATATATATATTTACAGGATCATTTTTCAGTTTTCCATATATATATAACAGATCTTTTGAAAGTCTGGAGTTCTTTTGTAGGCAATTATTCTAATGTTACACTTGCCTACATCTTATTTTGCCAAAATTCAATTAGTTTTATTATCAGAGTATTATAATATATATGTTATATATGTATATAAAGGTCATAGTGAAATTCACTAACATGTATCATTAATTTGTGCTAAGCCATTTCTTCTTTTAATTTTTGTTTTTTTTATATTAACCACAGGTTACTTACTTTGTATCCTAGCCATAGCCCCTCTCTCATTCCCTCCCAACCCCACCCTCTCTCCCTGATCTCCTCCCTGCCCCTTTCCAAGTCCACTGCTAGGGGAGGTCATTTCAATATTCTGTAGACCATTATCATCATCATCCTACTATTTCTGTGGTATGTATCAGTTCCTTCACCTCAGTGGTTCTTTCTTTCCTTTTATTTCTTTTAGTCCTCCTGTTTCCCTCAGTCTCTTTGTCCATTAATTTGTTAATTGCTCTCTCTTGCTCCCTCTGCCTTCTTTTACCTGTCTCTTTCTCTATTCCCTCCTCTCCTATTTGTTATTTCCTTTTCTATGTGTGTTTTTATCTCTTTCTCTATTTTCTGTTTTATTTCTCTTTCAAAATCATTTTAAATATCAATCTGTTGTGCTTGTGCTTAGAAATTTTCCCTCTCCTAGGCAACGTCAATTGAATTAAAATAATTGAATGAAGCATTTTGGAAAGATTTTAATGTATTTTTGTCAATAAAGAAAGAATAATTATTTTGATGAGCAAATATACTCCATTTATCGAGTATGATTTTTTTTCTGGAAAAATAAGTAATTTTAGCTATTGGCTATGGCATTTGTCACATTGTTAATTCTTTCTTGTTACATGGATTTTCCTTTTTATAATATATATATATATATATATATATATATATATGTTCCAAATTCATTCCTTTTATTATAAAAAAATCAGTTTAAATCTGTATGGGGTCTTTAAATCTTCTGACATTAAGAGAGGTCATTTTCCAATAATTATAATCAAACCGGTAGCAAAGATGGAAATATTATAAAATGTTATTTGAAATGTCTCATAATTTGATTGAAATAACACATGCCTGGAAACTGTAAACCGTGAACTCAGCTCTTAATACTAAGATGGAGGACCGTTGTAGCTGGGTGCATCTTAATCCTTGAACCTGTGAATATGTTACTATGAATGGAGAATCTGTTTATTTATTTTGCTGGGGATTTTTGTTTAGTTTGTTTTTCAGGGGTAATTGAAGTAAGATTATGTGTTAGCCTGCCTAAACTATGTGTGTAGGTCCAATCAAATCACACGTGTCTCAAAGAAAACCTTTTAAACAAAAGTGAAAGACATATATAATTAAGAATAACTATGGAAATACGATGTCATTGACTTTGAAATGAAGGTTTAGCTCTGAAGTATTTCAATCATTAGGCTTCTGCTTTTATAGTCAGAATAACACCACCATACAAAAGGTATTGCAGCCTTGAACTCGGTAAATTCTGTTTGTCTATTTAAGGAAAAAGGTTACTTCCTTTCTTTGCCTTTTACCCTCTGTCATGCAAGGAGGCAAAAAGAAAGCCCTCATCAGATACTGGTGTCTTAATCTGAGAATTTTTCTCCTAAACCTCTCAGCTACACAGTAAATATGTGTTCCGTAGGTGTTATAATATGAGCTGTACTGTTATAGCAGCAGGTGATAAACAAAGACTGAATTGTTCTGAAATATAAGCTGTCCTTAGAACACTGTGAAGTCTTCCTTGACAATATGTCTGAATGTGTTCTTTTCCCAGTGTTTTACTTCTAAATTGGACCCCAAACACTTCACTTCTACCTGAATATGAGACAGCCATTCTACCTTATGGGTTAGTAGAGATACCAATATGAAAGAGACTTTGGAGTCTTGATGGACTTGCACATACTACTAGAGATTTTCCATTAGGGCCACACTTCTCTTACTTATAAGACATCTTTGTGCTTATTATAAAGTTCCTTGTTGGGATTAAGATGGATTCAAAGGAACTTACTTTGTTTAATATTTTTGAGATTTCAGTACCTGTTTGGGCTAGCTCTGGAGATATTTATAATACCCATCTCTCCTCATTTTAGTTCCCTGAAGGAGGTGATTTTCACAAACCCTTTACCCACGATAAACTTTAAACTACTAGTATGATGCACATCTTCCCAGCCTTCTGCTGGTGCCCACATCATTAATAAAGACAATATAATTCAAATGTTGTATGTGTTTCAGAGTGCAGTCTTCATGGCCATAACATGCCTAGTCAGCATGCTAATAAGCTCCTTGGGTTAAAAATGTTCAAGTTTTAATATAAGGTTAGTAACAAGTTTGTATTTTATCTTTTGAAAATATCTGAGCTCAGTAGTCTGGACATAATTCAGTGGAATCACAAGAAAGCAAACCAAGTCTACAAAGAAGATTTTAGTTAAAGTTTGAGGCCACCTTCAAAATGGCAGATCACCAATTTACAGGTGTACAGGTTAAAATGTTAGGCCTTTGCTTCTTTTCTTTCTTTCTTTCTTTCTTTCTTTCTTTCTTTCTTTCTTTCTTTCTTTCTTTCTTTCTTCCTTCCTTCCTTCCTTCCTTCCTTCCTTCCTTTCTTTCTTCCTTCCTTTCTTTCTATCTTTGTTTTTTTGTCAGTTTGACACAGGTAGAATAAAAAAACCTCAATTGAGAAAATACCTCCATCAGAATGGTTTCTGTTTCAGTTTCTTCTTTCAGGCTCCTGCTTTTCTCCTGTTTTCACTTCCCTTTGTGATAGACCGTGATCAGGATGTACAAGCCAAATAAATCCCATCCTCCACAAGTGTTCTTGTTAATGTTATTTATCACAGCAATAGAAAGCAAACTATGGCAAACTGATATTCATTAACACCTCAAGGACTGAACTTCTTCCACTAACTTCATTTTTAGTAAGCATTAGAAACACTGTACACACACATAAAAGGCTTATATATTGTAGATTACTGATTAATTAGACTGGAATTTCTGTGTCAGAAGCTGGTCATTGAATTTGATCTAATGTAGTATCTATATGTGTATTTTAAATAGACATTCCTAAATGGAACTCTTTTTCACCTATTAAGGAGCTGCAGTGAAACCCACTAAACCCTATAGACCATGTGTGTTTCCTTTCTCTAGCATTCCTTTGGTCAGGGATAGTACTGATTTTCTGTATGCTTTTAAAATTGTTTCTGCTCCAGCTTGCAATTTTGATTTTTCTAGTGCTCTTCCATCCTTAGTCAGTCTCACCTTCTTATTAGGCAGGTCTTTGTCCCTTAATCATGGGTGTTATTTGGATTTTGGATTTTATTTTTATAATAGTTTCCATTTCGCAGGTGTTAGTGATGACCAATGATCAGCACCAGGAATAACCCTGCCTTTCCTCTCAAGATTGGAAGGAGGTTTTTACTTATCACTGAAAACTGACAAGATTCACTGTCTTTGGGGAGTTGTAGTCTTACTTTGCATATATCTGTATATGTGTATATATATATATATATGTGTGTGTGTGTGTGTGTGTGTATGTGTTTATGTACTCATATGTGTGTGTTCACATAGAACATTGTTTCTCAATTGCCCTTCTTATTCTGTGAGGCAGATCTCTAACTGAGCTGGTAGCTTGCAGATTTAGCCAGAATGATGGATAATATATCCCAGGAACTCTTTGGCTCCTCCTTCCCAGCATTGTTATTAAATGAGTCTCTTTTTGCACCTAATCTTTTTTTTTTTATATGTGTGCTGCATATTGAACTGAGGACCTCATGCTTGAATAACAAACACTTTACTAACTGAGCCATCTCTGTGGGACTGTGTGTTAGCCTTTCACATTTCATTTAAAAAAAAAACAAACAAACAAACAAACAAAAAAAACTGCTCACTAAGGAAGAATTACAATATTCTTTCACTCTGTGCACCTTGAAAGGAACCAGGGAAAGACCCTGGAGTATCTATTGAGAAGTCTCCTTGTGCCTGTGTCTCCCAGTGTTTTTTCTTTGCTGTGACTAAGCATCTAACAAAATATTTTAAAACTAAATATGTTTGATTTGTCATTTTAGAGGTAAGCACCATTTCATGCTTTCAGCATCCTAAGGAGAAGGCACTTATCATCTCTCTTTCTTAGAGCAAAAATAATCTACAAATGTGTAGAAACTGTAATCCAATAATGCATTAGAGCCAATATTCTCTGTACTTAGAGCACATTGGAAAAAATACCAAAAATCAGTTGTCAGAAAACTGAAAATGTGTAATGGTATAATAGTTTTTTTCTAACATCCTCGAACCCAGAAGATCCCCTTTTAGAAATGTGCCTGAGAGGTTATTCATCCAAAATTCCAAATAAGTTAACTATTTTCTTATTTTGTATGTTATGTAACTATGTAGTAGTACATGTTAGGAACTGATAAAACTTTTCCATCATGGACAGCTTTTATTAATTTTGGTTCATCCATAACTTGGAGTTCCAAATAACCATACAACTTGAAGGAACTCTGTGGGAGAGGCAGAGCAGAGAACAAAGGTTGGTCTTTACAAAATTACTTTAGCAGATATACTTAAAGAGTGGTAAAGTTGTATGTTTTCTTTTGCTTTTTAAATCAGAGACAGTTTCTATATATGTCTACTTATTTTACAAACGAAATTACAGCATGAATGTCATAGTGTAATCTGTAAATGTTGCTTTTATTTTCCCTGAGGAAGAGATGAGCGCCATAAGCAAGCTTCATGAATACATGGCTTAGGCTGCAGCCAAAGCATTTCTGTCTCTGTTTAACTATCCCTAGGCTTAGGCTTGGAAGTTTCTAGCCTCCATATAATCTGGACCTCTGTAAGCAAGGACCTTGAAGGCTTCTTCTTCCATCCTATGCTTAAATGTTTTCAGCCTTCTAGACTTACTGCTAAATCAACTCACGCTTTCTAGGTCTTTTGGAACAATGGATAGCTGGTTCAACTTAGTTGTTCTGGCTCAAACTCCTTTCCAAGGTGGCTGATTCAAAATGGCTCGTCTCAGCTTGGAAAAACTGCCTCTGAATTCCCCAAACTGAAATGAGCTGACTTCACTGACTGCAAGAAATGAAAGGAACTGAACAGTGCTGCACGATCTCAACTGAACTCAACTAAATTGCACTGAACTCAACTCCCCTCTCTTTCCCAGCACTGCTTTTTTATTAATTTATTTATTCATTTTACATCCCTTTAAAAGCCCAATTCCTCCTTTCCTCCTGGTCCCCCTCTCCCTTCTTCTTCCCCCTATCCCTTTTCCCCTAACCTCAGTAAAGGGGAGCTGCCCCTAACAACCCACCCCAACGCATCAAGAAATGTCAGAACTGAGGGCATCCTCTTCTGAAGTGGCCTGGTAAGGCACCTCTGTAGGAAGAAGTGATTGAAAAGCATGTAACAGAGCCCTTGTTAGAGACATCTCTGATCCCCTAACCCACATGAAGACCATGCTGCCCATTGGATACATTATGTGTAGGGTGAATAGGTCTAGTCCATGCATAGTCCTTGGCTGCTGCTTCAGTTTGCACAAGCCCTCCTAGGCCCAGGTTACATGGCTCTTTTGTCTTTCTGTGGAGTTCTTGTCCCACTCCTGTTCCTCTATCCTTCCCCTAACTCTTACACAAGGCTGCCTATGCTCCACACAATGTTTGGCTATGAGTTTCAGCATCTGTTTTGATCCATTACTGGGAAAGGGAATATTTAACCAAAGCCTGGCCCAACCCAAGACCCTCACCAAGGGAGAAAGCCAACCCCTGACACAATTAAAAACACTCTGCTATGATAGCAGATGGGGGCCTAGAATAGCTTTCATTGCACTGTTCTTCAGTAGTCTCTTTTTCCTGTCTTTTCTAATGAGAGTTGGATGTATCCTATCTTTGAATCATTCTGTCAAATCTTTCTCTAATTCCTCACTTTGTTTGCACCCCCCAGTTATATGTCATTATTTGGGATTAAAGGTGTATACTATAAACATGGTTGTGTTTCAGCCAGGGGGAATGATTTAAGAGTTTGTATGTATTTCAACCAGACCACATAGACCTTGGTCTTTGAATGTGACCCATTGCCAGAGTAGCCATGTTGCCAGATTAAAATTCCGCTATATTAATCACACTCTTTCTGATTAAGTTTATAGCCCATTCCACAGGATGTAACTTATGCTTGCTGTTGCTAACTGGGACAAGAACTTGAGTCTCAGTAGGTGATAGATGATAAATGAGAACTCTTCCTCTTATATTGCTAAATGGACATGTTAACAAACTACCCTCAAAAATGTTTCTATTATACCCAAGGATTAGTATAAGTCTCAGACCTCATCTAAGACATTTCTCTTTGCAGCAGATGAGGGTTAATGAAAAAACTCATAGCTAGTGAAATTTCAGAGAATAACAGAGGCAAAAAACTTGGGACTAGGCAGGCTTGCAGAGACCAATATTCCAACCAAGGACCATGCATGGAGAGGACCTAGACCCCCTAGTCAGAGGAAGCCCATAATCTGTTCAGGTTCCAAGTGGGCTCCAGAGTAAGGGGAAGAGGACATGTCTCTGACATGAACTCAGTGGCCAGCTCTTTGATAACCTCCCACATGGGGATGCACCCTTGCCAGGCCACAGAGGAAGATGATGCAGCCAGCCTTGATGAGACCTAATAAGCTAGGGTCAGATAGATGGGGAGACTAGGGACTTCCCATCTAGGGATGGGATGGGGAGACTATCAGGGGACTAGGGAAAAGGTATGGGGGGAGAGGAAGTGGGGTTTGGGAGGAGACAGAGGAGTTACAGTCAGGATACAAAGTGAATAAATTATAATTCATTAATTAGTTAATTCAATAACTTAAAATGAATAAAAATTTTTAAAAATTCAGAAAAAAGATGCTGTGGTGGTCTTAGTCATAAACAGAATATCTGTACATGTTATCAGTCTCCAATGCTCATTTTGAGCTTAAGAGAGAATCAGGAGAAACATTATGTACTAGACACTACAGGATTTGGATTAATGAACTCACAGCATTAGTGACTCACACATTAGTGACTTTCCCACACTCCGTCAGGTGCTTCTACACACACACACATTTATCAGCATTAGTTAAAACAAAAATGTATGCAAAGTTATGAGATCTTACAGAGAGATCTGTGAGGAACAGAACATGAGATACCAAGAATTAGAGGTGATCAAACATATTGTATACATATACAAAATTCTCAAAAACAAATTGGAAAGCATATTTTTTAAAAAGATCAACACAGTTCTTTACAGACCTTGAAAGAAAGATTCTCAACTTCATATGAAGAAACAAAAACCCAGAATCTCCAAAATGATCCTGTACAACAGATCATTAGGAGGTATCTCTATCTCTGACCTCAAGTTCTACTACAGAGCAATAGTAATAAAAACCACATGATATTGGCATAGAAACAGAAAGGAGGATAATGTAACCAAACAGCAGACCCAGAAATAAACCCACACATCTTTGAGTACTTGATTTTTGACAAAGAAGCCAGAACCATTCAATGGAAAAAAGACAGCATCTTCAACAAATGGTGCTGGACCAACTGGATGTCTACATGCAGAAAAATGAAAATAAATCCATATTTATCCCCCTGCACAAAATTAAAGTCCAAGTGGATCAAAGACCTCAACATACAAACAGATACTCTAAGTCACTTAGAAGAAAAAGTGGGGAAGAGCCCAGAACTCATTGGCACAGGAGACAACTTCCTGAACAGAACACCAACAGCATAGGCTCTAAGAGAAACAATCAATAAATGGGACCTCATAAAACTAAAAAGCTTCTGTAAATCAAAAGACACTGTTGTCAAAACAAAACGACAGCCTTAAGACTGGGAAAGGATCTTCACCAACCTTATATCTGACAGAAGGCTGATACCCAGGATATATAAAGAACTAAAGAATTAAAAAAGCAATAAATCAAACAATCCAATTTAAAACTGGGGTATGGAGCTAAACAGAGAATTCTATGTAGAGGAATATAGAATGGCAGAAAAACACTTGAGATGCTCAACATCCTTAGTCATCAGAGAGATGCAAATCAAAACGACCCTGAGATTTCATCTGACACCCAACAAAATGGCTAAGATAAAAAACTCAGGTGACAACACATGCTGGAGAGGTTGTGGGAAAAGGGGAACCCTTCTCCATTGCTGGTGGAAATGGAAACTGGTGCAACCACTTTGTAAATCAATCTGATGCTTTCTCAGACAACTAGGAATAGCGCTTCATCAAGACCCAGCTATTCCACTCCTGGGATATATCCAAAAGATGCTCAAGTATACAACAAGGACATTTGCTCAACCATGTTTGTAGTAGCTTTATTTGTAAAGTCAGAACCTGGAAACAACCCAGATGTCTATTAACTGAGAAATGGATACAGAAATTGTGGTATTTTTACACAATGGAATACTACTCAGCAATTAAAAAAGAGGAAATCATGAAATTTGCAGACATATGGTGAGATCTAGAGAATATAATTCTGAGTGAGGTATCCCAGAAGGAGAAAGACACATATGGTGTATACTCACTTATTCAGACCTATGAGATATGATAAACATACTGAAATCTATACACCTAAAGAAGATAAATAAAAAAGAGGACCTGGGGTAAGATGATCAATCTTCACTTAGAAAGACAAATGGGATGTAGGAGCAAACAAATAACAGGACAGGGTACTACCACAGAGGGCCCTTGAAAGTCTCTACCTAGCAGTGTATCAAAGCAGAAACTGAGACTAGTAACCAAACCTTTGGCAAAAAGCAGGGAATCATATGAAAGAAGGGGGAGTCAATATAATCTGGAGATTATTGGAGCTCCACAAGTACCAAATATATCTGGACACAGAGGTCCTATATGAGACTGTTTCTCCAACAAAGGATCATGGGTGGCTATAACCTAGAACCTCTGCTTGCCTATAGCCCATGGTAGTTCAGTATTCAAGTGGGTACCACCCTAGTAAGGGAAATAGGGAGTATTTCTGACATGAACTCAATGGCGGCCTTTTTGACCTCCCCACCCAGCAAGGGAGGAGCAGCCCTGCTAGGCCACAGAGTACTTTGCAGACAGTCCTGAAGAGATCTGATAAACCAGGGCCAGTTGAAAGGGGAAGAGGTCAATCCCTTTCAGTCGACTTGGAAAGGGGCAGGGAGTAGAGGAGGGAGGGAGGGTGGGATTGGGAGGGAATAAGGGAGTAGGATTCACCTGGGATACAAAGTTAATAAAATATAATTAATAATAAAAATAAGAGAAAAAAAATAAGATAACAGGGATCCAAGGTGGCAGTGACCAGCATGCACTGTATCTGAGAGGCAGAGGATCTGAAACTCCAAAAATGTTGAGTGGAGGGGCAGCTGAAGCCATAACATCAACATTGACATTGAAGCTTCCTGGATGAGAGGGGACAACACATGAGCTGAGACCATTTAGATCCAAGTCACCCTTGGACTTCTCTGGGGACTGAGAGTAGCGAACTTCGATCCCCCCTGCACTTCCCTTTGTCCAGCCTCCCTGCTCTTCTGTGAAGGCAGCCCACAGTACCCAAAGCTAGTAGCACAGAACTCCCTTCTCTGTGACTGAGATAGCAGCAGTGGCTGCCAGCTGTACAAGCCTTCTGGGTCCCAGGTCTATGAGCAGCTGTACTGGCCCCTCAGAGCCTCCCTTCCAGTCCCTCAGTGGTAGGCAGATGGCTGAACAGGCCATATAGGTCTGCTGGGCCACTCAGATCCATGGACCACTGTAGGACCTCCTCAAGGCTTCCCAGCAGGCATCAGTACTGGCCTCCCAATTCTGCTGCTGTGGTTGGACTCCCAGTGGACCACTACACTGGCCTCCAAGTTTTGCAGCTGTGCCACCACTGAATTGACAGAGCTCCTACACTCGAATTTGCCCCACCAGGCCCAAATCTGTGAGTAAAAAACAGGGTGAACCCTTGTGCTCTCGAATAGACATGCTAGAGAGTGAGTGTACCTTCAAGTGAATGCCTGAAGAGCCCCAGATCCAGGGTGTCTCTGTGCTAGCAGCCAGACATCAGATTCCCCCCATTCACACACCACTGTGGGCGACATTGGGATACTTGGGTCAGCATTCTCAACATTGAAGTCCCTGCTCTGTTGGTCTACTAGTGGAGTCTAGGTAAACAATCCCTGGAGCCCAGACAGAGCTGAATACCAGTGGTCTGTAGGCCAGTGAGGTGTTCAAGAAATCTGCATATGCACATTGCACACATGAAAACTGCAAATCTCCTGCAACCCCTTCTGCACCTGCAGCAGCCCCTGCCCAACATTCCAGCCATCTACACTCTCTGGCACCCTGTCCTTCAAGGCACACTTCCACGCATACTCACTCAATTGCTTGTCCATACTTCTGAATCTGTGTCTGTGCCTGCAGAACCTCCTACCTTAGGTACAGCTGAAACACCAATGCATACCATCAAACCAGTGGACCTCTCTAATTTTCCTGAAGAATACTCTAGACACAAGAGAAATACAGACCCAGGCTGAACTACAGACTCCAGGAACAAACAGTGACAAGCAGATGGCCAGAGGTCTGCTTAAGAACACATCCAACAAAAATCAGGATATCATGGCTTCACGAGCAGCCCCCCAAATCAATGAATACTCCAATTCATAAGAAAAACAGAAAATGATTTTAAAGCTATGCTTATTCAGTTATTAGAGGCACATAAAATGGGAAATAACTGATTGGCCTGTTCTTTGATCACTTCAACCTGATCAGGGAGCAGCCTTACCAGGCCACAGAGGAAGACAATGCAGCCACTCCTGATGAGAGCTGATGGACTAAGATCAAAAGGAAGGAGAGGAAGACCTCCCCTATAGGCAGACTTAGGGAGTGGCATGTGTGAAGAAGACTGGAGGGAAGGTGGGATTGTGAGGGGAGGGGGGAGGAGTTTATGGGGGGATACAAAGTGAATAAAGTATAATTAATAAATATTAAAATAAAAATATTTAAAAAAGGAAACTAACAAATATCTCAAAGAAATAACCTCTCAAATGGAGACAAATAAAGAGGAAACAAACAAAGCTCTCAAAGAACTACGGGTAAATATAGCCAAAAAAATTAAAGGCACAAGTAGAGGCATATAGATAGGAAAGAAACCAAAAATTAGAGACCATCATAGAAAGACAGGAATTCACACTCAAACAGATGAAGCCTATCTGCCACAAAATTTGAAAATCTAAATGAAATGAACAATTTTCTTGGTAGATTCCACCTACCAAAACTAAATCAAGATCAGATAAATAGATTAAATGGTCCTATATGCCCCAAGGCATCAAAAGTCATCAAAGGTTTCCCTTCCAAATAAAGCTCAGGGCCAGATGGTTTCAGTGCTGAATTCTCCCTACCTTCAAAGAAGAGCTAACTCCAATTCTCCTCAAACTATTCCACAAAATAGAAACAGAAGGAAATTACCAAACTAATTCTTATGAAGCCAAAGTCGCCTTGATATTTAAACCATACAAAGATCCAACAAAAAAAGAGAACTTTAGACCTATCTCTCTTATGAATGTTGGTGCAAAACATACTCAATAAAATATTTGTAAACTGAATCCAAGAGCACATAAAAGATATCATCCACCATGATCAAATAGGCTTCATCCCAGGCATGCAAGGGTGGTTCAATAAATGGAAATCCATCAATGCAAGCAACCATATAAACAAACTGAAGGAGAAAAACCACATGATCATCTTCTTAAATGCTGAAAAAGCATTTGACAAAATCCAACACCTGTTCATGTTTTAAGTCTTGGAGAGATCAGGGATACAAGGCACATACCTAAACATAGTAAAGGCAATATACAGCAAGCCTATAGCTAACATCAAACTCAATGCAGAGAAACTAAAATCAATCCCACTGAAATCAGGGACTAGGGAAGGTTTCCCATTGTCTCCATATCTGTTCAGAACAGGAGCCTACCACAGAGGACCTCTAAAAGACTACTTAGCAGGGAATAAAAGCGGAAACTGAGACTCATAACCAATCTTTGGGCAGATTGCAGGGAATCTTATGAAAGAAGAGGGAGTTAGTAAGACCTGGAGAGGACAGGAGCTCCACAAGGAGAACAACAGAATTAAATATCTGGGCACAAGTTTGTTTTTTGTTTTTTTTTTCTTGACCAAGGACCATTCATGTATATAGCCTAGAACCCCTGCTCAGATGTAGCCCATGGCAGCTCAGCATCCAAGTGGGTACCCTTTTAAGGGGAACAGGGACTGTCTCTGACATGAATTCAGTGGCTGGCTCTTTTACCACCCTCCTCCCACCTCCTCATTGGGGCAGCAGCCTTGCCAGACCACAGTGGAGGACAATTCAGTCAGTCCTGATGAGACCTGATAAGCTAGGGCTACATGGAAGGGGGGGAGAACCTCCCCTATCAGTGAACTCGGAGTGGAGATTATGGAGGTAGGGTAGAATGGAGAGGGTATTAGGGAGGGGTCTGCAGGTAGGATACCAAATTAATAAGTTGTAATTAATATATCAAAAAAGATAACAGAAGGAAACTAAATGATAAACAGATTTCTGTGTTTACCCATAGGAGATGGCAGTAAACAGAAAGATGTTGTGTGGGTTGAGCCCAGGGCTACTTTTTATTCTGGCAGCTTTGAATTTTATGTCACAGAGTTATGTTTTATAAATATAAAACTAAATAAATACATATAGATACTTAAAGCTATTTTTATGAATAATTAAATAAATTGTCAAATACAAAGAGATCACAAATTATTACCAAAAAAATACTGGATATTTTATGCAATATAATATGGTGTAGCAAAAAGTGATCAAGCTATGGTTGTTTATAAAATGCAAAATTATTTATTCATGTAACTGAGAAGAAACCTGGCACTTAGAGTAATATATTGAACTATTCCAGTATAATGATTTGGAAGAGGTTAAAGCAAAATTTTATCACAGGAAACATGTGTATGAGCTTCAGATCCAGAGTCATTGGAGTGACTGAAGCATTGCGAATGCTCTGTATTCTTCTTAGTCATAAAATATACACATGTGTTTACATGGGGCTAGTTTACCAGCAACTGAGCTGTACTGTTAGAAGTTGTGTGTTTTGTTTTATATATAGCATGTACCTCAATTTGTTGATTAAAAAGAAAAACGAAATGTGCATACAGCAAAAGGCATGAATTTGTTGAAAAATTATGATTTAAAATTTTTAGAAGTTATTAGTAACAAGATTGCTGTGATCAAAGTCTAGGAAATAAACAAATTAATTAAATAATGAATAAATTTTAAAAGAATTTAAAACTATACGAAAGTTTGTCACTATTTTTTGCATTGCAGAAATTTTTGGGAATCTATACAAATTACACATCATTTAAGAAATTTAATCAGTTGGGCACTGGGGCAGCTCTAGGCTCAGATATCTTTCTGCCTGCTCCCAAGCTGCATGCTCTACCAAGGTCACAAAAAGTTTACCAGCAGATACAGTGAATTCAGCAGAGTGCTGTCCCTTCCTTTGCTGCACTTGAATCCTCAGTGCCCATTCTTGAGCCTCTGGACATCTTTGACCTTCCTAGAGACTACTCCAGACTCAAGAGACAGGTTGATCCAGATTGCAGTACAGGCTACAGGAATAAGCAGACAGTGCTACAGATGGCTAGAGGTCTGCATAAGAATACAATCAACAAAAGTCATGATATCATGGCTTCACCAGAATCCCCCAAATTCAGTGGATATTCTAATCCAGCTGAAACACAGGAAAATGATCTTAAATCTATGATTATTCACTTATAAAAGGGACATAAAGAGGAAATGAACAAAGAAACAGAGGCCATCATGGACAGAAAGGAATCCACAATCAAGCATAGAAAGGAAATGAATGAAATCGTTCAAGACATGAAAACAGAAATAGAATAAAAAAGGAAAACATGGTCCAAGAAAATTCTGGAGATGGAGAACTTAGAGAAAAGATCAGGAACCACAGAGTTAAGAATGACCAACAGAACACAAGAGATGGAGGACAGAATCTCAGGTACTGAAGTACAATAGTAGAAATAGACACATCTGTCAAAGAAAATATAAAAATGAAAGTTTCTGACACACAACATCCAAGAAATTATGGACACCATGAAAAGACAAAACCTAAGAATAACAGGAATAGAAAAAAAATAGTTCATATCATCTCCTCCTGACCCAGGAAAAGGTGATAATGGTGATCAGTCTCCCAAAGTAGAAAGAACAAAGAAAACTCTAAAGCACACTGAGCCTCTTAGGCCTTACTGGGGAAGCATTTATAAGGGGCTGATATTAGGAAAGGGGGTTGTAACTAAAAATGAAGCTCATTTATGCTGTGTATAGCTCTCATGTTTTCATAAGTTACATGTTATTGTGTTTTCTAAAAACCTGCACTCTTCAGTTGTGTCTGTTGTTAGCTAGGTAACAATTTCTGCATTACTATGTTAAGAATATACTGCCATTCCTGTTTATTATTCCAGTTGTTTTTATTAAAGAAGAAAGACTGCAAAAAATTCCAGGTTTGAAGGTTCAGAAAATATTTTCAAGAAAATCATAAAAGAAAATTTCCCCAACCTTAAGAAAGAGATACACTTAAAAATACAAGCGGCTTACAGACCACAAAATAGACTAGACCAGAAAAGAAAAACCTCCTGCCACATAATAATCAAAACACTAAATCTGTAGAATGAAGAAAAAAATTTTAAAGTGATAAGAAAAAATGACCAAGTAACATATAAAGGCAGACCTATCCGAATCATACCAGACTTCTCAACAGAGACTATGAAAGCCAGAAGGGTCCGGACAGATATCACGAAAACAGTAAGAGACCACAGATGCTATTCCGGACTCCTATACCTAGAAATACTTTCAATTAACACAGATGGAGACAACAAAATATTCCATGACAAAACTAAATTTAAACAATGTATGCAGCAACCAGCCCTACAAAAGATACTAGAAGGAAAACTCTAACCCAATGAAATCACCAACACACAGGAAAACATGTGATAAAGATGCTTTCAAACAAAAAAGCAAAAGAAAGCAAGCACACAAACATATTATCACCACCAACTCAAAATTAAAAGGAACTAACAATCATCGGACACTAAATTTCTACCAACATCAATGGAATCAACTCTCCAATAAAAAGACACACCTGACAGAATGGTTGCAGAAACAGGATCCAACAAATGCTGCATTCAAGAAACACAGTTTGGAAATCAACCTGGTACCTTCTCAGAAAACTAGAATAGTGCTACCCCAAGATCCAGCTATACCATTCCTAGCCATATATCTGAAATATACTCACCTGTACAACAAGGACATTTGCTCAACCATGTTGGTAGCAGCTCTATTCATAGTAGCCAGAATCTGGAAACAACCTAAGTGCCCCTCAACTGAGGAATGGATACAGAAATTGTGGTATATTTACACAATGGAATACTCAGCTATTAAAAAAAGGAAATAATGAAATTTGCAGATGGTGGGAGCTAGAAAATATCATCTTGAGCAAGGTATACCAGAAGCAGAAAGACACACATAGTATATACTCACTTATAAGTGGTTATTAGTCATACAATACAGGATAAACATACTAAAATCTATACTCCTAAAGAAGCTAAACAAGGAAGAGCCTAGAGAATATGCTCAATCCTCATTCAAAAGGGCAAATGTAATAGAGGTTGGAAGCAGGGGAAGACAGCGAACAGGCCAGGAGTCTACCACAGAGATCCTCTGAGAGACTCAAAAGATGGAGGTAACAAAACAGAGGCTGAAACTCATAACCAAACTTTGGACAGACTGTGGGGAATTTTATGAAAGAAGGGGGAGATAGAAAGGACTGGAAGGGACAGAAGCTCCAAAAGGAGACCAACAGAGCCAAATAAACTGGGACCAGGGGGCCCTGCAGAGACTAATAGCCCCACTAAGGATCTAGCATGGAGAGGACCTAAAACCCCTGCTCAGATGTAGCCCATAGACTCAGTCTCCAAGTCGGTTCCTAGTAAAGGGAGCAGGAGCTGTCTCTGACATGAACTCAGTGGCAGGCTCTCTGATCACCTTCCCCTGGAGTAGTGCTGCATGCCAGGCCACAGACGAAGACAATGCTGCAAGTCCTGATGACACCTGATAGACTGGGGTCAGATGGAAGGGGAGGAAGACCTCCCCTATCAGTGAACTTGGGAAGGGACATAAGAGGAGAAGAAGGAGGGACAGTGGGATTGGGATGGGACAAGGGATGTGGCTACAGCTAGGCTACAAAGTGAATAAATTGTAATTAATAAAAATAAATAAATTTTAAATGGCAACAATTAAAAAATCAACAAAAAATGGTATTTGATAAAGTTAACATGATACACAAACACTTACCCAAAATGACTAAAAGGTAAAGAGACACTATCCAAATCAACAAACTCAGAAATGAAAGGAGGACATAACTACAGAGACTGAGGAAATCCAAAGAATCATTAGGACTATTTTATAAGTCTATATTCCACAAGCTTTTAAAAATCTAAATCAACTCGACAATTTTCTTGACAGATTCCATTTACCAAAGATGAATCAAGATCAGGTTAAAAAAATTAAATAGCCCTATATTTCCTAATAAATAGATGCTATCATTAAATGTCTCCCATCCACCCACACTCCCCAAAACACCCAGGCATAGATGGTTTCAACACAGAATTTCCCCAGACCCTCAAAGAAGAACTAACACCAATACTCTTCAAACTATTTTACAAAATAGGAACATACTGAACATTGTCAAACTCATTCTATGAGGCTACAGTCACTGTCTAACCTAAACCACACAAACACCCAATGAAAAAAGGTAATCTCCAACGAATCTTTTTTATGAACATTGACACAAAAATACTCAATAAAATCCTCAAAAACTGAATAAAAGAACATCTCAAAGATATCATCCACTGTGACCATATAGGCTTCATCCCAGGCATGCAGGGGTGGTTCAATATATGGAAATCCAATAATGTAATCTATCATATAAATAAACTGAAAAAAAATTTACGTGATCATGTGCTTAAATACTGAAAAAGCATTTGACAAAATCCAACACCTGTTTATGTTTAATGTTTTGGAGAGATCAAGGATACAGGGCACCTAAGATAGTAAAGGCAATACACAGTAAGCCAATAGCCAACATCCAATAAACAGAAACTTGCATCAATACCATTGAAATCAAGGACAAGGCAAGTCTGAACTTCTCTCTCTACCCCCTCAATACGGTACTGGATAACTTAGCTAGAGCAATAAGACAACTAAAGGAAAAAAGGGGGATACAAAGAGGAAAGTAAAAAAAAAAAATCAGAGTATCACTATTTGCAGATGATATGATAATATACATGAATGACCCCAAAAATTCTACCAGAGAACTCCTTCAGCTGATAATTACCTTCAGCAAAGTGGCTGGATATAAAATTAGCTCAAAAAATCACTAGCCCTCCTGTATAGGAAAGACAAAACTTCTGAGAAAGAAATTAAGGAAACAATACCACAAATAACAAAAGGTACCTTACTGTAACTCTAACCTAGTAAGTGAAACAAACAAAAACTTCAAGTCTCTGAAGAAATAAATTGAAGAAGATATTAGAAGATGGAAAGATTTTCCATGAACATAGGAAACATGACCATCCTACCAAAGGCAATCTACAGATTCAGTTCAATTCCCATCAAAATACCAACACAACTCTTTCCAGATCTTGAAAGAACAATTCTCAAATTCATATGAGCAAACAAAACAACAACAACAACAAAACAAAACAAAACAACAAAAAGAATAGATTAACAATACTATACAATAAGAGAGAAAACAGAATAGGGGTCTACCACAGATATCCTCTAAAACACTCCACCCAATGTTGTAAGTTGCTGCTAAAATTTTTATTAATTATCTTTCAGTAACGGTGTTCTTACTCCTAAGCAGCTGTATACCCAAATCACCACACAGAGATGGAGATTTATTTAGTTAACCTAGAACACAATTCTGGGCAGTAATTACTCCATCCTAAGCCTCCAGGCCTCAGAGTTTCCTGACATTTAGATTCACCCATTATACTTGCTTTTCTGTGAAATCTTAGAACCAGTTCATTCTCCATGATGTTCCAAGACCTCTGCTCTCCCTCTTCCTCTGCCTCCCACCTTCCTGTCCTCTGGCTCCTCCCTCTCTTCCTGCTTCTTTTCCATTGATCAGCATGGTAACTGGTTGTTTCATTTTGGCATGTTTACACACAGTTGAGATGGGGGTTGTTTAGAATAAATATCACAATGCAAGCCCTGATTGAAACCAGAGAGTGGGGGAGAGAAATCAGCATTTGAATAAACAAGGGTAAAGTGTATACATTCCAAAAGAACATTATACCAACAACCCATTTTGGGATTGAAGCAGATGCAGCAAACTGTGCAGAGCGCATGGGGTCTTATGGAAGAAGGGGGATATGGAAAGACCAAGAGGGGCAAGAGCTCCTCAAAGAGACCAACAAAGCCAAAACAAGCTGAGCCCAGGTAGGATTGCAGAGACTGATGCAACAACCAAAGACCTTGCATAGAGAGGACATAGACCCCCTTGCCAGATGCAGCCTTTAGCCAGCTCAGTCTCCTTGTGGGTTCACAGGTAAAGGGAGAAGAATCAGTCTGTGACATGAACACAGTTTCCTGTTTCTTAATAAATTCTTCCAGAGAGGTGACCTAGCCAGTCCACAGAGAAAGAGGGTACAGGCAGTCCTGATGGGACCTGAAGGGCTAGGGTAAGACAGTAGTGAAGGAGGACTTCCTCTATCAGTGGGCTAGGGGAGAGGTATAGGGGAGAAAGGGGAAAAAAGGGTGAGACTGGGAGGAGATGAGGGAGGGGGCAACAACCAGAATACAAAGTGAGTAAATTATTAATAATGATAGTATTAATGATAATTATAATAATAAAGTTAGTGAACATAATGAAAAAATTAATCAGTGTATGTGTATTAGAGATATGTCCAAATCATACTATCTACAGACAATAGAAACAATGTATTTCTCTGAATGAAAATTATCTTTACACAAACTATAACTATAACTTCATAAAAACGAACATTTAACATAATTTTGATACCCATGACTTCAAATCAAGATAGCTAAAATCAATGAATGTTGATTTAACATTATATAGACATGGAAATAAAATTTTCATTAGATACCAAAAGATATGTGAAACCCTGGCTCAAATGTAGTCATTTTCCAAGTTGATTTCCTAGTAAGGGGAGCAGGGGCTTTCTGTGGCATGAACTCAGTGGCAGGCTCTTTGATCACTTCCCCTTCTGGGGTGCAGCCTTGCTAAGCCACAAAGGAAGACAATACAGCTAGCAGTGAAACCAGATAGGCTAGGGTCAAATAGAAGGAGACAAGGACCTCCCTTATCAGTGGACTAGGGGAGGGGCATAGGAGGAGAATAGGGAGGGAAGATGGGGTTAGCAGGAAACTAGGGTTATGGGTCATAGCCAGCATACAAAGTGAATAAATAGTAATAAATGATAATAAAAGAAAATAAGATATATAAGAAATGATGAAATATGTTAACTGGCATAAATTCTCATTTCACACTTGAATATAAACCTTCAGATATTCATAGACAATATTTAATATTTAAAAGGTTAAATAAATATGAAATCTTTCATGAGTCACTGTCCTTCACTGCTGCAAGAAATCATTACTGAATAATATATAACCCTTTCATTATTCATATTTCTTCTCTGCTCCTGCTTTGCAACTTATACTTTTGAAAACTAAATTCAGTAACTTAATTTTGTTGATATCTTTGGCCTTTCGAAAGGGAAAGAGGATCCAGACAGTCCTCGTGAGACCTGATAAGGTAGGGTCAGATAGCAGGGGAAGAAGACCTCCCCTTTCAGTGGACTAGAGGAGGGCCATGGAAGAAGAATGAGGGAGGGTGGGACTGGGAGGAAATGAGGCAGGGGGCTATAGCCTGGATATAAAGTGAATAAACTGTAATTAATAATAATAATAATAATAATAATAAAGAAAACATTTTAAAGAAAGAAAGTGTTTCATAAATCTCTGAAAGCTGGAGCTTCTTCTGAGAGGGTCACATTATTTTGACCAAGAAGCGATGGCTTTGTCACATGTCTATGTCTTTGGTTTTGACTCTGAAGATGTTTATAGCCTGCACATCAATGGTTGGAACAGCATAACAGGGAGACTAAATTAGTGAACATGTTTTATTTTTCCTTGAAATTAAAAGTTGAATAAACGCCTACCTGCTTCTTTCCTGAAATTATCTTTTCAATCGAAAGTGACAAAGCTGCTGAAAAGTTGCATTTTCTACATTCTGACAACTTTAATGTGTCACTTTATTATATTGCTTTTACAGTCCGTTCACTTTTCTTTTTGATTGCTACTGTTACCTCTTCAGTGGAAGTACTTAAAAATATCGTATTTGGTGTTCCAGTTTCTTTCCTTTTTCCCCCTTATACTGTTTTTGATCCTGAAGTGATTGGCTATACCAAAATTCTCCATAATTTCCTCTCTCTGAATCAAATAAATAGAGTAAGTCAGAGACGGTTTCAAACTCAAAATACCCTTAGAATTACATATTCAAGTCAGATACGAAATTTTAGGTAAGACTTCAGCACAAAGACAGAAAATATTTGAAGAGCATTATTATAGTTTACGTAACATTCAAATGAACTGACAGGTGGGATTTTATAAAATGGACAAGTTTTTATAAGACAATGAAGATACACAACAGATTTGAAATATCTTTTATAATTAAATATCAAAATTTAATACAAAAGATAAATAACTTAATTAATTTATAGGAGATTATATAAATAGATACTTTGTAAATGAAGCACAAGTGTCCCGTGAATACACGGAAAGTGTTGAACATTGGCTATTAGGAAAATACTCAGCCAAAATAAGGTTGATATTCCATCTCAGGTCAATCAGAATTGCTATCATTAAATAACTTTCCCTTTTTATTTCTAGTTGTGTGTGTGTGTGTGTGTTTGTCTGAGAGAGAGAGAGGAAGAGAGAAAAAGAGAATGAAGGTTTCCTCAGAGGTCAGAAACATTGGAGTACCGTGAAACTGGAGTGCCATGTTCTTGTGAGTTGACAGATGTGAGTGCTGAGGATCTGCACACTGGTCCTCTGGAACATGACTATGAGCTCTTAACTTCTCAAGTACCCTTCCAGGCCCATTACCAAGAAACTTCTTAGGAAAAGCTGGTTAGACAAAAGAAAACAAATGAATCTTTGCCTACTCTTGATCGAAATCTAAGCAAGTATAGCTACTATTGAAATATTTTAAAGAAGCATTTATACATTTAAAATAGAATTTCACTAATTTAGAGATCTCCCAATGTTGAATATATTGAATTACTAAATTCAATGTTGAATTACTAAAGTGAACATATGGTACATATACCTTGAATATCCATGTTTATCCTAGTTTACAATGACCAAATCATGGAATTGCTTCATTGCTCACCAAAGGACAAGCTGATAAAAATATAGAGTATGTACCAAATTAACTAAATTAACTATCATTTTATGTTCTGAATACTAAGGAATACTCACAAAGACAAGCATCACACATTTTTCTTTGTATGCATAATTTAAAAGAATAAAGAAAAGGTTTGTATATGACGAGTTGAGAAGAGGGTGCAGTGGGTTAAGGTGCTTTCAGCAGAAGCCTGATGACTTGACTTTGATTCTCAGAGCTGGGGAAAAAATGGAAGGAGAAAAATGACTCCACAAAGCTACCTTCTAACCATCACTTGTGTGCCTTGTCAAAATAGCAATAACAATAAATTATTTTAAAGGGTGGGAACTAGAAAAGATAACCCTGAGTGAGATATCCCAGAAGCAGAAAGACACAGTATATACTCAGTTATAAGTAGATATTAGACATATAATATAGGATAATCATACTAAAATATGTACAACTATAGAAGCTAAGTAAGGAGGATCCTGGATAATATGCCCAATCCTCGTTCAGAAAGGCCAACAGGACAGACATCAGAAGGAGAAAACAAGGACAGGAGCCTACCACAGAGGGCCTCTGAAAGACTCTACCAAGCAGGGTATCAAAGCAGATGCTGAGACTCATAGCCAAACTTTAGGCAGAGTGCAGGGAGTCTTAAGAAAGAAAAGGTAGATAGAAAGGCCTGGACGGGACAGGAGCTTCACAAGAAGAGCAATATAACCAAAAAAATATCTTTGCCCAGGGGTCTTTTCTGAGACTGACACTCCAATGAAGGACCATGCATAGGGATAACCTAGAACCCCTGCATAGATTTAGCCCATGCAGCTCAGTCTCCAAGTGGGTGGCTAGTAAGGGGAATGGGCTGTCTGACATGAACTCAGTGGCTGGCTCTTTGATCACCTCCTTCTGGGGGGTGCAGCCTTGCAGGCCACAGAGGAAAACAGTGCAGCCACTTTTTAGGAGACCTGATTGGCTAGGGTCAGATGGAAGGGGAGGAGGACTTACCCTGTCAGTGGACTGGGGAAGTGGCATGGGAGGATATGAGGGAGGGCAAGATCGGGAGGGGGCAAATGAAAAGGCTAGAGGTGGGATACAAAGTGAGTAAATTATAATAAATAAAACTGAAAAGTTATGAAAGTGTAAACAAGGAAAATAAAATAAAAAGATACCTTTTAGAATTGTACCTTCAGATAAATGATAGGGAATGTAGGAGAGATAATGTTTAATATAGGTAATATATATCATCACTGTGTATTATGTGCAAGAAGAAAATAACATAATGAATCACATTACTTTTTACAATTAACATATGAAAATAATAATTAATATCGATATATTTTGTTACTAATATATTTTATAGAATTTCTCACTTAAACCATCTGGGTGATTTTCACGTTGAGCAATTTTATGATTTTAATTAAATTACTTCAATATCTAGAATCCAATTCCACTCATCTACTCATTCATGTGTGAAGTTTCAGCAATAATTTCTTTAAGGAATTGGTTCACTTTATCTGCACGATATCATTTTACACTCGAGGTTGTTCATAACAGTAATAGTTTTAGTATTCATGCTTTTGTAGTGTTTTTTT
>JAQQSO010000074.1:17805-34178 GCA_028658305.1 Pachyuromys duprasi | reverse complement strand
AATTGGGAACACCCTAGAACTCATTGGAATAGGAGACTACTTCCTGAATAGAACACCAACAACACAGGCTCTAAGATCAACAATCAATAAATGGGACCTCATGAAACTGAAAAGCTTCTGTAAAGCAAAGGATACTGTCATCAAAATAAAACGACAGCCTACAGACTGGGAAAGGATCATTACCAATCCTACTTCTGACAGAGGGCTAATATCCAGTATATATCAATAAGTTAAAAAGCTACAAATCAAGGAATCCAATTACAAAATTGGGTATGGAGCTAAAAAGAGAACTCACTGGAGAGGATTATAGAATGGCAGAAAAACACTTAAAGAAATGCTCAATGTCCTTAGCCATCAGGGAGATGCAAATCAAAACAACCCTGAGATTTCACCTTACACCTGTCAGAATGGCTAAGATCAAAAACTCAAGTGACAACGCATGCTGGAGAGGTTGTGGAGAAAGAGGAACCCTCTTCCATTGCTGGTGAGAATGCAAACTTGTACAACCACTCTGGAAATCAATTTGGCGCTTTCTTAGACAATTAGGAATAGTGATTCCTCAAGACCCAGTATACCACTCTTAGGCATATATCCAAAAGATGCTCAATACACAACAAGGACATTTGTTCAACTATGTTTTAGCTGCTTCATTTGTAATAGCCCGAACCTGGAAACAACCCAGATGTCCCTCAGTCAGGGAATGGATACAGAAATTGTGGTACTTTTACACAATGGAATACTACTGAGCAATTAAAAAGGAGGAAATCATGAAATTTGCAGGCAAATGGTGGGACCTGGAAACTATCATCCTGAGTGAGGTATCCCAAAAGCAGAAAGAAACATATGGTATATATTCACTTATCTAGACCTATAGAATAGGAAACTCATGCTGAAATTTATACACCTTGGGAAGATAAACAAGAAGGAGGACCCAGATTGGTATGATCAATGCTCATTTCGATGAACAAATGGCTTGGAAATTGAATGGAGGATAAAACAAGCAACAGGACAGGAGCATACCAAAGAGGACCTATGAAAGAATCAATATAGCAATGTATCAAAGCAGATATTAAGACACACAACCAACCCTTCGGCAGTAGGCCGGAAATAATAATAAAAATAGGGAAAATTAGTAAGACTTAGGGAGAACAAGAGCTCCACAAAGACCAAACTGAACAGAGTATAGGGGTCTTATAAAAGACAGTTTCTCCAACCAGGGACCATGTATGGATATGGCTTAGAACCCCTGCTCAGATGTAGCCCATGGTAGCTCGGTGTCCAACTGAAGACCCTAGTAAGGGGAACAGGGACTGTTTCAGTCATGAACTTGATGGCTGCCTCTTTTCCCCTCCCCCATACACACCAGGGAGTAACAGCCTGGCTAGATCCCAGGGGAGGACATTGCAGCCAGCCCTGAGGAGACAAGATGATCTGGAGTCAGATGTCAAGGGAGGAGGTCCTCCCTTGTTTGTGAACTTGGAGGGGACAGGGAGGAGATGAGGGAGGGATGGGGAGAGTGGGAGGGAATAAGGAAGGGGGCTATGCCTGGGATGCAAAGTACCTAACCTGTGATTGATATAAAAATAAATAAATTACATTTAAAATGATGTCATCCACAGGATCAACGACTATAAAATAAAAACATTAAAGGAGAAAAATCCAAATCACTAATCATCAACCCCATTGTGTGTTTTTTTAAGAGTGAGAAAGACTTTTATTTTTATTTTTGAGACAGAAATAGCTTTATAGCTGTATAGCTTAGATGGTTTGTATATCACAGTTTACAACAGAATGACCTTGAATTCACAGAGATCTATCTACATCTGCTTCTCAATGGTTGGATTAAAGGCCAGTGCTACCATGCAAGGTAGTGTAGATGCATGTTTAGTAATGAATCTCTTCTGGGATTTATGGGAATACTATGTTTATGTTAAAAAGTCGTAATTGAGTCCTATTACAACTCTGAACTGTTAGGTGCTTATTGTTAGCAAAACTGTTCAACACATTTAAAAATACATTCTGAAAGTATTATTAATAGTCTTCCTTAAAGTGTTGCATGGTTGAGGAAATAAATCTATGAAACTTTACATTACCATTGCATAATACATGTAGAGAAACATCACATTTATATTACATGTATGATTTTAATTTTAAAGAATCAATTAAAATTTCAAAAAGAATAACAAATAAATGAAGAAATAAAGAATACATAAAGACAGAACCTAGTGACTTGTGACTGCAATGTTACATCGTTTTTCCAATGAATTAGTAACCTCTCTGCCTTTTGTCGGTTCCTACTTCTCCTGTGACCAAAACCAGAGGTCTTTGTGGGCCCTATTATCTGCTAATTTGTTTTGAAACTCTATGGCTATGTTGTCAGTTCTATGGATGCTGAGTCTCTAAGATCCCTTCCCTCTCTGCTGCTTACTTATGGGATTTCCTCTAGTGGGCATAGAATCAGACTTGTGTTTTTCAATAAAGTAACATGTTTTGTCCATGTCTCTCTCTAGATGCATCACTCAGAAGACAGATTGTCTTATGGATGATCCGTAGAGCTGGTTTATTCTTCCTCTGACAGCTTTCAACATCCCAAGGTCAGAGCATTTTTCTGCTGAGGTCCATATTTGTCAGCCCTACATATATCATGGCAAAAGTCATATTTGAGATGTTAGAAGATGACACAATCAGTACTATGTCCTGAGTACTTCCTCATTGTCTTTTACACAATGGAGCTAATTAGATTCTTTACCCTTGAGTTTGAATATGTATGTACTGCTGAATTATCTTACTTTGTTTATAGCATGTCACTCCTAAATCACTGTTTTCTTTCCCATCTCTAGAGTGGCCCGAGTGAAGTCAGGAAAATATGGTCACACTTATATATACACTCACACACGAATACACACACACACATAAATACATACATGCATTCATGAATATATGTACACATATTCTAAGTCATACCCAATGGTATTTTACCTTTGTTCAGAAATTTAAATCACGCATCTCCTCATTAAAGACAGTATAGCATGTACAGTGGATGAAGACAGCAGAGGACTCTCAATATTTGCAGAATGAACAAAGTGACTTCATTGTACCTCACTGCAACTCAATTAGTATCACAGTGTTTCTTATGTGCTCTGTCTGTAATGCCTTTTCGTTTTTGCCAAAGGTGTTATCTCCCAAGAGACTTGCAATGGTTTATATCAACACTGCCCAAGTAAAGCACCATAAACTCTCAAGCTGTAATGCTCATACTTTTTGTCTATTTCAGTTTAAAAATTTGGAGCAAAGACTTCCAAATTATCAGGCATAAACTGCTACATCTCAGCTACTGACCTCATCATCATTTATGGAGAGCTAAAGGATAAAAAGCAGGATGGGTCAGGCTAGAGCACTGAAGCTGACATTTAATCCTTCTTCTGTTTTACTGAATGTTGTTCTTCCAATATAGCCTGTAGGCCAATTGGTCACTATTTCCATGCTTCCAGGATCTTGAAACATAAGGCTTGATATACTTTACTGAAAATATATAGTACAGATTAGAAGAGACATTCTATTTCTATGAGGTTAATAATGTATGAAGCCCATAAGTGATTCATCTATGGTTGGCATCTGTGCCTAAACATGGAAATAAAGACCACAATTAGAGGTTTTCTAAGGTTGTAAGAGGCATATTTTAGTCTGCTATGGTACATTTTTATTTAACAAGTATATGTGGAAATATTTGTGTGCATAAAGCCATATTTGTTTTTTGTATATTAGCCCCATGATTACAATGATTTATCTCATTGTATTCTTACTCTCTGCATTGCTATTTTCATGCCCATGTAAGGTTTATCTCATTCAACAATATGTATCCATCAGAATATATGATATAAAATAGAATGCTAATGAATTTCCCTCATCCTAATAAATTGCTGAAAGCATAATTAAGACCTTTGCTTGAGAATCACGGCCAAAGAATCAGTAAGTTAATCAGATGAGCAGAAAAGCAAAAATGATCTCTTCTTTTCAATCCATACATAATCCTGGGCTAGGAGTTGAGAATGCTATGTACCAATAATCATAGAAGAAAACTTTTATTTATATGTCTCACAATTGAAATAAAAATTACAAGTTGATGGTTTCAAGGAACTTTATTTATGTAATAATCTGTCTACTTGGAGATACGCCCAGACTCAAGTTTATTGGCTTGGGAGATGGTTCAGGGAAGCACTTGGTCCTCTTGCAGAGTCCCAAGTTCAATTCTTACTGCCCAAATGATAGTTGATAACTGTTTGTAACTCTAGTTGCAAGTAAGCCAGTGCTTTCTTTGACTTCTGTGGGCACAAAGCATGCACATCACACAGACATACATCATGATATACATTTATATATGAATCTTTTAAAATTTTATTCTTAATTTCAAATTCATAATTTTATTAATATTATATTTTTGAGCAGAATACAATGGCATGATTTAAAATATTAAATGCAAACACAAATAATATAGTGTTTATAGATATGATTCTTACATATAAAAGAAAAAAGAGAGAATCACACTTGAAAGAAACAATTATGTCAGAAAAAGGATAAATCAGTGCCATTCATAAAGTATGTATATCTCCAGAAGACTGAAGAAAATAGGTAACTGATTAACTAACTGACACAACTATAAGCATGTGCTTTTTATAAATTCATGTCTTTAAAGAAAGACATGTGTAGATAACTTCCATTCATGTGGGACTCATGTACTAGTTTTTATGTAGATAATAATTTCTATTATATATGTAGATAAGCACACTGAACCTGGTTAATAATTTTATAATAAAAATTTATCCTACTAAAGCATATCTTTGGAGAAAAGGCTACCATTGAGAAATGGAATTTCCTGTCTATGATGAAGAAAAATACTTTCATCATGAGGCATAGTATACATGGGCTGGGGTAATCTAATCACACCCTTACAGTGACTGATAAAATATGATGAGCACAAAATACAATACCATGCTGATTTATTTTGTTTTAAGAATAAAATGTTGATTAATGTTTTACTATAAGAGGAATCTTTAAAATTGGAACTTCATGTTAAATGGGAAACTGTAATGAAATGTGGTCTATGCCACCTCATAATTTTGTAACTTTCTTCATTTGAAATACCTTATGAAACATCAGGGTGTCACAATGAAGCTTCATTGTTAAAAATATTTAAAGCATATGGTTGAACTATAGTGAAGTCACCAAATATGTTACTTCCTTCCCTGCCGGCTCACTGAAGGCATCTGTTACATTCTTTTTTTAAATTTATTAATTTTATATCAATCACAGGTTAGGTACTTTGCATCCCAGGCATAGCCCCCTCCCTCATTCCCTCCCACCCTCCCACTCCCTCCCTCATCTCCCTCCTCCCCACCCCCTCCAAGTCCACCAACAGGGGAGGCCCTCCTCCCCTTCCATCCAACCCCAGCTCATTCTGTCTCCACGATGTCCATGCAGAAATAGTGAACACAATTAGTAAGAATCCATTTGCAGTAGATCAGAGTTGGCATGAGGAGTGGCAGCATTGTTCTTCTGCACATTAAAAATACGATGGCACAAAACAAGGTTTCCATAACTTTGTTGCGCAAAAGGATCAGCTGTTGAATTTTGGAATCTTTTAAATCTCCAGATTCCTAGACATCATCTGAGTTCCACTAACAGCATCTTATTCCTGGATTCTGTTGATGAAAACTAAGACCAGATAAACCAATATGGCCAAGTTAATACAAATACACACACACACACACACACACACACGTACATGTATCTCAAATGACCTCTCATAAACAGTTGTATTTGTGACTTTGTGAAGTTAAATAAAGAATAAATATGCATGTATGCTCTTGAATATATGGATCCATTTTACGTTTGTTTATTCATCCAGGCTTATCCAGGCATGAAACTGTCATGTGTCCCATATGAATGAAATGCAGTGTAAATCACATCATACAGTGCAGATTTGTGTGTGTACCAGACTCCTGACTTGAATGGACTGGATGAATCATGCTACCTGTTAGAGCATAAAAGGGCAAGCATTAGTAAAACTGATAATATGCCTTGTGGTGGTAACTTAACCAAAACAGGCACATCTGCCACAGGGGAGCAGCCTGCCAGCTTTTCACCGGAGAAAATGCAATTGGATGATAATGCACCATACATATATAGACACTTCAATAATTCTCTTCACCTACTGAAATTCTCCTGGTTGAAAACATGTGCACAGATGGACAAATGCAAAGCTATGTAATATAATTAGTCTAAAAACCAGTCTCAGGCATGAAAATCAGATTTGAGGGCACAAGTGTGAACACAGCATAGACCATCCACACTTGGCCTTCCCAGTGCTATGAGGAAAAATCAAGTACTATGTTTGGAGGTAACAGAGGAAGCTACAGGGGAAACATGTGAATGCACAGATCCTTGTCAGATGAGATACATTAAGAAGTTTAATTTTTACCATGCAGTGAAAAGAGTGACAAGAGTTGAATGGTTTCCGAACAAGTAGAGCAATTTACGTCTTAGAAAGAAGATTCAAGGGCCAAAGCTTGGGGCTCAGTGGGTACAGTGCCTATGTAGTATGCACAAAATCCTGGATTTAATCCCTAGCACGCCATATACAAGATATTCTGGAGCAAACTTGTAATTCCTGTCCTTTAGAGGGAAGAAGTCTTAGAAGTTCATGATCATTTTAGACTTGCCTGTACCATATGAAACAATTGTATCAAACAGACAGATAAAACATAATAAACCTGAGCTACAATGTAGGAAAAAGTTACCAGCCACGATATATGAAATAAAATAGTAAAGAAATAATTGTCTTTATTCCTTGACTACATGGGCACTGTTTATGTGTCATCTATGCATTCTACAGACATGTTTTCAGAAAATTATGGTGTATTAGCACCATTGTCCTGAGTTTATAGAGATGGTTCTCATTATTTACATCCAATCTGAATTCAATGACATCATCTTGTTGATTGAAATTGATGTACAACCACTCTGGAAATCAATTTGGCGCTTTCTTAGACAACTAGCAATAGTGATTCCTCAAGATCCAGCTATACCACTCTTAGCCATATATCCAAAAGATGCTCAAGTACACAACAAGGACATTTGCTCAATCATATTCATAGCAGCTTTATTCATAATAGCCAGAACCTGGAAACAACCCTGTTGTCCCTCAGTCAAGGAATGGATACAGAAATTATGGTACTTTTACACAATGGAATACTACTCAGCAATTAAAAATGAGGAAATCATGAAATTCGCAGGCAAATGGTGGGACCGGGAAACGATCATCCTGAGTGAGGTATCCCAAAAGCAGAAAGAAACACTTGGTATATACTCACTTATATAGACCTGTAGGATAGGATGGACATGCTGAAATCTATACACCTAGGGAAGATAAACGAGAAGGAGGGCCCAGGGTGGAATGATCAAGCATCAGTTAGATGGACACATTGAATGTAGGAGGAAACAAGCAACAGGACAGGAGCATACCACAGAGGGCCTCTGAAAGACTCTAACTAACAATGTATCAAAGGAGATATTAAGACTCACAACCAAGCCATCACCAAAGTGCAGGGAATCATATGAAAAAAGGAGGAATTAGAAAGACTTGTCGAGGACAAGAGCTACACAAAGAACAAATAGATCAGGGCCCAGGGGTCTTCTATGAGACTGTTTCTCCAACCAAGGACCATGTAGGGATATAACTTAGAACCCCTGCTTGGATGTGGCCCATGGTAGCTCAGTACCCAAATAGGTACCATAGGAAGAGGAACAGGAACTATTTCGGTCATGAACTAAATGGCTGGCTTGTCGACTGCCCCCCCCCACCCGAGGGAGGACCAGCCTAACTAGATCCCAGAAGAGGACATTGCAGCCAGCCCTGAAGAGACATGATAAGCTAGGGTCAGATGGAAAGGGGGGAGGTCCTTCCCTATCAGTGGACTTGGATGGGGGCAGGGAGATGATGAGGGAGGGATGGGGAGAGTGGGAGGGAATGAGGAAGGGGGCTATGGCTGGTATACAAAGTATATAACCTGTGATTAACATAAAAATAAATAAATTACTTAAAAAATTTGTGTGTATACAGTATTTATACCACTGAAATAGGATGATACTACAGATTCTTCCTGCCTCACAATGTTGCTTGGTAAACTTTTACTTAAATACTAGTTGATGTCAAAATCTATTTTTATATATAAAAGCACCCATTTTATATAAAGCACCCATTCCAAAATTCTAAGCACTAATTAATAGAAAAATTTTAATTCATGGGGAAAGGGATTCATTGATGAAAATAGTTATTGATCATAAATACATTTGTTTGAAAAGTAATTTTATATTGAACTTTTATTTACATTTTGTGTTTTGTAAAATGGATGTAATTACATTTTAGAAACAAACAAGAGTTTACAAGAATAATTAAAGTTTTAAGAGAAGTGTTTGAAACTTTCATGCAAGCCATTACATAAAAGGTCAGGTACATAATAAGTATCAATAAAATTTAGCTATTATATAGTTATTGTTTAAATTTTTTAACATGTATCTGCACCCAGGCTTGAGAGCTTTAACTATATTTCCTGAATGATAGACCGTTAGCTGAAAAAAACTGAAATGGAGTAACTAAGCTCTAGGTCAAAAAATGACAAAATACTGATTTACAATTAGAAATGATTTTTCTTTATCACCTAAGGTATGTGCATATTCTGTGCTAAAGATTATTATTTAATAATACACATGCAGTACATAGAGGATACTTAATGTAGGCTTTGAGATTGCAAATGAGAAAATATTAAGATAAATCATTTAATACGTAATAAGGCTAGGGGACCATCAGAGCTGTAGACCTGTCTTGAATAAAAGGAGATGAGGATGTTGTCACTTCATGGAAGATCTCCTCACAGGCTTGTCCGAGTGTTGCATGAGAACTAACGAAATTTCTCAAGGAAGAGAAGGTGTGTTGGGAAAAACATTGAACATAGGAAACCTTTGCTCATGCAAAGGTCCTAAGCTACCAGAGGACTTGGCATGTAAAGAAATGCATGGAGATCACAGTAACTGCAGTAGAGTGACTGAGGGGGAATAAGTAGCTGGAACAGAAAGAAAGAGAGAGACAGAGACAGAGAGATGACAGAAGCATCCACAGGTCATGGGGTGGGGTGTCTGGCCTAACATTCTGAAAGCTTTTTGTAGCAAACTAATAGAATCTTTCCACCACAATCCAGAGGTTGGTTAATTTATATCAATTATTTTCATCTCCCAGTAAAATTTTTATTGAGCACGTGTGTGTGCACGTGCTTGCACATGCTTTTGTAGTCATCAGAGGACAACTTTCTGGAGTTAGTTGTCTTATTTAGTGTGGATTCTGGGGATTGAACTCAAGTCATCAGAGAAGTGATAGTGCCTTTACATCTCACTAACTGGAATAGACATGTTCAACAGCTGAATTAGCTATTATTTAGAAGGTTACCACCATATTCCAGTCATCCAAGAAATCAATGATCTAGACAAGAAAATCTGATGTTTGAGGCACTGAAAATTCATGAAGAAATATAAGCATTATCATAAAAATACAGTTCAGAGTGAAAACAACTATATACACAAAAATATTCAGAAAACCCCTGTATGTATCTGTTATAACTCATGGTCATAGTTATCTGGAACTGACCATTTTAAAATGGAGTTCTGTGGTACACAGGGACTCAAGGCAAGGATGAAGGCACAGTGCAGCTATTTTATTTTGCCAAGTGTAGAGAAATTAGCAATAAAGACAAGAGGGCATTATTTTACTGTTGTTTTTAACTAAACTCAATAACTTGAATAATATCCCCATAAATGAGGCTAGAGAACTTCCTCTGAGAAGTGCAAAACCCTTTGCTGATACTTTTCCATTAATTCTCCTTGCATCTGGAACTTGGCACATGAAGCACAATGCATTATGCAAAACCAAAGTACACTTTACACAAAGAAAGGTTGTGTTTCCATGTTTCCCTAGTGTTCAGCTTCAAAATATCAGCAGGTCTGCCATCAGGACTGTGCCTTTACTTATGCTCCTGATGCCAAAATCATCCTAAGTGGCGCATATATTTAAGATCCTTATATGCAATGTAAATATAAACACAAACACACTTATAAAGAAAAAGAACAATACAGAGACAGACAGATGGAGACATGTTTTTACTTGGTATCTACAAATCTATATTAGAGTAAAGGATAGAACTGTAGACAGTCTCTAACCTAACCGTGCTGTTTATAATGACTGTTTGTGAAGTCCTATGAAATCTCTGAATGCTTAAAAGCTAAGTTTATGTCTGGTTAGATGACTCCATCAGTAAATTGCTTACAAATTGAGTGTGCGGACCTAAGTTTGGAACACATTTACATACGAAACCAGATACAATGTCATGTCTGTAATACCATTGCTGGGAGAATGTAACTAGGTAATCCCTGGAGATTATGCATCAGCCAGTCTAAATAAAATGGCTACCTTAGTGTTCAAGGAGAGATCTTATTTCAAAAACTATGACTGAAACTGACTGAGAAAGGTACGTCTTGCATGTATATTATACAGGCATGCCCATATGTGGATACCAACTATGTGCACACACATCTACACAAGCCTGTAAACACATTCACATAAATATAGCACCAATATACACAAAATGCAGGTGGATGCATATATGAGTAAGTAAAATTTTATATAAACACAGTGTGCCTAGGTATTAGATATTTTAAAGACATAAAATGAAATTAAGAGGAGTTGTGTATTTTAAGCTCTAAGAAATAACTGCTTTTCAAAATGCACGTGATTTACAATGCAAAACTAGAGCAAAGGCTAGATTGGGTGTTTTAGTTAAGTGCTTCTTGAAGTTCAAAGACAGCAGAGATCAATGTCAATGGAACAGATTTTTATGATTATCTACAGATTTGAAATGATATTTGAAGATTACAAAAGATTCAAAGGGATTTTTGCAATACAATTCCAAGAATAGAGATATTGTCTGAAATAAAAACAACCTTAAATCTAAGACTAGCCACAAGACAGCCATTCTCATTGATGAAAGGCACAGGTGGATTCAACACCATGCAAATTATCTCCTGTTTCTAAGAATGTCTTAAACAGTGGTGTCATATCAATGGTTTTGTAGGTGCCATGTTTTCTTCTCATCTAAATTTCACAACCCTTCTCCAAACATGTGTTCTGTTCCAGCTCAGCCATACTCTACTTCTTTGGACCCTAATTTCCGTTACAGTTTCCTTACAGTTTCTGGGATAAAATTTCATAACTAAGGCCAGTTTGGAGCAGGAAAGGTTTTTTGTTTTGTTTGTTTATTGTTTATTGGTTTTTGGTTTTTTATTTTATTTTATTTGTATTTCTACTTCCAGATAAGAGGACATTGCTGGGGTAATTCAAGGCATGTACTTGAAGCAGAAGCCATGAAAGAATGTGTTTTAATGGTTAAATTCCAGATTATTCACTGCTATCTTTCTTTCTTTCTAAGTCCTGCCTGATAAAGAGTAACATTTCTCACAACGGCTGAGCTCTCCTATATCAAGCATCAAGTAAGACAATCACAGACATGGCCACAGGCTAATTTGATCTATGCAGTTCTTCCACTGATTCCTTCTTCCCAGGTAACTCTAGGTGGTTTGAAGTTGAGAATAATAACTAATCAAAACATATATACATAATCGCTGAAATAAATGAATATAGTCAAAAAAAACTTGTAGCATGGTGTGGGACAGGAGTGCCTCCTAGGACTGCTTCTCTGGCTGAATAAGTATTGACAGCTGACTGAAAATGAGGAGAGAAGAATCAGTTTATTGAGGTAGACAGGCATTGCTAAGATGCTTATTGCCCAGTAGATAAGTGCATGGTCATGCACATTTGGAAAGCTCAGATTAGATTCCATGGTTTAGAGAAAGAGGGAGGGTAGAGGGTGATTGGGAGAGGAAGGGAAAGGTGGAGGGACTGGGAGAGGGGCAGTGAGGGGAGGAGAGAAAAATCATGAAGTTGAGGAGGAGGAAGATGTGTTGGCTGGGGTTAGACAAAGGGAAGGGGTCAGGATAGTTAAAATAGCAATATATTTTATACATTAATAAAATTTCCAATAAGATAAAGGAAAATATTTTTACAATTATAATAAAAACAAATTTCTTACAAACTGATACAAAAAGTATTTCATTAAAATAAACGTGCAAGTAAGTGAATAAAAGAAAAGTGTCAGAAAACAGTAAAACAAGACGATAAGCAGCTTACTTCCTGCACCCTCTAGAGCAGGGGTCTTCAAACTATAGCCTGCTGGCCACATGTGGCCCGCAGAGGAGTCTGATCCGGCTCACCAGCAATGAGCGTAGTTTGGCCGCCAAGATACCTGCCAGCATATACACTCAGTGTCACAGCTTCTCAGGGATGACATCAACCGCCTCCGCCTACGGCATGCTGTGTGCTGGGAGGGTGGGCATGAGGGCGGTATTGGGAGGGACACTGATGCGCCCTTGACATCACTGATGACGTCACTGGAGGGCGCTGTACGCCGCGTGGCAAGGAGTACCACCTGTGGGTGACTATATAATGATGTAAAAAGGTGCCCGCTCCACCCCCAGGCAACGTGGTGTCTGTGTGCTGTGCCTGCCTGTCAGTGAGGTTTTCCTCCACTCCCTCCATTGCCAAAGGTCAGTCAAAAGTGCCATAGAAATAATTTTTTGCCAGATGAGGGGTTCTGCCCGATTGGGGGGTGGGTGACTTATATGAAAATTCCCCTTTGGAGGTGGTGGGGCTTCAGTGCTGAAATCAAAGTTGGGGGGTGGGCGGTGGTTGGGAGATTAGGGGTTCGGTGCTGAAGCATTTTAAAGGGGATTACATTGAAAATTTTATATGTATTTTGCATTTCCTTTTCAGTGTTCACATGCTGATTCCAAACATATCAATTTGGGCATTATATAGGGAGATATAACTGAACTATCAGGGACTGAGCTGGTCTGCTTAGAAAAGCCTGCAAGGGGTAAGTGTTCACATCAGGGATTAATGGGGGTTTATACACTGTGTGTGTATATATAATATATATAGCCAAAAGCAGGCCCACAGTTCCCATTGAAATACTGGTACGTGATCTGTTTATTTACAAATGTTCTTCATTTTATAAAAGATATGTGCAGTGTGGGTAGGAATTAGTAGTTCATATAGTTTGGCCCTCCAGCTCTCTGAGGGACCATGATCCGGCCCCACTTTAAAAAGTTTGAGGACCCCTGCTCTAGAGGAGTCTTTTATGACATGCTCTATCTCAGTACCTTCACGGTAGTGTTGTGAGAATATTAAAGGTTCCTTCTCATGTAAGACAGAAATAACAGTGCTTATCATAAGCAGTTATCCAAGAGACTGAACAAGTTCATATAAAACACCCAGTGCCTATGTAGTTTCAAGACCTATGAACATTATAATAACTCCTCCTTTCAAATGAGAAGTTTTGCATATATGTGTGATTGTGTGCTTGTGTCTGTGTATGTGTTTTCTAACACTGAATCTGTTATTTTAAGAGGCACAAGAATTTTGTGTCCTGCGTGTTACCTTTTCCTGCTATATGATATTAGTTGCTCCATTTCACAGTATTTCATAAAGTCCATTTAAGAGCCTTCAAAGGAAAGAGATTTTATCCCTAAAAATAAATAGAGCCATTTTCTTTAAGTGTATTTCCCCTTACCACAGTTGTGAGGAATCATATAATTATTGAAAAAGCAGATATCTGAAATGGTCCTTAGGGATACATAGAGGACAGCAGCCTCATTGTTCAGATGAAACTGATACTCAAAGCATGAATGCAATTTCCAAAGAACAATCGCATAATTAATATCAGACTAAATTGAAGCTCTGATTTCTTCCATCTCTCTCCCTCTCTCTACACATACACACACACATACACACACACATATACACACATATATACGAAATGTATTCCTACCAAAGTTTTGTTTGTTTCTTGAATGAAAATACAACTGCTCAATTTGAAAACAAATCAGGTATTTTGGAGTATGATCAATCCAAACATGATGGTTTTAAAGAATTTTGAAGACTACCTCTCAAATTTGCCTTAACCTTTTCCTAAACTTGGTTAAATTTAGACAATGACTATAAGATCCTGACTTTACTTTTTTAAGAACATTTAATTTGAAGGAGTTTTTAGTTTAAATTGTTTTGCTCAGATGTAGTGAATGGCAGCTCAGTATCTAAGTGGGTACCCTGGTGAGGGGAATAGGGACTGTCTCTGACTTGAACTCAGTGGCTGCCTCTTTGATCTCCTCCCACTGAGGGGGGGAGCAGTCTTGCCAGGCCACAGAGGAGGACATTGCAGCCAGTCCTGAGGAGACCTGATAAGCTAGGGTCAGAAGGAAGGGGAGGAGGACCTCCCCTGTTAGTAGACTTGGAGAGGGGCAGGGAGGAGATGAGGGAGGGAAGGTGGGATTGGGGGGGAATGAGAGAAGGGGCTACAGCTGGGATACAAAGTGAATAAACTGTAATTAATATATAATATTTAAATTGAAAATTTTGTTTCTCTGGAATACAAAGATCTGCAGGGGACAGGAATTTCACAAGGAGAGAAAAAAATTAAATGGGCACAGGGGTCTTTTCTGAGACTGATACTCCAACCAAGGACCATTCATGGAGATAACCTAAAACTCCTGCACATATGTAGCCCATGGCAGCTCTGTGTCCAAGAGGGTTCCCTAGTAATAGGAACAGGTACTGTCTCTGACATGAACTCAGTGGCCTGCTCTTTGATCACCTCCCCCTGAGGTGGGGGGGGGGGTGCAGCCTTACCAGGCCACAGAGGAAGACAATGCAGTGAGTCCTGATGAGAACTGATAGACTAGGATCAGATGGAAGGGGCAGAGGACCTCCCTGATCACTGGACTGGGGGAGGGGCATGGGAGGTGAAGAGGGTGGGTGGGTAGGATTGGGATGTGATGAGAGAGGGGTCTATAGCAAGGATACAAACTGAATAAACTGTAATTAATAAAACACTATAATAATAATAATAATAATTGTTGTTTCTCTGCCCCTTTGAAATACAAACAGTGTCTAGCTTGTTACCCATTCCCAACCAAAAAATGTCTTATTGGAGGACCTGGAGCATACACTTATCGGGGTATATCACTCCCCATCTCTCCATCTCTCCTTTATGAGAGGTTAGCAGTCAAGGCTCATTAAGGGAAAATTAACAAGTGTGGATGGCCTCACTTTGACCCGCCTCCCCACTAATTTTGTGCGGTAATTTTCCACTATGTTTTTACTGTGCTAAAGAAAAGATCCAGCTCGGTTTTTTTGTTTGTTTGTTTGTTTTGTTTGTTTGGTTTTTTTTTGTGGTGGTGATTTTTATTTTGTTTTGTTTATTTGTTTCGTTTTCTTTAGTAAAGTGGAACTCAATTTTTAGAAGATCTCTTTCTTCTGTCACCGAAGCCTGAACAATAACAACAAAAATATGTATTGCTATTTTTAACAAGTGTTCTATGCAATTTTATTTTGATGCCAAACAGTTTAGGACAAAAAGTTGCTCCAGTATAGTTTCCCTTTTCTTTTGGGAAAGTGCATGTGAGTTAACTGGAAGCAGACCAAATATTGCCAATTCATTTGCATTTAAATTGTCCAAATGGCATTTGGTAGAAGCTATTTGATGTCCAGAGAGGCTTTGGAGGCTTTTAAACTTCAAAACAGAAGGTCAGAATTGATTAGCAGGAAAAGAGCCTCAGTGCTAAGTGGAAGCATTGGTTCCAAGCTTCTGAGATCAGAACCTAGGCTTAGACTGAAACCCTTGGGATACATGAATCACCTAGGCTTACTTCAGGAAGCAAAGCCACAGACAGCTGGGGGTAGGAGTAGGGTGGACATTGTTTTGAAATATTTTATTTTGGTATGCCTTTGTGCAGCCTCCTCTCTTTACCTTTGATTTCCTGAGAAAACTGTAGGAAAATATTAGCATAGAATTAATACTCCACTTTCCTCTTACATAATATTTACATGTGCTGAGACAAGATCTTAAAACCCATTGAGCTTTACATCATTTTTATCCTGAAATAGTTGAGTTTTACATCATTCTTTTCCTGAAATAGATCCTTCATATTCCATGGAGAACCATGGTTCTCTGTCTGGTATTGTGTTATTTCAAAATTCCCCATCTGTGCGGGGGTTCCAGGCCACATACACACATGGTCCTTGATTGTAGAAACCGTCTCATACAAGACCCCTGTGCCCTGCTCAGTTTGGACTTTGTGGAGCTCCTGTTCTCCCCACGGTGTAGGACTGAAGACCCTATTCAGGGAAACAGGGACTGTTTCAGTCATGATCATGA